>CADDXX010000198.1:379786-529794 GCA_902810485.1 Alauda arvensis | reverse complement strand
GGCCTGCTCGGCGCGCACAGCGCTAGGACACGTCCTTTGTCCCCGATTGCTCACGGGCTGCTGTCGCCCCGCTCKTCCAGCCGGCGGTGTGCCCTTGCGTTGCACCCACGCCAGCGGAATCCTGGGATGCCTTCGGAAGAGCGCTGCCGGCAGGTCGATGAGGTGATCCTGCCCCTGTAGTGAGCCCTGGTGAGGCCGGATCTGAACTGCTGTGTTCAACTCTGGCCTCCACAGCKCAGGAAAAACACAGAGGTACTGGAAGGGGTCCAGAGGAGGCCACAAAGGTGGTTTGCGGTCTGGAGCATCGCTGTCATGACAAGAGACTGGAGGAGCTTGGCCTGTTCCATCTGGAGAAGAGACGACGGAAGGGGATCTCATTAATGCATATAAATATCTCAAAGGCGGGTACCAAGAGGGTGGTGCCAGATTTTTCAGTGGTGCCCAGCGATAGTATGAGAAGCAAAGGCCATAAACACAAGAAGTCGTAGAGTCTCCTGTCTGTAGGTATTCAAAATCCACCTGGACATGTTCCTGTGTCACCTGCTTTAGGTGACCCTTGCCTTGGCTGGGGGGTTGGAGTAGATGATCTCCAGAGGTCCCTTCCAACCCCAGTGATTCTGTGATTCTTCCAGGGAAGAAACCTTTGAAGTGCTTCCTGAGCCTGTACCTGGTTTAGGTCCYGAGGTCAGGGTCTGATCAACCGTCATGTGGGGTCCAACGCARTTTAACTGGCAGCCCCATGTTGGGAATTGCCCTGTGCACCCCCTCCATGCACAGAATTGTGGGGAACACTCCTGCTGCTGCCCAAAGACACAGACCTAATCTGTGTCTAGAAGTGTCATAAGAGAGGGTGACAAGGTTCCACCTGAACATGAGGAAGAATTCCTTTGGACAGATTGTCCAAAGTGGTTGTGGAGTCTCCATCACCTGAGAGATTCAAGAACTGTCTGGATGCAATGCTTGAGCAGAGAGGTTGGACCAGATGTCCTTCCAGCCTGACCCATTCTGTGATTCTGTGTGATTCTGYATGCCCAGCTCCCTGAAATGATGGCTTTGACAGCAGGTCTGCCACCTGTGATGTCCTGTACCCAAAGACTTCTGGAAAGGAGGATTACATCTCTGCTCTGGAGTAACCAGCAGGAACATCACCTCAGTGTTCAGCCTTTCGTAGGAAAGCAGATATGGTTTTGATGCTGTAAATAATCACCACAAAAATGCTCAGCTCATCAGCATGTGCTGTTCTTAAAGCTAGAAATGACTCCCATTTTGGCTGGTCTGCTGTGCCTGTCTCCTTTCTGCAATAATAAATGCTTAAGATTTCCATCAGTTGTGGATGGGTCCCAAAACTGCTTCCTAAAACAAACAAACAAACAAAACAAAACCAAAACAAAAACAAAAARCAAAACCAAAAAAGGCCATCTCTTTGCAGCTCAGCAGAGCCCAGCCTCTCAGCATTGGAGGCTGGGAGTCAGCTCCTCAGATCCTGACCTTAAAAAATAGTGGGGGGTTGACCTGGGCTGGGTGGCTGGTGCTCACCAAGTTGCTCTATCACTTCCTCTTCTCAGATGGTCAGGAGAGAGAGAGAATAAGATGCAAAGTGACTTACTGAGATCTGGCAGTTTACTAAAGCAAAAGTGAAAATTTATGCACRTTCAAGCAAAGAGGAAGAAAATTATTTTATTCTTTCCCATCCACAAGCGATGTCTGGCCATTTCCTGGGGAGTGGGACTTCAGGATGCATAGAGGTTGCTCTGGAATGCAAACACTGTAAAAAATGAATGCCCCCTGTTCTTACTTCCACCCTCAGCTTTTATATCTGAGCTGACATCATATGCYATGGAATCTTGCTTTGGTCAGTTTGCGTCAGCTGGCCTGGGTCCCCTCCCAGCATCTTGTCCACCCCATCCCCCCTGATGGAGGGAGGAATGTTGGAGAGTCAGCGCTGATGCTGGGCCAGTGCTGCTCRGCAAKAGSCAAAACATTGGTGTGTTTTCAGCACCTTTCCAACTACAAATGCAAAGTGCAGCAAGGTGGGGGCTGTTGTGGGGGAAATGAACTCCAGCTCAGCCAGACACATTGCACAAGTGTAGCAAAAATGGTGCACGAATGCTTCTGTCATCTTTTTTTTCCTGACTCGAGAAACAGGCTATTCCTCTGACACCTGTCACTTTAACTCACGTCTGCCTTGGGACTGGCCCTGGAGTTTTAGGGAGACGTCACCAGCTGCCCCCCTGCCACCTGCAGGAAGCAGTCAGGGAACTGCGGAACGGGCGCCACTCTGCTTCCAGAGGTGCCCCAGCGACGCCTCGGCGGGCGCATCTTGCCAACATGCTCCTTACTAAGACCCCATATGGCATCGCAGAGTTTGGGAGAAAGACACAGTGTGGTGGTCTCTCTGACCAACCCCAGAACGGCAGGCGAGGCGTTATACGGAGCAGCTTTAKCCCTTCGGGCAATGGTTTTGGAATCCGGGCTCGGCAGGGCCGCTGCTGGCGGGCGGGCGTGGCCGTGCCGCTCGGTGGGCGTGGCCATACGGTCAGTGGGCGGGACCGTGCCCGGGTGTGGGCGGGGCTCGCCGCCCCAGCCCTGCTAGCGCACCCACGGCCGCACGGAGGCGCCCCACGCCGCTCCCGCGCCGAGCTCGGAGCCGGCGCGGCCGCCATGGAGGTCAGCGCGGACTCCGGTCAGTGCTGGCCCGTAAACCTCCTCGGGGCCCGCCGGGCGGGGCGGCGGCGGGACCGGGCCGTGTACGCGACGGGGGCGGGCGGTGGGGACGGTGGCTCTCCGTGAATGTAAACTGGCGGTGACAGAAGAGCGGGCGCTGCCACTGTCGAGGGAAGCCGCAGGGAGCAGGAGGAGGAGGAGGAGGAAGAGGGGGTGGAAGAGGTGGAGAGGGAGGAGGGGGAGGAGGAGAGAGGCGGCCGCCGGCCCGGTGCCGGTGCCGGAGAGGGGTGGGAGGCGCGGAGCGTCTCTCACCGCCTCCCCTCCCTCCCCAGCCGGCAACATGGCCGCGGCCGCCCAGGACGAGCTCAGTAAGTGCTCGCGGCGCAGGGACTCGCAGCGGGGGCGGGCGGGCGGCCCGGGGTTTCCTCGCAGCGGGTCTCCTCTGCGGTGAGGCCCGGCTGGGCGATGACGGCGGCGWGGTCGGACCGGTCCTCGGAGGCCATCTCAAGAAGCGGAAACCGGGAGCAGCGGCACCTCCCGCATCCCCGGCCCCTCCGCGGACACGCCGGCTGCGTGATCTTGCGGGGAGGTGGCGGCGGCTCCCGGCCAGGACGGAGCCTGGGGTCGCCGGGACCCCGGCGCAGGGGGAGCGGCCTCCGCCCACCGCTGCTGAACGGGCACAAGCGGCAACGCCTCTGCCCGTCGGCGCTGTCGCCCTGCCTTGTGCGACCGCCGTGTTTGAACCACGGCAGCCGCATGAACACAAGGCAGGCTGGTACGTCCAGGGGCGGGTTCCCGCAGCGCCCTGAGCTGCTGTGCCGGGCAGTGGGTACGAGAGCGCATCGCGGCCGCCCCTGCAGCGCTCGGCACATGACTGGAGGTGCCGCTGCCGCCGAGCATTCGAGACGGCAGAGCTCGGCCCTGCCTTCTTGTCACCTCTAAAACCCTYTCTCAGAGGCTCTGGGAAAGCGAACGATCAGCTGCTCTTTGGAGAAGCTTGTGGAACTTCAAAAAAAGCGGCTTTTCTTTCCTTGCTTTTGCTGGCCTGGCATAATGCTGGTTTTTATCTGTGAAGAGTTAATAGCAAGATAGCATATGACTCAGCCAAATGAGAGGGCCTTTGGTTGCCCTGAAATAGTACTTGGCAGTTGTCAGAGAGGAAGGGCAGAAGAAATACTTGGGGCATATTTGAACACTACTGGCTTCAGTACTAAAGAATTTCTGTGTGCTGTTTCTTYGTTKGTTGGTTTGTTTGGTTTTAATTGTGAGCTTCTGTGTAGGTAACATCTTAATTCTGCTCTTTGTTAGATGTAACTGGAACTAGGCTGAGTGATATGATAATGGTGGGGATGTCCCTTATGTAGCCAAGGTCCCATGGTGGAGTAGAGAAGAATCTTGATCCTGTACTGATCCTAGAACTGGAGGACCCAAATGCCAAGCTATTTTTTCCATTGACAACTGGGGTAAAGTGATGTAAGGACAGTGAAAGCTCTCACTGCTGCTGTCATCCAAGATATTAGTTTTACAATGCCAGTGTGATTCCCCTTGGTGAAACCAGTCAGTGTGAGATCTCTTCTTTGTAACTCCTTGGCTTTTATCTGTGTGTAATCTATCTTTCCAGGCTCCAAATCTGATCCTGCAAAAAATTAATCCTCAGCCACGTGCCTGTTGCTGCACAGCCCTTTCTCTTAAGCTGGGCTAAAAAGAYGAATGTCCCTAGACTGATATTCATGTTAATAATTATGTCACTCAGGTTATTTGACCTCTGCATCCTTCAAAAATGAGAGAGTTTTATTGGATTGTTTAGAAATCTTTTTTCTTTGGGTGTGGGGAGGAATCTTTTCTTGGAAATTTTTTTGTTTMGTTTGTTTTTTTATGGTATCTCTCTGTCACTGAATAGAAGGTAC
The DNA here is from genome assembly GCA_902810485.1 of Alauda arvensis. NCBI lineage: Eukaryota > Metazoa > Chordata > Aves > Passeriformes > Alaudidae > Alauda > Alauda arvensis. The sequence goes on along the minus strand of CADDXX010000198.1, from coordinate 525,223 downwards.
TGTAATCTTAAATGAAAAATTAATTAAAGCTAACAGAAAAAAAGAGTAACTTCATGTAGAGAAAGAGAGGAAACTAAGCCTTGTGGGCTTGCTGTCTTTCAATACACTCAAATAGATAAATTTCAGCATATTTGGAAAGAAGTCCTTTCTTTTATATGATGATGACTAGATCTGAAATAACAAGAAAAATTACCATTAGTTTTAGATTGAAAAAACAGATTTCCTTGCTTTATATTCACATGGCTGTAGGAAGCTTTCATCTATAGCCCCAGTCAAACACGCAAGCTCTGTGTAAATGCTTTGTAAGGGATGCTTCTCGTTTTAGAGGACAGKTTGTTTGAAGGCAGCATAAGATATGGCAATGTAAAAATTAATGCAAAATCAGTAAATGGGCCCTAAAGCCATAAGAGTTCAGATGCAAGAGAGGCAAGTTAACCTTGAGTAGTAGTAGTCATCCATTCAAATGGAGAAKGTGTGCCTAGCATTTTCCAAATTATTTGGGTTCTGCTGTACTATTCAAGCACTTACATAAGCTTTTCTATAAAACAGAAGAATAGGATGGGAAAAACCCATAATRTATCCATCCTCCGACAGGCCTTCCCTAACCTTTTCCAGTCAAATCTTGTTAAACAGCCTGGTGACTGGCCTGTTTGTACAATCAAGTTTTTTGGTTGTAGGCATGCAATGGGTTACTGGTAGAGACAGGAATAGCACCGGCAAATCCTGACTCACTGTTTGCTGCTATAATTGTACTAGATAAATTTTCTCCCGGAGTCTAATAACATTTGAGCAAGAATTTGACTCCTATTTTAGTAGTTGCAGAGCAGATGAGAACTTTGTTCTTTCCTCTGCATGTGGAATAATGCATAAGCAGTTGCTAAGTTCTAGAGAGACAAAAGGGTGTGTTAGAGCTTTTGCTTTAGCAGGAACCTGYCCCTAAAACTGCCCCTGCCGTCCAGGAGGTGAAGTTGAAATGCTTTTGTTCCCAGGCCTCTTTTTTTGATGTAGGGCCGTTTTGAGAGAATGTTGGGGGAAGCTTGTGCATGTAATGGTTCTGCAGAGTTCAGGTAACAGAGGAGGGTTTCAGGGGTTTTTTGTCTGATTTACTGAAACCATTGTAGAAATTATTTATTYTGTACCAGTTCCACCAGTTTGTCAAACTGATAGTTCTCAGGGAAGTGAAGATAAATTCTGACTTCCTGCACAGTTCTGCTCTGTTTTGTAGAGGACTCAGACACTCTTTTTAGTTCCTCAGATGTTTTGTGGTTAACAGTTGAACTAGGAAGGACAGCTAGTTTGACATGTCCTAGCCCCAGCGGTTTCTTGAGTCAGTTTTCATAAAAGGAAGGGTGTGTGTTTTACTTGATACTCCACTACACAAATGTGCATTGCTGAGAGGCCTGTGTGGAATAACTGGTGTGCTGTACATAATATCCATAAATGCCAKAGGGAACTGATTTGAAATGGAAGTGTGCTTGGCTGAACTGAGAGATTTCTGTGACAAAAATACAGATGAACAGTGGCATAGCTGCCTCAGTAAAGCTAGGCATCTTTTAATTTTTGTTAAATTTTGTTTTCAAAATTAAAATAATGAGGGTAAACTCTTTGAATTCCTGGCTGTATTGAGGTAGCTATTTCACTGTTTATCCATATTTTTATCCTTTTGTGTCTTTCTCTCAGTTCTCTTTGATGGGCTCCATGTCAGTGTTTTCCAAATGGAAGGAAAGGGCATGTTTTGTGAGCAGGCTGTGGGGTTTTACCATTACCTTGGGTGACCACAAGGTCAGTTCTGAAGTAACAAAATTTAAAATAACTCTGACCCTTTTATGGATGGCATTGCAGGATTTGGAATTTAGAGTCTCCTTGTCAGTGTAGCCTTTTATAGAATTTGTGTCCATTATCTGTGWTTTGAAAGTGATTATTTTTTGTCTTTGCAAGGTGTTAAGGTGTTATTAAGTGCTGAAACCTGTATTCCTTCTTGTAGTCTTAAATGGCAATTGGAAAGAATCAGAAGTAAAACATGCATTTTCTCACAGATAGGTRGCTGCATTGCCATGGTAACTTGGGAATTACAGATTCCAAATACACCATGTCAGTTTACACAGATTGGACTCTGGTGTTGGAARCAGGGATACAAGGATATATCTTGTTTTTCTGCCCTTTTGTTTCTTTTATATACAATGGAAGGAAATGTCTTCTTCATATACAATGCATTTTGTTTGGTTCTCCATATTTATCTTTGCCTTCTTGTAAACACCTATTTTTTCCTCAAAGTTCCACAAAATTGGCATATTTTGTGAAAGTACTACACAGCAGCATGAAGTTATTGTGCCAAAATACATGAATAACTGCTTCAAATCCTGCATGGACTTAGTTGTATGTATTATAAAAGTGAAACTACTTATCGATTTTTTTTTTTTCACTCATGCACTTTATTCTTTGTTGTGTTGTGTTTTTTATTCCATAGTAAAATGCTAACTGTCATAGCTGTGGCACACATGATGCTTCTAGGATTGGTTTCCAGTTGCTAAGGCTTTTTCCCAACAGTTTTTGTCTTTTCCTCACCCCTTCTGCCCTCCTTGGTATGTTAAACATCTTACTTTACTTATTTCTACTATCAGGTAAGCTCCTAAAATTGCAATTGTGCAGTTTTTCAGTTGCCAGTAGGGGCTGTAAATTGGATGGAGAAGATTTTAGCTTTATACTTAAAAACTTCAGAAATGCCTGAGGTGGGGAATTGAGACCTGTTGCAAGCAAACTGTCTTGTTTGATGTCTGGTGCATAGTGGTCTGCTTGGTGGCTGAGGCTAAGTAGAGGCTGTGAAGAGACATGAAGGAGGGAAAGACAGTTTCCCTCATGCCAGCCAGGAGGTGTGCAGCACACATGAAGACAGCACACAGCATCTGAGACCCAGATACTTCATCAACAGTTACTTTCCTGGGCCATTGTGTGTGGTACTTTAAATCTCCAGTGTTTAAGCGTTCCCATAATGAATGCTGTCAGCTTGAGAAATGGTCTTAATTGTTAGAATAAAAACTATAGAGGAAATGTTTGATGTACAGTACTTGAGAGGTTTTATAGCTCTTTGTTTTCCTGTCCCACTTCTGTGGACACAGCCTGCATCAGCAGCATGGGAGAGTGCTCTGACAAACTCCTGACCAGTGTCTTAACTACATCCAGGTGACCAGTATCCTTGAATTTGCTGAGAAGTCTTGTCATGATTGTGGTTAAGGGAAGAATATCTGATGACAGTATTAGGGCTTAACTGACTTAGCCGCAGAGGTATGAGAAAAGTAATAAACTTTTATACTCTCAGACAGTGTAAGGCAGGGGGTAGCTTTTTGTCCTCCTGATCTCTGTTAATATTATTGTTAATACTGTTTCCATCATTCAGGTTGCTGCTTGAAACAAGAGAATAATGGGGGAAGCTGGAAGTGGGGCAGTTGTTGCAATTCAGTGCATTGCTGCATTTCCTGAGTGCACATGCAAAGTGATTTTTCTGCTTTTCAGAAAGTGTGTGTGCAGTCTAGTAACTACCAACAAATGGCTTTAGAACTAACTTTGGTTGTGTTTCCTTACACTTGTTTTTTGATCTGTTGCTATGTGAAAGAACATGTTGAGAAATTTCCTCAGTTGACTTGCTTAAGGATGATGGATCTGCCATGTTCTTCTGGAGATCTAGGTCTTAGGGGAAAGATTTGATAGTTTTTATTAATTGATTGAGTAATTTCAGCTGCTTGATGTGACTTCAGTAGTCCCTAACTGCCTGTGGGGTAGTGATACACTGAAGAGGTTCTTGAATGGGGGCTTATTGGGAAGGGAGGGGCAGGGGAAGGATGACACAAATAAGAAGGTAAAAAGAAATCAAATGTCATGATTTYTTTTTTWAATGGAAACATGGGATAAGTATTATAAAGCCATTGATTAGCTGACAAGTAACGGTCTGTAAATCTGTCTGAAATGAGATTGACTTGTWTCTTCAGTTTATTTTATAGGTATAAATAAACTGCAGAGTTTTGGCTTTYCTTGACAGTAGTTTCCTTGATAATAAAATTTTATCATCCTCTGTTCAGCTACCTATCATATTTGCTCAGCAGAAAATGAAATCTTGGAAGTGGTATGTTTGTTTCATCTGCATCTGGCAGAGGARGAAAGATGCTATGAATGCAGGGATAGCACAGGTTTTAAAAATAGGACAGTAAAGGCTTCTGAAGCTAAGTCATCATAGATTTGCTGTTAGAGCTGTATTTGCATTTCAACGTCCCTTTTGTTCACTTTGGTTCTAACCATGTCCACTCACCTCAGTCTTTACTGCTACCCCGTACCAGAGCTTTTTTCTTTTTTCTTTTTTTTTCCCCAGTGTAGTCCTTTACAGTCAGCTTGATGATCCTCCTCTACTGAAGGGGGCCTCTCCTTGGTCTCCCTCTAATATCAGCTTGCTGTAGGTCACTTTACATTAGTCTTTGGGGAAGTGATTTCCTCCTTGTAGGCCGTCTTAAGACGTCTAGCCCTTCAAAAGCATTGGGTCTCCTTGCTGCCTGTAGGTCTGGGCTCCATTGCTGCAGGATGAAAAACAGATGCTCCTGGCCCTGTGCACGAGGACTCTTCTATGTCCAGCTGCTGGGAATGCTGCTGGGAAGGCTTTGCTTTGCTTCTGTTGGGGCGGCTGCATACTGGCACTTAAAGGACTTTTAACCTTGTTTTTAKAAAAGCAAATGGTCCTCAGCCTTTGTGCCTGAACTGTTGACAGAAGAATTTGGTGTAATCTGTTTTTGTGAAATGATTTTTTGTTCATTCCTTTCTGTGTTTGGGGAGTAGATCATCTGGCCTGAGGAAGGTGAATTAAAAGACTGCAGCCTACTCACACTTTGTAGAGTGATAATAGGATCACAACAGCATGTCCTACATTTCAGGGTTGTGCTCTTACTCCTCTTCATGATAGTGATGTCTTTTTGAAAACCGATCAGCTGCTTCTAACAAGCAAGTAACTGGTTCAGCCAACATTTGTTCAGATTTTCTGGGAGACCTAAGTGCCCCAGTGGGCAGGTGCTGGACAGGTTAGCCCATGTCAAAATGTCAGATGAATACTCCTGCAACCCTAACCTGTATAAAATTTACCCTGGAACAGTTCAAGCTTTAAAAACCTGATTTTTTTACTCTAGCTTGTTTCTTGTGCTTTCAGGTGTGTGGATTTTACTTACAAAGGCAGCCTTAATTGCTTTTGTCTTTGCTAGGAAAGGTCTCCATGTACTTTGTACATGTACACTGTACAACATCAGGCTGGTTTCTACCATCAGTAGTTTCCTCAGTGTTTAAAATCTGTGATGAGTGCTGTTGAGATATAAGTACCCTAATGGCATTGTGCAGTGTTGCTTATAAGTCCATTAGGGGAGGTTCAGAAAAAGTTTTCTACAGGAATTTTGAGTTTCAACCAGTTTCTCTTTTTTTTTTCTTTCATTAATTGCAGATCAGCTGGAGCGTGTGTTCTTGCGTCTTGGCCATGCAGAAACAGATGAGCAGTTACAGAACATTATTTCCAAATTCCTACCCCCTGTCCTCCTCAAGCTGTCCAGCACACAGGAAGGAGTTCGCAAAAAGGTAAAGATACATTGTCCTGATCAGGGAGAAGGAAATGCCCATGATGWGTCATGATTTGCTATGTTTGGATGCTCTCTGTTGAGAAAACTGCTCTTTGAGGAAAAGTTATCATTACCGTAATAGAGACTTGGTTCACTACACCTGTTAGAGCTTAAACAAAACAGTCAGTGCTTGTGTGAGCACTGCAGATATATGGGGGCTGTATTTGTTTCCACTTGAGGCCAGCTAGCTCTGAGTTAGCCTTGGGACCAAGGCTTGTTGTCATGGGGACAGGTGCCTTTGCTTCCAGGGCTGCTGCGCTTCCACCTGACTTAGGACACATGTGAAGAAAGCTTACTTCTGTACACAAAATACCATGAAGCCATATTCATTGATGCCATTCACTTGGCTGATAACTGGAATAAGAGCAAGAACCAAGTAATTTTGAAGATGGACTGTGATACCTACCTAATTAAAAAAATTCAATTCCCTGGTACAGAAGACAGCTTTATCACAGAATTTATTCAAGTACCTTAATATTTACTTTAATGACCAAAACTGCCTGTAACTAGACATAAAGCACAAGGACCAAGCAGTTTTAGAGGYGGAATTTAATATATAACTGGGGAATTCAGTTTCCTGCATTAGGTTTTGCTTCTGGTAATAGGGGTGGACTGGAACGTTATGGAGCAGAGTGCAGATGAAGTGTTAGGGATTAGTGTTGGGAAAAAAAAAGCTTTTCATAAGTCCCCCTGTCTTGTAGAAATAGGGAAATGATCGTACTGTCACTACATTTGTAAGTAGATTTCAGAACCTGCAAGTAAGTAACTGTAGCACTGATTTTTCTCAAAGTTCTACACAAAACATGGCCCTAAGACTGATTGCATGAAAGTGGATCCATGGATGTCATGCCATTCCACTGTGCTGAAGGGCAGATACTCCAACCCAGATGGGGTGTTCTTCTGAATACTTGCTTATCATGTGTGCTTGCAGCTGTGAAGACAGCCATTTAACCAGCTGGTGAAATTTCTTTTTTTTTTGTATTTTTGTATAATTTTTTTTCTCAAAGCTGGAACGTGTTGTCAGTTAGTTTGGAGTGTTGGAAGATTCAGGAAAGGGGGAGGACTAGTCTTTTAAAATGAAATTTTAAGAGGCCTCTTGAAATCACCCCGCCTTCTTAAGGGTGTATTGTAGTAGTAGTTAATAGTTTTTGCATTAATAAAAATTAATTTCTTCTTTCTCTTAGGTGTTTAAACTACTGATGTTCATCCGCACCGGATGATAATAATATAAGCAATTATAATACTTCCATGTACTTCTTGATATTTGTGAAATTTATTGCAGCCAGGTAGATTACTCTGAATTCTGCCCTTGCCATATCAGTGAAGGGAATTTGACTTTTTCAGTATTGTGTTTTCATAATAAATTCAAAATGTAGAAAGCTCTATATGTGTTGAATTTTTAAAAATTTGATATTTTTCACAAAGCAAAATAATTTTCAGTGAGACAGAGGTGAGGGGTAGATTGTGAGTGTTTTATTCTAAATTATATCAGTGAAAATTTACTATGTAGTGTATAGCAAGTAAATGTCTTCCATGTATATCAGTCAGCACTGTGGGTCCAGTCCAGCTGGGGCAGCATGGYGAAAATAGRGGGACAGGAGCAATGGAGTGCCTGAAAAATAAAACTTTAATGGTGRTAAAATAACACCTGGAGACTGCATGGTCTGAGGGGCAGCATCCAGAGACCTGGAGGCAGGGCTAACAACAGTATAAGATTACCTGAGGTCAGGGGTCCAATCCCAAATGTGGGATAGAGGCATGACTTAATATGTCAAAGTTCCCGAACCAAGAGAGAACCAGAACTAGAGACATGACCTATTTTGGCATGATGTTGTTAGCATCCTAATTTTCATATCCCACCTCCCATGGTCTCAAGTTTATGTTTTTTGCATGAGCTACCTGGGCTAAAGTGTTATCCATCCCAGCTTGCTTGGTTCCCACACATGTGCACGTTCCCCTTTCCCATTACTTACGTTGGAACTCAGTATGTCAGTCTTCTTGCTCTTACATGTTTTTAAATGTAGAGGGAAAACATGCTAAATGCTGAAATTCTGCTGGCTTTTCAAATACTTAACTTTCCATTGCTAATTTTGCCTGGTGGATAATAAAGAATGTGCTTGTTGTACAACACCAGCTTAAATCATGTTAAGACAATGTAAGTAAAATGAAAATATGTATTTTTTAACATGAACACTCAAGTGATTGGAAAGTTGATCTAATAAAGCTAATAAATGAAATAGAATGGAAAGAGAAGGGCAAACTCTTTATTAACCCAGTGACTTCTATTACCAGCAACACAATTCACACCCTATGTCATGTCTCTCTCCYGCAGTGATTGTGGTAAACCTACCCATAAACCTACCACCAACAGCAATAAAAAAGGGCTGCCAATATAGTTAGCCATGATTTAAAAACTTACATAATTTTATATGAATTGACAGTGTAGCTTTCTATAGTAGAGAATGAACAAATAAGAACATTTGTGTGTTGTGAGTATACTGCTACGTGTAGAGCATTACAGTTGTTCATGGACTTCTTTCACCCAACTTTAGAGGCATGATTTAGTTGACAAGTACACCAGAAGGATTGACTGTGTTCTAATTTTACTTTGACTCCCCAGACTAACTTTGTCTTCAAGCTTGTACTGCTAAAATAAAAAGGGGAAATTAATTTCAATTTTTCTTCCTGTTGCCTTAATGTATTCCTTTGTTGGTTTTATTGCTGCCCTTAATTTTATGACTATTAGGTCACAATTGCTGCAGAATTCAGTAATTTGAAGTAATTACCCTCATACATTTTCAGATCTACGATGTAATCTAACTGTTGGGATAAGCTTGTAATGCCTATACCTTCTTAATCCATTTAGGCTGAAGAAGTAATCCCTTTTCAGACAATGGTTTGACAAATGAGTTAAATTTTACTCTAAGATGACTTCTACAWAATCAGTTACCCAAGTGGTGTCACACAAAGAATTAATCCAGGGTAAATTCATTCTCCTTCTTCGGGTGAACTCCAAGAAGTGTTTTTTCACTGGCAACATTTATGCCAGACTGGATACTGTTGTCACTTTAAATGCATCCTCTGTGAGCAAAACCAAAAGAAGTCAAAGTGCAGACCTTTTCTTGAATCAGGTCTGAAGAGTACTACTGATGAGATCCTTAGCTCACTTGTTTGACACTTATGATTAGGGAAACAGAACATGAGCTAAACCCTCACACATACCCAAATCCAGCCACATCTTTTTTTTTAACCAGCCTCCACTGGTAATTTGAACATGTTTCTAGAGTTCTGTCTTAGTATCTCCTACCCTTTCTCCAGGACATCTCTGCGGACAGGTTTTTTTCCTCTCTAAAATCCTGTGAATCTGTTACTGTTGCAATAAATTTACAGGAGCACAATTTGGTAGCTGTCAGTGTTACTTAGTTTATTGGTTTATCTCTGGTTTTGATCACATGCTTGCAGTCAGCTCTGCAGTTTCTCTATAGCCGGACATTGTTTTGATTGAGACCTAATCATGGAGCAGATGTAAAGCTGGTGTCTAAGAGGCTGCTCAGCGTACATATGGTTCTGCAGTTTCCATTGTGGGCTTCAGTGACAGCAGTTCAGCTGCTTTTTCAGCATACTGTGACCAAGGCAATGATCCCTTGAAAACACATGACACCCTGGCTTTTTGGCTTGAAGTGCTTGAAGTCAATGTGAGTCTAGGACTGGCTGTGACTGGTTTTGCTGGAACTTAACTGACTTCATTTAACATCACTTCCATTTTTTTTTCACCACCTTTTTTGGGAATCTAATAAAGTTTGTAAGCAAGATGCAGTTGTTCAGTGTGATTTCTCAGAATGGATAATTATTCCAGRGTACAGATTGTAGTTTTTCAATTTCCTTCATTCAGTTATGATAYCTCCTTCAGGAGATTTACAAATGGCACTTCACTGATGCTAAGAAGCTACCTAATGGGACTGTAGAATCATGGGATAATTCAGCTTGGAGGAGACATTAGGAGGTCTYCAGACCAATCTCCTATTTAAAACAGTCCATTGCAAGTTCAGCTCAGATTTTATTGAGATGGGTCTTGGAAAACCTCTACAGGATAAAGAATATACAAACCCTCTGGGCCCCAACCACTCCTTGAAAGTCTTCATCATGAGAACATACGATGATGCACCTCTCTTGTTTCAACACACTCTGGCAGGCAGGTTTTGCTTGCTGTCTGTCAGAGCCCAGGGTCATTCCCCTTGAGCAACTGCCTGTTCCCATTGGCATTGCTGCTGCTGGGGCKCTGCCTGCCCAGGCAGGACTGCACRTTGCTTTTGCCTGACATTCATGGCATTTCTGTTGGCTTCTCCTTTTGTTTGGAGAATTTCAGTTCTGTAAGGTTCCACTCCAAACAGTTCTCACACATTTATTTGGTAATGGGTGATTTTATTATAGGTTTTTTTTTTTTATGGGTAGGAATATTTCTTTTTTGTCTGTTTTGTGAATTGGAGTTATTCTGCAGCTCATTATAGAGCAGCAATGCAGATTTCCAAGCCAGAGCCAGTTTTGACAGATAGTAACCAAACTTTGGAGAGAACTGGTCATCTTCAATAATCCTTTCTTTATTATATTTCTGTTGATGGATGTAATTGATTGTGGCATGGTTCAGGACTTTTGTGTTTCTTTTAACAGTGATGTGGTTTCAAGATAGTACTTATAAATGATGGCTGCTGTTTTCTTACAGATTAAATAATCTCTTAGATCAGGCCTGATTTGCTTATACTAAGCCTGCCTAATGGACTGAGTGTGATGATTTGATCCCAAAATAGCAACATTAGTGGTGGTTCTTTCAAGGTTTTTTTKGTTTTTTTCTTCCTGTCAGGTCATGGARCTGCTGGTTCATCTGAATAAGCGCATCAAAAGTCGACCAAAAATTCAGCTTCCAGTAGAGACATTGCTAGTTCAATATCAAGATCCTTCTGCAGTGTCATTTGTCACTGTAAGTGTCTGTTCTTCCAAGATTGTTTGCTGCTTTACTTTAGCAAGCAGAATATTCTTTAAAACTCCTGTATTTAACTCTGTCAGTTTTCCTAGCAAGTATGAAATTGTTAAGAGGTTGGTGTTTTAAAAGCTTTTTTTGTACTCAATTTTATAATCTGGCAAGGGTGAAACTTAGTTTCATAAAGCATTTTGCTGTTTGAATTACTGACAGTTACTCTTGATATTTCATGATTGCATGATTTGTCATTGTTTGTATTGTAAAGGGTTTGTTCGTTGAGAGAAGCTGTATTTTGCAAGCAGCTACCAATCCTTATCCTGATATCTGCAGGATCAGGGTTTACTTAAAACACCTTTATCTCTTTGAACACATAAGGACCTGTATTTTTATGTGATTTTACGGTCAGAATCTTAGCTGTGCAAGATGAAAAAAAAATGTTATTTTATAGATGGTGAAACTTCCATAGATTATTCCATTCAATCTAATTTTAAAAGTGAAAGTAGTTTTAAAAGGTTTTTCTGAAACTGTGAAACTGAAACAGTTTACATTTCCRTTTTGTAAGTCTGTTGCAAATCATCACAATGAAACAAAYGTTAAATTATGGGGAAACTTTGTGCTTCTCATTTTACTATTCAGTCTTATATGTAGCATAAACTAAAACTATAACATCTTAGAAATGTATGGGGAAAGATTTAGACTTTAAACAGCAGTGACATACATAAAAGTAATCTTAATGCCTAAGCTAGTGGCATTATCTTATCCTATTTTGTCATAACCAAATGACATATTTTGTCATATTAGATTGTCATAAGCAAGTGATCGTTTTTAGAAATGACTAAGACTTCTGTAGTGCGTATGTTTTGTAGAGCAAAATGAACCATCTTGTTTAAAGACTTACTTGACAAACTCTGCATTTGGCTGGACTTGTCTAAAACATCTTTTCATTCATGTATCTCAGCGATGTATATTGCTTTGCATCATAATGTTTCACAGCATTTTAAGTCAGGTGTCATCTACGAAGTAGAGTAGAGCACTACAGCACTCCTCTTTGGCACTTCTTTCAGCAAGATCATGGAACACAACTCTTACGCTGCAGTTCTTGGCTGGATTTAGATAAACAGCATTACAGTTAGTCCAGTATTCAGTGCTGCTCTGCTGTGCTGTCCTGTCACTGGACTCTTAACTGCATTTGCAACTTCTAAAAAAGGTGATTTAGAAATATGTTTTCAAGAGAAATTTTGTCTACGCTGCTGACTTAGTATTTATTCAATATTGTTTTCTATTTCAGAAATAGGTAAGAGAGATCATTACATTTGCTTTAAGCTGTTGCTTACTTGCAGCTGCTTTTGGTTAAATTGGTAGTGAAAAAGACAAACGAGACAGAGTTTTTTTTTTTTTCACCTTTTAAAGCAGAGGCCTGGCAAGACCTGCTCTGAGTAGTCCTTGCTGAGTCTCCACTTTAATGGTTATCAGTCTGATAAGCCTTAGACGTAAGAAATTGGTCTTAGAAAACATATGTTGTTTCCAATACCCAATTATGTAACAGGACATACAAGAAGAGGTTAAGGAACACATATTTCTTTTCCATTGCTGCAATACTATGTGCTTTTTCTACCCCTTTAGAATTTTACCATAATTTATGTTAAGATGGGATACCCCCGTCTGCCTGTGGAAAAACAATGTGAATTGGCTCCAACACTTCTCACTGCAATGGAAGGGAAACCTCAACCACAACAAGACAGGTATAACTATTTACTCTTGGAGCAAATTTTGTTGGTATTATTTTAGKTGAAAGCTTTGTATCAGTTGTTAAAAGATTTCTTTTCCTTAGTGGTGTCTTTATTACTTAGGATGTTCATGGCATGTGCTATTTGGATCAGTAAGTCAGTCATTTGGGTACAAAAACTTCTTATAGTCTAATGCTGTAATAATATACAGAATTGGCAGCAGCAGACTCCCTGTATGATAAAAGGTCTGTGTTACGATGGAAGTGAAATGCCTGTCCATATTCCCCATGGATCTTCATCAGGTTCTGGTTTCCAGCTTAAGGCCAGTAGATATCCTCTGACCAGCTGCAGGAGCAGTGCTAGATGTCTCAGACTGGCCACTCTAAATTGAGAGACAGGGTTTCAAGTAAGTAGGAGTTTTAGCTAAGTTGTAATATATAAGACTATTAGGAACTGCTGTATAMTAAGAACCTCTAGAAAACTGTTACTGATGGGCGTGGTTCTTACCTACACTGAGATGAGTTTTCACTGTGCTGGCATTGGAAAATGTCATTTAAACCATGTCTTTGTTCACTCTACATACTGTGATGGTGTAAAARTATTTTTAAATGACATTACTGAAAGGTCTTGCACTAAAATCTTGCTTCCATTAATGAGATTATTGTGAAAATACTTGGAGCATGGTTTTTCTCAGTTGAAAAGGCAAGTACATGAGTGAAAAGAGCTTTGGAAAATATGGTACACAACCAGTGTATTTGCCAGTTTTCTTAAGGACGAGACAGTCCTAAGCTGTATTTTGTGACATAATTATGAAACTGCCAAAAATCTGGACAAAGACAGTGACTTTATCTCCAAATATCTGTATGCATGCAGACACGTGTTCTATCTTAAGGACAAATCCCAATTTATCTTCTGCTTTCCATTTTTAATTAAATCAGGTGGTAAATAGAGGCCACTGGATTGTGAATATGTTTAACTTTTGTTAAGATTTTCTTTTTTTGCTATTTAGGACCAGGTTTGTTGTAAAAGGTTTCTCTCTTGTATGTTATAAATGAACAGGTGTGGTTTTTTTAAATGGTTGCAGTAAATGTAATTGTTTTTCAGCCTAATGCATCTTCTAATACCAACCCTTTTTCACATGAAATACCCTGCTGAACCACTGAAAGCAGCAACTTCTCCRTTTAATCTTGCTGAAAAACCAAAGACTGTACAGCTGCTTTTGGACTTTATGTTGGATGTTCTTCTTATGCCTTATGGGTGAGTTGATAACAGTTCTTCTCTAGCATTGATGTGTTCTTTATGTGTGAAASGGTACAAACTACACCCTTGAAAACCCATTTAAAGCATGCTGTTACTTCATGGCTCAAATGAAACCAGTGGAAAGGTACAAAAGAAGTTGATAATTTTAAGAACCAGATGGGCATCTTCATTATTGTACAAAACATCTATTTCCTACTTAATTAGGTATTACACAATTTTGTCCCTACCTCTTTTGAGATCAAAGTGAAGCTATGAGACTGTGAGAGCTGTTTKTTTAATAGCCAACCCTTTCAAATAGAAACCTGACAAAAATGTGTGCTCATCTTTCTGCAGTTGAATTTTAAGTTTTATTCCTCTGAGGTCATAAGTAAGAATAATCTCTAAAAACTWGTGCTTTCTAGAGCTGAACCTTTGAACAAGATTTGTCTTTTGTCTGTCTTCTGGTGAAAAAATGTTCAAACTGCAGTGACATTCTCTTAGTGTGAATGCTGATTTTGAAAGCAAGAAGAATGTACAGATCAACTTGAATTTACTGGTCACTGCTTGTTAGGAACCTTCTAGTGTCTAAAACCAATACTTTCTCAAAACATTTTTCCACTAACTCTCTTTTCTGTGTCTTTGAATTGCTAGGGGAGCTTTTGCTTTGAAACAAAATAGAAACAATTTTGATAGTAGAACACATTTCTATTTTTTCTGGCAATAAAAGTCTCATAGGATTGGTGCCAGTTATGATTTTTTTGAGCTCGTAACTCTTGTTTACCTGAGTGGATTAACCTAAAGGAATGAATTTAAAATAGCGAGCACGTGGCCTTTCTCCATGTAGATTTGAAGGCCGTGTCCCACATCAGATAATTTGGGGGCCACTTCCCTTTTGTTTGAATATACAGAATCTTGCATCTTATAGTTCTGAACACCTGTTCTTCTGTTCATGAGTGACACTCTTCAGTTGGCCTAGGTTAATTGCTCTCAGCTTCATAAATGGCTGTAGCTTCAACAGATTAATTCCTTGGGCTTTCCAGTGAGACTTCACTCCCTTCCATGCATAATACTCTGGCCAAGCATGAGTTTTTAAATCACAGAGTCCTTTAGTTTGGAAGAGACCTCTGAGAAAACACAGAGACACTGGAATTAGGAGGTGAAGGTTTTAATTGTCTTTCGAGAAGGTACTAGAGAGTGTACTTGAGCTAGCCTGTGGCACTGGATGTCTGTCACTTAAAGTCTTGCTCCCTGGGGTACAGCTTTTTGCAGTGGTTTGTAGCTAATTTATGCTAGTTAGAACTTGGTCTCTTTGTTGCAACAAAGCGACCAGAAAGCTTAACTATAGGGCTTAAAGCTCATAATAAAGTGTTCAAAGTTTTAACTCATGAGACTTGGRATGAATCTTTATTGTTGAGATTGTTTACCTCTTTTTGGTGCCGGTGTGCTGAATGTAAAATGGGATGCTGACTGGGGGAAAATAATTCTCGCTGGTCTCCACACTGCAATTTTGAGGCCATTTGGCCGGCTTCCAAGGATACATGGAGAGGTGGGGTGGTTTTTATGAAAGCATGGAGGTTAGCACAGGGCAGCTAGACTACAAAACAGCAGGCTGGGTAGACTTCTTTTTGTTTTTGCTTTCCTTCCCTGCCCAGTACTAAAACTACCATTTTCCAAGACAATATCTCATTTATTTATTTTTTTTATATTTTTTCCTGCCACTTGTGTTGCATATGCTTCATCGTTTCCTTCGTTAGGTTTGTRTTTTTTGTGAGATCATACAAATGTTATTGGATTATTATATTGAATATAGTACTGCATGAGTATTTACTTCTAATACAAAAGAGATAATTTTTTCTGGTTTGTAAGCTAAGAACTCTTTCTGGAAGATGTGTTCCTTTTCTAACTGAAGTTTGTTTTCATTTACAATGACATTGTTATGGCTCTTGTGGAATATGTGATAATTGGTAGCAGAGCCTCTAATTCTGTGTTATGTTAGAGTCATGGGATTAATTAAAGAAAAATAATGAAGTTGGACAAGTTATGTGTCGTTCTCAATTCCAGAATATAATTCAGCTGGTAATGTTGATTGGAAAAGGCTCTAATAAAAATCTTTCCCTGCCTGCTTAGGTTTGTATTGAATGAAACTCAAAGTCGACAAAACGTGTCCTCAGCCCAGGGATCTTCATCAAGTAGCACAGGAAGTCCTGGAATCCCTCAACCACCTCCAGGGATGAGCTTTTATGCAGCCAAAAGGGTAATTGGAGATAGTCCATGGACACCRGAGCTGCTAGAACAGGTATATAGAGCTTTGGGGCTGGTCCCTGGTGTACTGTGGGTAGTGTAATAGGGACGGTTGCGGCTGGAGAAATGGAAAGCCAGAGTGAAAATGTGTAACTGATTCTGACCAGGTCTTTAGTTGCCCTGAGGGAATTTATTGCGGGGCTTTGCATGATGCCTTAAGGAATTTTGTAGTAGTAGGGTGATGAGGCAGGTGATTAGGGAGCAGCCATGACTGCAGCCTACCCTTGTGTTTTACTCCCAAAGGCTGCAACAGTGTCTTCTGTTTCTRAAGCATTCCTTCTTAGCAGGGGTGTAACAGTTATCACGTAAGGTAAAACTGGTACTTTGCTGCAGATGACTTTGACAGGAGGCAAGCTAAGAGATGGAGAGCACTTGAACATCTTAAGCAAGCAGCAGCCATGATTTCAGACAGCTGTGCTTCTACAATTACTGTAACATCTGCTTTCTTGTCAGTAACACTTGTCTTTCCCTGGTGTTGAACAGTGTAAGCTGGGGATTGTGAAATTCATTGAAGCTGAGCAAGTGCCCGAGCTTGAAGCTGTTATACATCTGGTTGTAGCCTCCAGTGATACAAGACACAGTGTTGCCACTGCAGCAGACCTTGAACTAAAGAGCAAGCAAAGGTAAGGTATGGACGGTTGGAAAAGATGATGTTGGTATTCCTGGAACAGCTAGCTGCAATGAATGTAGTGCTCCAGAGAGGCTGTGTTCAAGGGGGGGAAGGCTGAAGTCCCCTGTATATCTGTGAAGCTGCCATGTATTCCCTCTGAGTTGGAAATGGTGTGGTTTGTAGTTTTGCAGCTGGAAATGTCACTTGGCTCYAGAGCTGACAGCTTTAGCTGTGTGGTTTTGATCATTTTGGTATCACTTTTGAGCCATTTTCTTACCAAATCATAAAGAATAACGATGGTTTCCACATTGYCCTCTGTGGGGCAATGAATTGTCAATAAGGCTTTAGTAAATGATTCCCAGAAAAGTATACTTTCACTTATTTTATTAGGAGAGTTAAGAGACTAATAGTGAAATGGATCACAGTCTAGAAAGTTTCACAAACACAGTTGTTGTTATTATTAAAACTTTTGCTCACCTGCTGTTCACTCTTCATCATCYAAAGACAGTGCTTCTGACTTTAACTTATCAAGAGGCCAGAGTAATGGCTGTTTGCTGAGACACTGACTGTTGGAGATTTGCTAGCTCATTTAGGAGGTTGGAGCAAGAGAGGCCCATCTTTGAAATGTGTAGGTAGCTTCTGTAGGACTGTTTAACATGGAGCCAAATTAGTGATGTGAAACCTTCTGCAGCTGAAGTCTGTTCATGCWCCTCACTCATGACAAGCGAGATGATTCTGAAAAATTATTAAGGAAGCTGGTCTCTCCTTTGCTGCTTGTCTCATCTTTCCTTCTGAGCTGGCATTCTTTGCCCAGAGAGAAAAATAACTGTATGGACAATATGTAATGCTAAATATCTTTTATGAGAAATATATGCTACTTCACAGATTACTGTTTGATGTTCAGTAGATGACTATGGTCTGTTTTTTCAGTGAARGGAGAGGAGGGAGCATGTAGGTTTCTAGCAAATTACTTGATATCTTGTTGTCAGAAATTACTACAGTGTAATTAGTTCACRGTGTAATCCTTTATCTATTACTTGGATGTGGGAAAAGTGCTTAGAAGTCAAAGTGAGGAGTTCTATGTAAATTTTGGGAATAATATGAATATGATGCAAAATGCTATATTTTAAGAAGTAGTCAAAGGTCAGAATCATAACGTGTTGGTGTTCAATGTGATTCTGTCCTTCAGTTTAATTGACTGGAACAATCCTGCTATCATCAACAAAATGTATAAAGTGTATCTTGGGGATATACCACTGAAAACCAAGGAGGTAAGATTTGCCTTCAGAGTTGTCTATCTTCTTAATTGCTGAAGAACTAATTTTAGTTGTCTTACTTTATTTTAAAATGGTGTATGTATTTCTTAAATCTATAACTTCCTTTGATATCTGCTTTATTGAATATTTATGCTATTTGAATAATTTTTTTCTCTGTGCCAGTGTGTTCTAATTTGCAGCAGAAAGTAATTTACTGGTATCCAAAGATGTACTGTTTTATCTCTGTTTATTTCTGATAGGGATCTGTTCTGAAACCAGAAATGAAACGAGAGTCAGTCAGCACCCGTGTTAAATTGAAGATAGTTCCTCATCTTCTACGGTCCCGGCAAGCTGCAGAAATGTTCCCAGCTAACATTCAGGTGATTTTCCAAAGTTACACTTCCTAATCACTTTGCTGATACAGTCCCTCCAGTACTTAGAGGTAGGAAGCACTGTTACTGATGGCAGTGTTTAAAGAGGAGGAGGAATGAAAATCTTTGAAAGTGAAGCCAGGCACTCTCTAATCTGCTCCTTCCTTTTGGTCAGGTGGTGTATGATGGACTCTTTGGTGCAAACACAAATGCAAAACTGAGAAGTCTGTCTTTGCAGTTCGTGCATCATATTTGTATCATGTAAGTAGTTCAGAGAGCACAATGTTTTTTARCTATTTGCCTAGAAGACACTCTTTTTTATAAAGATATAACTGAACTAATGAGTACTAAAACTCAGAGAAAATAGGGGKTTTTTTGACTTAATCCTGAAAGCTCAGCGTGTCTGTGCTTGCACACAATAAATTGTAATTTCTCGTCTTAACACAGCTGAGAGAAGTGATACTAGAGAAGATCCTTTTCAGGGATGCAAAAGATAATATTTTGTTGGTTTCTCTTATTGCAGTTGTCCAGAGAGTAAAATAAAGCCCTTAGGTCCAATGCTTTTAAATGGGCTTACAAAGCTGATCAATGAATACAAAGAGGTAAGATGAAAAATTCTTTGTTATAATTCTTCATGTGAATACAAGYAAAAGATAAATAAATTTATGATGGAAACTGATGCATCTTTTTTTGTGTTTGCTTGAAAGGCTGCCAGAGGATACCTTTTAAGAATTTTTATTGGAAGAGGAGCAAATATTTTAAAATGCTATATAGGAAAAATGTTTTATTTATTTAGTATGTATAGATATGTGCTTGGGCACCAATTGCAGAATCTCAGGAAACAATATTGTTAGTAAGATAAAGAGAGAAGTTAAAGTAGTATCTAGCTGCTCTTACTCTGGAGCATACARGGACAAGCTGTGGATGTTTATCCCATTGTGTTAAGCATCTGTATAGGCCTGCTTCTTACACATTCCATCCTATCTGTCCAGGGATGGTATTACTATAGGARAGGTAATACCAAAGAGAGCTGCAAATGCCAGTCTGGCCTGATGAGATGTTTCCAGTGCCATTTCAAAACTCAAATTCCTCGTGATACTCCTACTACCTTAGAAAGGTGCTCTTCTGCAGCTTTGAACTTCTTACTGCTTCATTTGAACTTTGAATGTGACCTTTGTGCCTGAGTTGGCATTTGGATGCGTGGGACACCATGCCATTAGGAAGGGAATGAAAAAGGAGGAAGTAAGCCCCTGTGCATAAATGTGCTGTCTTGGTCATCCACAGGATGCATTGTGCAAACAGCTTCCTTTTTTTTACAGCTGCTGTTCAGAGCTAGTGGAAGGTTGCTGCCCCTCTGCTACCGTTTCATATACTCACTGAATCTCCTTAATTGTTTCTCTACAACTAAAATGTAGTTAGCTGGGACCAGAAGAGAAATTTACATTTTGCCACAATTTGCAGTTTCTGTTATCTGTCTGTTTCTATATAATGTTTTTATTCTTGGATAGACATATTTTATATTTTAGGATTCTTTTCCCATTAAAGCCTGCTTGAGCTATTTGAAGACAGGATTTAAAGTAAACGTTTATTTGTAAAAGATATACCTGTATGTATTTCCAGTTTCGCTAAATTCTGTATATTGTTTTATTATTCAAGGATTCAAAACTGCTATCAATGGCATATTCAGCGGTTGGAAAGCTCTCCAGGTAACTGAAGCATCATTTAAGCAATGGGACATTGAATAACTTTTCCAGAGTAATCAGTTAATTTATCAGCAGCAGGCTTTATGCCATCTGCCAATTTTGCAGTTGAGTGCATGGTGCAGAGAAAAGCATTCTTCTTGTGACAACACCAGAAATGTAAAAAGAAATATGTTTTTAGCTGATAGCTTCTCTAGCAGTGATGAATGGCAGCTCATAATTTAAGCACAGAATTTAAGAAATGGTTCCACATTCTGGATTGCCAGAAATACAAGTTTAGGGAATGTACAGCAAAGACCAGAATGCATGACTCTGGGCAAGTGGTATGTTCAGTCATGTGCTGGTGATCTAAGTGGTTGTCCGTAAAATGTCTCACTTTCCAAACTGTGTCAAGGGAGGGAGAATGTGCTGCTTTATGGTGCATATGGCTAAGATAGAGCAAACTTTCTGTACTGGCTGTAATTGTTTGACACTTAAAATTTCATGCATTAAAATATCTCGTTTCAGCCGAATGCCTCAGCTCTTTACCAAGGATATAGCGCTGGTTCAGCAGTTTTTTGAAGCCTTATGCAAGGTGGGTGCTGATGGGGCTTTGGAAAATCATTATTGTTTTCTTCTGATTTTGTTCAATTCTTGACACTACATACTGTAAAATGAAAACTCTTGTTTTTTTATTGCAGGAAGATGCTGATACTAGGCTTGCCATTCAAGAGGCATTGTCTATGATGGTTGGAGCATATAGTAACTTGGAAGGAGCCCAGCGTACCCTGATGGAAGCTCTTGTAGCTTCTTACTTAATAAAGGTATTTTCAGTGGAGTTGAAATCACATACCTTATAAAAGAGCAATTAATTGTCTTCCTGTTTCCTGACACTTCCTTTTAGATATTTCTAGATCRTATCTTCCTTTTCTTACTGAATGTATTGGCCTGTCTTGGAGAAGGCAGGGTGTGTATGCTCAGGTAAAATGTTTTTAACATGACTTGGTGAATGCTAGGAAGGTAACACTGTAGTTCTCTGTTTGTGTTCTGTTTAGCAAACAACCAAATTGATTGCAATTGCATTGTACATTTTTCATAGTCTTCTCCTTAGAAAACTTCCAGAAGTAAATGCTTCAAGGACAGTCTTCTGAAAAGCTTTGAGACATTGAGAGTTTGGTAGAAACTCTCATTCACTGCTAAGTGGGGTTTCAGTAGGTTGTGTGGTATCTGACATAAGGCACCTTGAACCTTTTCAGGAGCTCAAGCTTGAGACACTAGTCTAGACTAAACCAGACTTGACTTACTAATACTTTGAGTACCTTGGTTATATTCAGAATACACCAGAAGTCTGGATTTTCAGAAGGATTGAGTATTGCATGCTCTGTGTTTGCATGGCTACTCCGGCTGACTGTGGAGGTGTATGTATTATGTATTTCTAGTTTAAGAGATAATTTTCATGCTTTCAACTCCTTTGCTCAAGGGATCTAAATCTCCAGGCAGTATCTTTTTTGAGAACATTTGTACCTTACAGACATAATTACTATCCTAAGTGGATGTTTCTTTCCCTACTCTGGCTATACTGCTCCTAAGCATAGCTCTGTTTTCTGATGGAGAGATGATATACATCAGTTTCATTTCAAAACTGCCTGGATGGAGCAGTTCAGTTTTTCAAGAATTAGTACGATTCCTCGAAGTGTGCATGTGTTTAATTAAGCTTTTAATTCCCAACTTGTGTATATATGAGGAGTTTGCTTTTCTTTGCCCTGTGTCCTGCCGTATGAAGTGTAAACATGAGTAGTGTTTCAAAATGTCTAGACTTTTTCAATCATGTTGGTACCAGAGGTCAAAACAAATGACTGATGATGTACAAGTGGTGAGTGAAAGTCATTACTGCAGTCATTTAAAACTCAACCAATATGTTTGTGTCTTTTCCCTTTAAGCCTGAAGTTCAAGTACGTCAAGTGGCTGTAAAATTTGCTAGCACAGTGTTTCCTCCAGATCATATCCCTTCCAGATACTTACTCCTGTTAGCTGCAGGAGACCCGTAAGTTGTTTTCCTTCATAAATTATTTTCTCATATATGTTTGTGTATGTATATATATATGCATCTGCACACACATATATATCCATTGAGTACATGTACACAGGTACATTTCATATTTGGATTAAATATGAAATGTACCTGTGTGTGTAAGTTTGCACATAAATAATGCAAACAAAATTAAATATGGTAATTTGTAAATCAAACTTCACATTCTTAATATTCCTGTGGAGAACTATTACTGTACTCAATGACAGTCTTTAGATTGTTTTTCTTGTTTCAGATTACCTGCAGTCACTAAAACATTTCATATTAATGATCAGTTGCAATTGCAAAAGTAAAAATGCATTAACTGAAATCACTTCTACAGTGTGTGGAAATTATTTTTTCCTGACACATTCCATCAGTCTATTTTTAGCTTGTATTTGCAGAGAGTTGAGTGTGCCATTTTGAGAGTTGCCACTCTCTACTAGGTGTAGGTGACTTGTTAAATTACAGTAATAATTTCATTTGCAGTTTTCTGTTACTGCAGTGTAAGTTGTGGGGKTTTTTTTTCAGCTTAAATTGCTAATTATTAAATAACTAAATTACTCTCATTTTTGATGAGAGTAGCTATTGTGTAACCAAGGAAAGCTAAATAGATCAATTGCAACAACCAGCTCTGTCATTGCAGTGTCAGCAATGTTTCAGGAGTAGTTATCTATTRTTAAGTAGATGATAAACCTGGTAGGTAGCAGTTGAAGCTTGACTAGAGAACGTGATAGGGAGAAGTAGCAGATAGGAAATCCAAGGATGTGGGAACCGGGAACTGATGGTGGACACTAGAAGGATGGAAGAGGAACAGAAGTGAGTTTTGCAAAGACCACTCAGTACTATCCCTTTTTCTTTCCCGTCTCTAAAATAAACAAATATAAAAAGTTGTAGTGGAAGATGTTTTTCTCCCTTTCTTTAGGAAAAACCCCCACATCTCATTTAAAAACTGTTCTCTCTCCCTGAGATTCCCAACATACCTTATTGCTCATTAAAGGCTGTTTGTTCTGTGCAAATAATGTCTGTTTCTCATCTTCTGAAAGGCGGGAGGAGGTACATGGAGAAGCCCAGCGTGTACTGAGAACATTTTCTGGGAAAAATGAAAAGGAAAGTTCTGGGAAGCAGATGCCTTCCTTCCCTGAAATGGTCCATTATGTTCAAGACAAGGTACAGTGCTTCTGTCACAGTAAATGACAAATARATGCGTSATGCTCAGACATGGGATAAGTGTGGTCTTGCCTTCCCTGTGTCTGTTTTCCACAGCTGCCCCAAGGAATAAAGTTAGTGAAAACCAAAGTAAGGACCACAAATAGTGTTTCATTGCCAAAATTACAACTTCTCATCACTTTCTGCTGGCAGCAATTGCAAGAGGTCCAASTGTTAAGTAGCGAAACAGATCTTTTAACAAAGGGAACGTTTTGCTTCCTTGCAATTTGTGTGGATGATAYGTGGAATGAGGAATCCAGTTTTCAAGGCTGATAATCCAGCATGTTTCACAAGCACAGTTCCTGAAGTGCAAGAAGACTACTTTTTATTTGGCCCAGTGAGCAATAATGTACATAGACAAAAAAAAAATCTTTCACTAGGAAAGGAGGTACTAGGACAAGTGAAGAAGCCTGATTTGTTGACTTAAAGGCTTAATTTTTCATCTTCATTGCAATTTGTGGAATAATGGCCATGTAAATAGCCTTTCATAACTTTAGTGGAATGATGCWCTGAAAATKGTGCCACTCAGTTTACTCACAGTTCTTTGTACTGAGAGCTCATCTGGAGAAGTGCTGAAGTATGGTGTGTGTTACACACTTCTGTGTGTAGTAGCTATAYTAGGCTTATTAGCAGCAAAGGAGATGTGGAGAGTCATTGACAATATTTTTTCCTGTGATAGCCTACTTTTTAAAAAAATGTCAGAAGTATGTAATGTTGAAGCATGTGTGATTTTGTAAGAGAGCTGTGATAGCAGAACTCTTACACCTGAGAGATTTCTTGTGAAATATGTGCTCTGATGGTGTTGTACTCTACTAATACTCTGAAGTATTTGAAGTTGTATGAGAAAATTTGCTTTTTGTCCAGAATCCTSTCTAAGTAGATATAAAAAAAATTAAGAAACCAAGATTGAGTTTTAGATAGCATTCTTAAATTCTGTCCTCCTGAAGTTAGTTTAACATTTTCTCTTAACACTTGTAATGTCACTAAATAATTACCGATCARTGTAGTTTAATCACTACTGACAAAAGCAAGAATCCCTCTGTCATGGGGGAATTAAATTTTTTGAGCACTTCTCAGATCTTCTTTACATGTCCTGAAGGTGTATTAAAAAGTCCTATAATTATTAGGTATAATTATTTGTTTATTATAATTACCTAAAGAGGTATAATTATTTGTTATCTCAAGTGTGATTTTTCACATATTATCAACAATCTGTGACTTTTGGAGATGTTTGAGAAGTCTCTATGCATTGCTTAGAACAGCTGGCTGAGATGAAAAATGACTGCATGATTTAGCATGATCCTTTTCTCSTTTTGAAAGAAAAATATATGTGAAAGAGTAGGACTCAATCTGCTGAATATGGGTGGAAAATTATTCCTCRTGAGAGTCACTGTTCACTAAATCAGGTTTTCTTTAGTAATTCTGTATGTTATTGAAATTTGCATTGCAAAAGATCACAGTGTGTTAAGGGGAGTGAGGATCTATTGTCTTCTGCAATTGCCTTGTGTGTTTACTCAAGTACAAGGCTGCCTGACTGAATCAAGTCCTACCACTGACGTGCATGTTGCCTGTTTAATATATACATACTGCTTTTCTGCAACATTTGCAGTGGGTGTCACTTTAAACCTCCTGTTTGGATGTTTTTCTGCTGGCATATTCCAGCTTGTCAAAGCTAACATTTAGATGGGAAGAAGTTGTAGCTTTCCACATAGCAGGTAGAGAGATTCCCTCTGAGTCTCAGTCTGAGAGGCTCCCTGGAYTTGGCTGGCATAGCACAGGGCTCCCACCTCCCAGTACTGGGGGAGCCCTGGCTGCTGCAGCCTCTCCAGGCAGAGCTGCCATTTTAAGCCATTTCTGGCTGCCTGTCAGGGGGGAGGCTCAGAGTTTGGAAGTTTATGAGGTACTTTAATTTTAAATTCTGAAGTGCTTTGTTTTGTGAAAAGAAGAAAGAATGTTGTACTCCTTCAGTCTCCCCTGCTATTCCCTCTCATGCATTCAGAGTTTCCACTTTCTGAATTGATGTGAAKTAGATTGACCTGACTATTACCAAGTGCACTGTGCCCTTTTTATTAYGTTATTTTCAGTTGCTAAGTGAAGGATTAACACAGTCACATCAGCAAAATTTCACTGAGCTTTCCAGCATTTCTGCTATTATGGGTCTGAATGTTCCACTCAATATATTCTGTTGTTTAGGCCACTCACCGAATGAAAACTCCAGCTAAATATATGACTGGAACTGCAGCGCTGCCTTTTAATCCTGCCACATTTGGAGAGGTAATTGTCTGGTCTTACTTCCTCAGATGTGTGTACCACTRTTTATCTAGAGGACAGTGTAAGAAGCTACCATAAGTCACTCTACATTCAAAAATTCTTCAAAACAGATGTTGGGATTAACTCTCCATCTTTTGTCCTTAAATGGCAGTCTGAACATGATTTTCATGGGGGTTTGGGAGGAATGTTCACAAGAGGGTTGCTCCACTGCTTTATGCAGCATCTCTAATGGAGTAGCATTAGATACCAGACAGGCAGTCCTATGCAGAGGTCCAATTATGATCCTTGGGCTCTTTTTGTAACAGAATCCCAGGCTTCAGTGATCTGTAGACACAAATTGGGATGGGAAGCAAGAGCTGTATTAGCAATGTGTCAGGTTGCATTTGTACATGTGCCAGATTGGTATAGGGTACAGTCTGAACTCCCTGCAAGGAAGTACATCAGCTGATGATAAACCAAAAGTCTGCATATGATTTAATTTTTAGAGAGTGATGTAGGGTTGTCAGGCCTGTTGCAGAAAGTCCTAAGGTTTGTTACAGTTTATATTTGTTCCTGTCTCTATACTATTCTGTCTATATTTGATAAAAGAGAAGACTATTCCATTTTGGTTACATTGAATACAGTGTATTCTCTGCTCTTTTGTCTTCTGCATGGTTTTTCAAGTGCTTATGCATTCAGGATCCTGTGTTTTTATCTTCTCTACTTAGATAGTTCTCTATCTGCGGATGTGTCTTGCTCACAGTGCTGGTGTGGTTCCAACCTCACAGAGCTTGGCAGATATGCAAGATCATGCTCCAGCCATTGGACGTTACATAAGAAACCTCATGTCTGCCAACCACATATCWTTCTCTTCCTCCTCCTCCTCTTCAAAAAGTGCAGAAACCAACCCTGTACATATATATATTGGCCTTCTTCAGCAGCTCTTAGCTGGTGTTGGAGGTAAGAAGCTGTGTGCAGCAGTATCTTGAAGAAATAATTATCTTCTCTTACTAGAGAATGAGTTGTCTTGTGCTTTGAGCTTGGCTTCACCAACCACAGAGAAACACAGACTAGATACTATTTAGTTTAAACTTGTTTTGTTCTGTGCTATTTTGTAGATGGGAGAAATCACGGCTGTAAAATTGCAGCATCCGTTGACAGAATAGTGCAAAATTGTGAAGCTGTTGTATATAACAGCTTCCTCACCAGTGAATACTGTCTTCCTCACTCTGATAATAGCTTGTCTGCCACAATTGTAGTCTAAAACATTTGAATGCATTTTGAACGAAGTGCTAGTGTTTGCTTTTATTAGTTTCCCTAATATGTCTGAGAAACAGTATAGCCTATTACTCTGTATTGTTTGTTTTTCCTTGTGAATTACRAAGAATTGCTTGAAATGCCTGATACTTCTTTACCTCTTTTTTTGTACTGAATGCTACATTGTTGTAAATAGTGGAGTTGTTTAATAACCTGGTTCTTTAATTATTATTTAGGTTTGCCAGTCATGTATTGTCTTCTAGAAGTTGTTTCAGTGTACCCAGAAAAACTYGCTACCAGATTTGTAGACAAAATGGATTGGATTAAGGTATTGTGAAAGCCCTTTTTTTTGTTTGTTTTTTTGGGGGGTGGATGGAATTTGCAAAAGTRCCAGATTAGCAAAATCTGTCACGTTTCCCATGGTGAAACAGTATTATTTCCAAATATGCACTTGATTTGAAATCTGGTATTTCTACTCCCAGTCAGCACCTCATAAAATGTTGTATGTGCCAGAATGGGGAAAATTATTTTTTGATTCCTTAGTGCTACTGTTTTTATTCATTCACTTACATATTCTAGATAGTCTGTCATCTATCCTGTTGATATAGTCATCCATTATTTTCTCTGCAGAAGAAAACTGAAGACAAAATTCTGCACATTTTTGACAGTGTGAATGTTTCAGTGGGAAGATGTGAATAACTTCTTAGAAGATTAGATTAATTACATCTTAATTGTTTTAGAGACCTTTGTGTGGAKATGGCTTTTTTCTATTTATTAACTCCAGACCAGAAAAAAAAAAAAAACAACCCGCACATTGGTCTCTTCTTGGAAATAAGCTGAAGAGAATTGTGCTTTCYCTAGATTCTTTTCTCAGGCAGCTCTCTGCTTATTCATTATTCTCTTCAAGCATCTAGGATTTTTGAAGGCGTTACAGGTTGCCATTGCTTCACTGGGCCAATCTGGCAGAAACAAGTATTTAGTCAAGGTTAAAAAACTTTAGAATATGTTCTRATAGTTTGTCCTGGTGATATATGTGCTGCATTTGACTGTATGCAGGTTATCACTTCTCATTTATGAAGTAAAGCAAGTATGAACTGCACAGGAGAATACTTAAAAACATTTCTCTTTTCAATACTCTTCATATTTTGTAGAATGCTATTCTTTGTCCTTGGCCTAGTGTCCATTTGTAGAATTAAGCTTCTGGGGGTAGTTATTGACAGTACAGAGTTTAAGAAAAAGTGTTGTAAATCATATTTTGTGTGATTTGGCCTTGCCAAGTGAAACAAACAGGCTGAGGGGTTTGTTAGAAGTCAGATATGTGATCTGATGCTAGGTTGAAGTTAACATTACCTTTCATGACCCTGACAGATCATTTCTGGTTTATTTGTGTGCTCATTATAATTTCTTTTTGGTGGCCCAAGGCACTCAAAGATTTGGGTATGAATTTTTCATGGAACATGTTGCATTATACATCAGATTGCTGGTACATATAAGATTATGTCATAACAAATTACCCAAGGCTTCCAAAATTCAATTTTTAATAACTTACTTAGACAATACACTATCTCAGGTACAAATTGGGTAATTTTGCTTTGAGAACTGTGATTTTTCTGGACACTTTTTTTGTCATGATTGGATTGAATAGCTAAGCCTCTTGAGGGTTTTTTTCCCTTTGACTAATAAGAAGGGTATGGAAGCCTCTAGCATCTGAGGGAAAGTAGTGGTTTAGGGTGTGGGTTTTTTTTAGCACAGTGTGAATGCAAAACCTGGAAGCTCTWAGCTGAAGACCATTTGGCCAAGAATTCGACCTGCATGTTTTGACAGAGAACTGGTGGGTAGCCCTCTTGTGGCTAGGGGGTCTTCTTTCTCCAAAACACTCAGTGTGTAATGAATGCTTTGTTGAATTGAGGGCTTTCTTTCTTACTAAGTGATAATGCTGTTGATTTAAAGAGTGCTTTTTGAATTAAGAACTATATGTATCTCCATGACAATTGCCTTTTTATATTGAAACTCTTTATGAACAGACTGGGTAAGAAGCTGCTTCCATATATCATGGTTTCTGTTTTTTTTAAACTCCCACAGAACCTGATGAACACTAACAAGGAGGAAATGCGTGAGCTTGCAGCCCTGTTTTATTCCGTAGTGCTGTCTACCATGTCTGGAGATGAGCTTAAGGTGTCCTTGGAGCAGCTGATCAAGATGACAAAAGACAACCATGTAACTACCTTTGTTCGTCTGCTTCTTGTTTTCTCACGTGTCATGTAACTGATAGGATATTTTAATCTCACCATGTGTCCAGGACGTATTAACCTTAATCTGGGTGTAAAATTAACTAACTGACTTACAGCTGGATGGTGAGAAGGGATTTTTGTTGTAGGTGAATGCAACAGATCTTTAAATAAATTAATCCGTGAAGCTGTTAAGGTCAGTAGGAGGATTTTGTGGAGGCACATCCCAAACAAAGSACCATCATGTGTTTAACCAGTTTTAGCCAGCTAAATGGCCACATTGCGTTGAGTGGTAGTGGATCATATTACCTACCTGAAAGTGTTTACCAGTTCCTTATTCCTGTGCACACAGTGAATCAAGAAATTTTTTAACTTGTTAAATGTTCAACTCYTCCTCTGCTGAGCCATAGTCACTTCCTGGGCCTTCACTGCCTCAGGATCTTGTGCTGTGTTAGGGCTGTGCCTTCTTCCCTCTTGCCCCACGTGGACTGCTCAGCACCCTCCACAGCTGTGTCTTTACTTGCTGGGTTTGCCTGCCTTCCCTTCTCCAGCAGCTCCTTTCACTTCCCCTTACCCTTATTTCTCCATTTTGCTGCTGCATGAAAAAGGAGTCCTGAAAACAAGCTGGTCTGGTTTCTGTGCTGGTGTCTTGAATCCTGTGTGGGAGGGAAAGGAATAGCATTTCTAGGTTCTGTTTCCCCAAAATRGTTTTATATCAGTCTCTGTAAAGGACCTAAAGGGCCACCATTTTACATAGCAGAAAACAAGGTGACAAGAAGTGCCGATTGCTTTATGTTGCTGTTAACAAACATGATTTGTTTTGAATCTGTGAAAGCTCTGCCTGTGAGCCAAAGCCATGTCATTGCTCAGTTTTGTGTAGGGTGCAGCTCCTGCAGTCATGAAGCCAGCGTAGATGGGTCCCAATCCCCCACTGCTGCTTTCAGCCCCACTCACCCATGTGAATTGTGAAAGCATAAAAAAGCTGGGTGTTCGCATGCCTTTGTGAGTCTGAGTCAGGTAGAGCTCTGCTGCTACTGTACAAAACCACTTGAATTTGTACAGCTAGGGGTGGTGGTGATCCTAGTGTCTCAGTAAGGACTGCAATGTGAATGGATAACTAAAGTGGAGTCGGGRGAATGATGCCTCTTTTGCTGGCTTTGCTGCAGTGAGACCACATCAAGGAACAGTCCCTGGTGACCAGGCTAGGGTGAGGATCCCATTCTAGCAGCACAATAGCACCATTGCAGTRTTTGTAGTGTTAAAAAACAAGAGATATGAACTAATCCAGGCTTAAGCCCCTGCCCCCTTCCCTTTCTTGGTTTTGGTTTTTTTTTCAGTTAGGTAGCATTTGAGTTTCACAACCTTGTTTCTCCACAAAATCCTTTTGSTAGAATTCACTTACAGGAATAAACATGGTCATTAAATAGTTCCAGCACCAAAGCAGCATTGGAGAAATTTGTGTTCCTGACATTTAATTGTATTCATTAGGTTTCATGATTTGTGGCCTGCCAAACTGTAGAGGCATTGCCTTCAGCATAGGCCAGTTGTGTTCTCATTCTTAACCATGCAAATGTAGAGCAATTATCCTCCACTSTTTTTTACCAAAGAGTACATTTTGTCCCTGTAGTATGAGTATGCCTGGTTTTTAAGTAAAGACAATGTAGTTTGGGGTTTTTTTAAGACTAGCTACCAAAGGGTAGCTTTAGGAATGTGAGTGCTGGTGATAAATTCCTAATCTGTCCTGGATCTCTTTTAAGTTTTGTTAATCGATCTTAAAGAACTCCATTCATCAGAGAGCACTAATAATATCAAACTCTCTGTTGTTTTATTATGTGTTAGAGCTCTGCATTCTTCAGGGTGCCTTCTGATCTGGYTTGTCCATATGTGTTTTTAAATCAGTGCTTGGTGCAAAGTGTTACTTACTTTGAAAATGAGATTTTTTTGCACTGTTGGTGTTGTCTGTAGAGCCCGGAGGTCCAACATGGATCCTTGTTGGCTTTGGGATTTACAGTAGGAAGGTACTTGGCCAAAAGGAAAATCAGAACAATGGAGCTACATGACATAGAGCAACCAAACACTTCAATCATGCCGGAACAAGAACAACTTATAAAGTCGACAACAGAGACAATAGGTAACTTCCTGCCTAACACTTTGCTGCATATAACAGTTGTTTTTTTAAATCCACCCCAGRCTGAGGATTTTTCTGAGATACTCAGCCCATAGACGGTGTAATCTTGATAGAATTTTTGTGATCGAATTTATAGTCTGTAAGAATGTCATCTGATTTGTTGAAATGTCTATGCATTTAAACCTAGGTGGACTTTGTAATTTGCAGACCAATACAGAACAATCCAGGTGTCATTGCCTGGATTTCCTCTCAATGTCTCTTTTCACTTCCGTTTTTTTCTAACATAATGCTTCCTACCAGCTGTAGAAGAGATTAATACTTTGCTTCTTGTGTGTATAAACTACAAGTGCCTGCCCAATGCTAATAATAATATAAAATCTGAGTCATTCTGGTTTACTTTTCTGTGTAGGCTCTTTTCTGGACAGTACCTCTCCCTTCCTTGTGGTGGGTGCTTGTATGGCTCTTGGGGAGATCGGCAGGAATGGCCCCTTGCCGATCCCCAACAAAGGAACAGGATTTACAAAGCTGCAACTTGTTGAAAACTTACTGGCCCGAATCCCATCCAGCAAGGAAACAAATAAGGCAAGATTTTTGTAGTGTTCTTATGATTCCTGTTAATTTCTTGAATGCTCACTAGGTGTTTGTGTAACTTGCCAAACTCAGCCTCATTTTTTTAAGGAATTAGGCTTTTTGTTGGCTTTAGTGAGTTGGGTATGGTCAGGGTCTTTCTAATATTGTTTAGCACTTATCACTTGTGCTTTTTATAATTATAACCGGGGGCTTAAGACATGAAAATGTGAATGGTCTTAATTTTAATAAAAGAAAAATGGAAATATCTTCTTTTACCTGCACATAATCCTCAAAGGTAACAGGATATTCTGATCTACTTTGGAAGAGAGGTGCACTGATTATCTAATAAGCCATTTGTGTRTACATCTGATACCTAGAGTGAAACTTCAGCAACGGTGAGAAATAGTGGGTTTAAAGTGTATCTTCTGGACTTACAGGAAGGTTAYATGATGGTGTTATTTCTTGTTTGTGTTTAAGATGAAGGAACGAGCAATACAAACRTTAGGTTACTTGCCAGTAGGAGATGAAGATTTTCCCCACCAGAAGCTACTTCTGCAGGGTTTAATGGATTCTGTGGAGGTGAGACACTATCAATGTATTATCCTTTATACTACAGTGAGTATTTCTGGATGCTTTTTATGTACTCTAGAGCCAGATTTACAAAGGGAGTTGACTTTGTAATAGTGCCTCTGGGTTTTTTAAAAATGCCTTTAAATAGAGAGCAGAGCTAGACTTGGACCTGGTAAAAGGTTTTATGCCACAGTTTAAAAACTGTGTCCAGGTCTCTGCCTCAGTATGGGACAAATACTCATTCCCCTTCAGGAGGCTTTTGGGTTTTTATTTTTTTTTTTGTACACTATATGAATAAAATCTCAAGAGCTTMTATTAATGAAGCCTTATGCCTGTACTTTGGCATTTAAAAGTACCCTGAAAGTAGGTAATATAAATACCTCTGAACTACGTCAGCTAACACAACTCACTTGAATTAGATTGTTTGTGGGAATATATGTATCTCTTGTCCATCAAAATGCGTCATTGAAGTGTACTGCATTCTTTCACAGTCCTTCAGAGCTTCTATACATATTGCAATATGCCAGATAACAAAATTAAAGGAGAYACTGACATAGGATTCTGCACTGTAGAAGTGGCTTTTGAGTATCAGAAAGGCATGCTTTGCTGAGTCCTCAAATTCTGTGATTAAACAAGCAAGAACCATAGAATTACAGAATGGTTTGGGTTGCAAGGGACCTTAAAGATGATCTCATTCCAAACCCTCTGCTGTGGGCAGGGACACTTCACACTAGACCAAGTTGGTCAATCCAACCTGACCTTGAACACTGCCAAGGTTGGGGCATCTATGGGTTACTTCTTCCAGTGCCTCATCACCTTCACAGTAGAGAATGTCTTCCTMATAGTTCAGCAAAGCCTACTGTCAGTTTGAAGCCATTAACTGCTTGTCCTATCACTATACTTGGAATTCTAAGAATACTGAGAATACTGTGTACCCAAACATCATAATATGTCTCTGAGTGCCATAATTTTCTCCTGTAACTGCATGTGGACATTACAACTTCCTTTATAAAAGACCTACTTGAAAAAAACCTATTTATCTTAGAGTGCATAAAGCTAAGGGCTTATTCTCCAAGAGCTTGAGCATTTTGTGCTTCTTGGGCATAAGGAGAGATATCTAGAAGGTACTCAGTGATTATAGAAACCAGTTCTTACAACATAGAATTCCCCATAAGTACAGACAAGAAAGTGGCATATCCTGTTCCTGAAGACTCTGAAAATAGTGTAAGGAGGACAGAGTACTATCTGAATTATTTTAATGTGAAAACCAGGTTTCTGCATCTTTTAAGAGATCAGCTTCTGGATGGAATTACAGGAGACTCCCTGTTGTAGTAAAGCCATAGTAATTTTCACTAATCACTATCAGCATCATTTTAACTTTCTTTTATTTTCATCTATTGAATTCTTTGTTTTCACCAAGCTGAGCTTCTACAGAGACTAGTAAATACTTTGTCAAAGGTTATGCTTTTAAAAAATGTAGAAATTTTAGCTTTTATCATTCAATTCGGGCAGTTTGGCATTGCCTCATTTTCCATCAACTTCAGTGGTTCTCAGATGCCACATAGTCTCAGAAGTTCTCTTGAAGAGTAATCTTACTGTTAATTGGTGCTGAACATTGAGACTGGGAAAGAGACTGTGGTTTTGTGGATTAAGTGCCAAAAGTTTTGGTGTGTGCTTAGTACTGTCAGTGATACTCCGATGTGTTTTTTCAGGCCAAACAGATAGAGCTGCAGTTCACTGTTGGTGAAGCTATTACCAGTGCTGCTGTTGGAACCAGCTCAGTGGCTGCACGGGATGCATGGACGGTTTCAGAGGAGGAATACATCCCTCCTTCAGGTAGGCCTTCCTATGCAGGGGCTATGTTGGGAAATGTCTGGACTAGCACTTTGCTCCAAGCTTCATTTCTGTGGTTTATAACAGAACATGCAAGAGAGGTTTGTGGTTATATACAGGTTGTTTTACCTCTTCATGTCCATCTGATCAGAGGACAGAAGACTTTATTCATGGGCTGTTTAAATAACTTCTTATGTAATTCATTGCCACTTGATCGTGTATTTGTTTGGTTGTTTTCCTTTTTTGTTTGCCATGTTGAGTTAGTTTGGGGTTTTTAAATATACAGATTTTTTTAAAACACCATTTTGAAGCCTGAACAGGAAAATAGGGTTATAAAATCAAATCGCAAGTGTTTTCCAAGAACTTCAAGTGATACAATTAAGT
This sequence comes from Alauda arvensis, assembly GCA_902810485.1. Lineage (NCBI taxonomy): Eukaryota > Metazoa > Chordata > Aves > Passeriformes > Alaudidae > Alauda > Alauda arvensis. Next base: position 490,929 of record CADDXX010000198.1, on the reverse strand, counting down.
GAAATTTTTGTGCAGTAAATGCAGAAATTCTATTTAAAGACTAAGATTCTGTACCCATTGAAATAAAAGTGTGACAAAAAGCTAGCTTCAAATCAGACAACTGCAAATAGCGGTCTCAGACCTGCAAACACATGTTTTAATTTTGTGAGAGTGGTCTTAGATTTGTAATGTACACAAAGCTGATAATGTGATAGTAATTAAACCTTGCCATTGCTCCAGAAATTGTGAATCTGAACCAAAAAAATAAATTTTGCCCTGAGTCTTAGGCTATGTGAATGGTACCTCTTCTTGGCCACAGGCTCTGAAACTTATTCATGAAGGGTTAGGAGGATTCCATGCTTCTGTTATTTATTCTACTATTATTACTTTCCCAGTGATTAAGGTGTCACCTGAGTACTCTTGAGTTCATTAGGTTTTTCATTATTTTCATTAAAATGGGTATGTTGTTAAAGTTCCTTCCCTCCACCTTTATTTTTTTTTCATATAGATTTAAAAGTGAATGATGTGGTGCCCTGGGTCCTAGACCTTATTTTGAACAAGCACATCATCAGTCCCAACCCACATGTGAGGCAGGCAGCTTGCATCTGGCTTCTGTCTTTGGTGAAGAAGTTGAGCACCCACAAAGCAATTAAGGTAAGAAATAGGCCTTTTCCTTACACTGGCTCCTTGTCCCTGTTTTTGCTTCTCACTTTGTTTCTGTCCCTTCCTTCCCTTTCACTTCTCTTGCCTCTTTTCTTCCTATGCTGATACAGTCCTTACTGAGGGTTTTTTGAGACATGGCTTATCTTTTGTTTCTAGAGGAACAGACTGTCTGGAAGATGAACAAGGGTGTTTGTCACCTATGTAAACATCTGACTTGCATCCAAGTCAGAGTAAGCTCAATGTAAATAGCTGCTGTAAGATGAAGTAGCACGACATCTTCCCTTGGGAAGAAGAGTTTGGTATCTGTATAGTGTTTAGGATTTATATTGGGAAAATATTTAAGAAAGGTCTAGGAGGGGAAGAAGAAGGAGAGCAGAACTTACTTGTTTCAGGGTGTTTATCATATCGGTACCTGGGAGCAGTTACAATGTGCTTCGGTACCTGGGAGCAGTTACAATGTGCTTCATGTACTCCATTTTTGGTATGCTTTATGAACCTGATATTTAAAGTGCTTGTCCATAATGAGAGAATCCTTCTATACAAGGACTAAATAAAACATTCCCAACCAAAATGTCCTCTATCTGCATAGAAGTACTATGGACTGTGATGGGACCAAGTAATCATTTTGTACTCTCCAGGTATTGATAAAGAGCTTTGGGAAAAAGCTGCTTAGGAAATGTAAGCTTTTTTATTTAAAGCATTGCCACATACTGCACTCATCTAAACAGTGCACCTTAGAAGGATGTGGCAAAGCTTACCAGTCTGGGGATGAAGAAAGCCCCATCTGGCTGTAAGCCAGATTTATGAAGCATTGCTGCCTTGTATTAAACAAGGAAAATAAAATATGTGGTTTACTAATGGCATGGTTTATGTCCGTGGTGGGCTGGACAATTAACTGTTATCTCCTGTGGATGCCAAGGGCAGCTCTTGTCATAAGTGTAGCTTGTATGGGCAACTCCATTGATACAGTAGCCTCTGTTTAACTGTTAGAAACTTGCCTGGAGACCAAACAAAGAATCCAAAATAATGTCCTTTTTTTCTCATCTTACAGTCTCATCTCAAGGATATTCAAAGTGCATTTGTTTCCATTCTGTCAGATAGTGATGGTGAGTACTGTTTCATCTTAGAGTTGTGTCTTCTCGTGGGCATTCAGCAGACTGGAGGGAATCTTTCAACAGTCAGAAAGGCAACTACACTCTGTCAGTCAGCATTAAAAGACGTAAAAACTTCCCATTTCTTATGTTAATAGGAATTATATCTTTTCTAGGCATGATATGCAGAGATAAGAAGCACAGCTTTTTTGTGCATTTGGCTAAAAAGCACACTGCATTTACCCCTTCAGACTGTAGTAATCAAAGTTTTGTTACTTCTGCTCTGTTTTGGGCAGCAGGATGTATATCTCAGAGTTCTGCATGGACAGTGAGACCTCTGAGACCTCTTCAAGCTAGCACATTTTGGGTTCCAGCTYTACCCTTGGCAGCTAGTGGAAAGAGTGGTGTCCAGCAGCCTATGAACAGCTCRCTGAAGCTGAAGAGAGTATTACCATTAATGATTTCAGCTGCAATTAGCATGTCAGAATACCTATGGCTCTTGGAACTCTTTCTGCTGTTTCAAAACTTGCACATAACAATACTTATGTGACGCTGTCACCTAATTTGAAGGGGTTAATGCCTTCAGAACAAATTGCAGCTTCAGAATGGAAAGTTTGTGTCATGACAGACTAGATTTGCACTTAAATGGAGAGCTATGAAGTGCAGCACAGAGTTGTGTTTGCTATGTCCTGATTTTGGTTGAACCTTGCTTTTGAAATTTGTGTACTGCTTAGTTACATGCTTATCTTGAATTTTACTTGGTAAAATCTCTTGCAGAGCTTAGTCAAGATGTTGCTTCAAAAGGTCTTGGGCTGATATATGAACTAGGAAGTGAACAGGACCAGCAAGAGCTAGTCACTACACTCGTTGATACCCTTATGACTGGGAAAAGGTACAGTGAACTCAGAACACAGTGAGAGAGTACTCTGATTTACATGTCTGGTGGGAATAAAGGTGTTCCTCTTTCTTGTGTGGAAAGAAATGTTTTGGGGCCAAGGGCAAGGCAATGTCCATTCACAGAGAGTCAAACTGAGATATTTCTTCAATCAGCTTAGATTATTTTGTGACTGAAGTTGTTCTGGTTTTGTTCCATTCAAAAAAGCTTCAAAATAATGTGTCAGTCCTGACTGAAGCAGTTCAGATGAGTTGGGATTTGGTTAGATTTGCTACTTGCTGCWTTGTGTAATTGCAGAGAACAGTGGTCACTTGCACCAGCTCTGCATGTTGTGAATGTTGCAGAAGTGATGACTTGCTTGTGCTGAAAACCACCTTTTGCTAAGGAAGTGTTGTTAATGGTCGCTCRTCAGCTTTAGCATGAAAAATGCTGATCTTACAAGGCTGGCTGGAGATCATGTTGATCAGTATTGGAAATGCTCTTTAATAGACTTCTCCTGTCTAACCTGGTGTAGGTTTGGCCACTGGATGAGAAAAACTTGGGCTTGGAGTGTAGGATTCAGTGGTGTTAAACAGGAAGAAATAAAATGGATTGAAATTGTATTTTTCATTTTAAAGTAGAGATTTGCTGCCTGTTATATGGCTCATGTCTGGACAGAACTAAAAAGATATCATCCAGTATTTTGACTTTCTGCTTTTTCACAGCAAAACTCTCACTTGATGCAATGTATCCTAACGTTACATGTTGTACAGGTTAATGACATTCCTTGCAGTGTGTGTAGCTTTGCCCACCTATATGTTTTTTGTGGGATTGGARCTGAAAAAAATATGGAGTTCCTGAGTTAATAGAGTGAATTACTTCTTCTGTAGTGTGCAGTGTATTCAACTGTAGAGTTTGGTAACACTAATACTGGACCTCTTTTCTATCAGAGCCAAACATGAGATGACTGGAGAAACTGTGGTATTTCAGGGAGGTCTGAGTAAAACCCCAGATGGGTAAGTTTTCTGATAGTCTCTGACAGAGGCACAGTCAGAGCTAGAACAGAATTCCCTAAAAAGTCTGCTTCCTGACCTTTTGTTCCTTCTTGTTCTTAAGTTACCCTGACTATTTCTGTGTAATACAGATGTGCTACTCACCTTTCTCTGCCTGCTTTAAGGTGTGAATTGAAAATAGCTTTAGGTGTTGCAGCATTTGTGTCCTTAGAAATAGTAACACTGATTTCCCTTCTGCTTTACAAAGTCAAGGTCTTTCTACCTACAAGGAGCTTTGTTCACTGGCTAGTGACCTCAATCAGCCAGACCTGGTGTACAAATTCATGAATCTGGCCAACCATCATGCCATGTGGAATTCTCGGAAGGTAATGATCTGCTTTCATACAATTTCCATTCCCACTGTGAACTCTGGAAGCAAAAATCCATTTCTCTATTCCTGGTTATACAGTTTTATGAATGACTGCATGTGGAGGGTATTGATGCTTTGGTATCAATCCAAGGCCAGTTTAGCAGGCTGAGAAAAAAATTAAGATTGCTTTAAATTCTTACAAAAAAACTTTGGTATCAGAGTGTTCATATAATCCTACATTCCCTTCTGAATCAACTGACGTCCTTTTTTTTTTTGTTTTGTTTTGAGTGTGCTTAGAAAGACAGTCCTTAATGTTCAAACAGTGAAAGTGTTTTGAAAACAGGATGAATTTTTGGGTGCCAAGGAAAGTGATAATAAGACAGAGCAAAAAGTAATCAGCARGTTGCTAGAAAGCACTGTTGTCAGAAGTATCCCTTTTTAACTCAAGTTTTGATATTTTAAAGCAGCTGAGAGCTTTACCAAAGCCAAAATACTATTGGATCCACTTCCAGGTGAAAAAARGAGCATCCTAAGTTTGAAGATTTAGGTGTACTATTCAGAGCTTTGATGTGGAGACTCTACACTGTCTTTACAGAAACATGGAAGAACTTGTTTTGAGTCTCTGACAACACCACTTAGTGCAAAAAAAAAWAAAATTCCAGCTTTAATTCTCATCCAGAGTTTGACAATTCAGCACATCTCTCAAGACCTCCTTCAGCATTGTGACTTCAAAAGCACAGGAGTATAGTTAGGTTCCCGACTCTTGTAGAATTTCTCCAGCCAGGATGAATCAAGAAAATCCACTCAGAAGATGTGGGTTGAGCTTTGGTATTTGAAGAGTTTGCAGAATCTTTTAGGTTGAAGGGGACATCTGTGGAAATCTGTGCTCTAAACCCCCCACAAGAGCTAAACAGAGCATGGTGTTCAGGGCCTTGGAGGCAATGCCTTGCTTTTGCTTATACTATCTGCAACTTCTTGCTTTYCATGTCAGTGATCCTAACTAAAAATGTATCTTCATTGCTGTTTTCTTGATTAACCGAAACAACACATCCTGTCCTGTCCCTCATGTGGGGTTTTGAGTGGCAGCTTTTGACACTGCAAGTCAGAAAACATGCAGTCRTTAGAGACAGTCACTGCACTGCCTTCATTGAGTAATTTCTTCTCAGGGTATCCTGCCAAATCCCTTGGGATTTACAGGCAAGCATCATTTCCACTGTGGTAGAAGTGATAGTGGAACTGACAGTGTTGGAGAAAGAATAGGTCATAGAAGGATACTTACGTTTAAAGCAAATATAGACAGATGCAAAATATAATCCCCAGAAATTTCAGGTTTTAGAAATAAGGTGGAGTTATTTTGGTTTATTTCAGTTCCTAAGTTATTCTAATTCTTCTAAATCAGCAGAAGGAAAGAGTGGCCAACCCTTACCAGTTTTGCCAAGAAATAATCTCTTTTGGAAGAATATATTTAAATCTTCATAGTTCTTACTCACCACTACTACTTCTGCAAGTGAGATCTATCYGTATGTTGAAATAAAGGTTGGAAGAAAGTTTTGAAGTAGTATGTTGTCTGCTGAGTGTGGTGGTATGCTTGAGATCATTGTGGTGCTGTACCAGTGAGGATGGGCTAATTCTACTATCATTCTAGACCTTTGATTTGGTCTAAATCTGAATYGTGTCAGCTTTGCCCCTGACTGTGGTGTGCCCATGAGCAGTAACTGAGTGAGTGAACAGTGTTTCTACAAATCCTGTTATGTTGTTATTTCAGGGAGCAGCTTTTGGTTTCAATGTGATAGCTGCCAAGGCTGGAGAGCAGCTGGCTCCATTCTTGCCCCAGCTCCTTCCCCGGCTCTACCGTTACCAGTTTGACCCCAACCTGGGCATTCGACAGGCCATGACCAGCATTTGGAATGCRCTGGTCACGGACAAGTCCATGGTGAGTGATCAATAAAGTGCAGCCAGGGGCTTTGCTGCCAGCCAGCAGTGTACTGGAGATCCTCATGGGACAGATGCATCTTGTGAAAGGAGGGGCAATGCAGAAGGGGGTGAGGTATTGCACTGAAAACGAGATGTTTGAATCCATGGATGAGCTTGGAGCTTGTGCACAGGTTTTACACTGTCTCTGATATGGGAAAGGATATTGCAAACCTTGTTTGTGCAGCCAGCATTAAAAATTATGATTTACTTAAAATGATGTCCTTCCACTTTGCTATTGCTTTGATACTGCTTATGGGAAGCTTTTCAGGAATCCTTATGGCCTAAGATGCCTTCTTAAAGGAAGAGCATCTAAATAYAGATCCTCAGTTTTTAAGTGGGAGGAAGCCCACAGTTGCAGGCTATTCCATCAGTTTGAGGAAAATTCCTCCCAGGTGTATTTCAGGAATAAGTGATTTTCATAAGATGCCCTAGCTCTGGTTCTCCAAGGCTTGGAATTGTGTTTGCATTTTTTTTCTTTTAGGAAAGCTGATCTTAATGTGAAATCATTCACTTTGATCCCTAATCAAAGCACAACTACTTCTTGAGTAAATACATGCCTGGTGTTGTATTTTAACAGTTCAGCTGATAAAGACCTTAGGGGGCTTTTCTTGTTGCATCTTCCACAATGTTAAGCACTTGAGCAGTGCAGAGAAAGGCATGCCTAAAGCACAGTCAGAGAAAGTTTGCACAGCACTGGCAAGCATTAGTTCATCTGATGTGCCTGAAAGCAGGTTGTATTGTCCAAAAGGACTCCTTTTTTACAGAGTACTGGACAAGGATGCATAGCTGTGCTTGTTTCATGATTTTTCTTTCTTATAATTATAGGTTGATAAATACATGAAGGAAATTCTTGAGGATTTGATCAGTAACCTAACCAGCAGTCTTTGGAGGATTAGAGAATCCAGGTATTGCTAGGAAAAGTATTAGATTTGTTTTTGAACTTGATTCTTTTCTCTTGTTCACCATAAACTTATTAACTTGAAGTTGAGGGGGAGAAGAGGACGTATCCTTTCATCAGGATAGAGCCCAGCCTTGTAGCCTGCCCTTGCAAAGGCATAATACAATCTTGAAGCTATATGCCTGAAATTTTCTATTGCAKCTAGCTGTATACTAAACAACATTTTGTGAAGAATGAGTTTTCTGGTTACTAGTTATTGCCTATCCTTGAATTTGAAATAATGCTGTCAGTTAGAAAACCTTGTCAATCTGACAATTATGTGCTTGGCAGCAGGATGCCATTTTTAATAAACTGCTTTTTGTTTTTAATGGTTTGTAGCTATGCTGTATTGAAAACCTCCATTTTAATTTCAATTCCATACCTTATATCATTTAGGTTTCTTCTTATTGCATGCTTAAAGGAAAGAAGACTAAAACAGTTTTGTCACTGGAATGTTTGCAGTAACAGTTTTCAGTACAGCAGCCTTTTCACCTCCTGTCACCTGTTTCAGGTTTTGCCTGAATGACTGAGCAGTTTTTTCTCTGCTAAAGGAGACATTCAGAGTAGATTTAGCATTTGGGGAAAGTAAGGAGTGTGAAACAGTTCTGATTTTTCTAAACTATTTATTTATAAGCATATCTGTATATATACACCTTTATCAAGTAAGAACACTRTATGAAAGAAATTCCCTGTTTGCAGTTGTCTGGCACTAAACGACTTGCTGAGAGGAAGACCTTTGGATGACATCATAGACAAGCTTCCAGAGATCTGGGAAGTCCTGTTCAGAGTGCAAGATGACATTAAGGTAATGGAAATGAGAACTGAATAGGAATCTTCAACAAAGAGTGCAGTGATCAAGCTTGGAGCTGTTTAAAGAGAGATTCTCTGACATATCAGCTYGAAGCCAGAGGGAGTTTTGAGTATTAAGCAGACTACAAATTCATGCTCATTGAAAGTAAAATTTCCATGCCACCTTGGAAATTSTCTTTATGTTTGAAGTGTTGGGTTTCAATCCTGCTGTGCTTATTCTAGATGATTTGAGATTTTTTGTTAATATAAAAGAATTCCTGAGTAGTTGCTTAACTTTGAATATAGAAACATTTATTTTGGGCTGCYAGTGTGCTGACCTGATATATGGTGATATATGGTGTGCTGAACTTGGATATATGACGTCAGAGTCTTTGGGTCCTTCCAAGTTTCACCTCTGTCAATGTTTTGACTGTGCTGGATACTCAGATGGACCAAAGCCAGAATTTCTTTTAACAATATTCTAATACTTTCTTCTAAGGATATTGCTACTTTGTATTAAGTATTAGCCATGAAGATAGCCTTGTCTGTTCTAGTGTTAATGCTTATCAACTAATATTAATCATTTTAGAAGAATAAAAATAACAGAAGTAATTGTTAACTTCGTTTTTTTAGGAGACAGTGCGAAAGGCAGCAGAACTAGCCCTAAAAACTTTAAGCAAGGTAAAGCTCTACACTTTCGTCATATGCACACGTAGACAAGACATGTATGGTTTTGATGTCAGGAGTGACCACATGCTATATTTACTATGGACTGCTGTCTTGAGAGGATCTCTAGTGTAAGGTCCAATTCTGAAAGACTGAACAACTTCCTAGAAAGCAATCATAATAAGCATCACCACATACTCCCCAGCACTTTAGTTGGTGCTRGTGAAGTCCTGCTGATTAAGGGTAATGCAACGTTAAGGTCTATACAAGCAAAGGAATGATACAATAAACTGTGGTTTTTGCCTCTGATGTTGTTTTTTCTTTACTTGGAAGTGGAATTTAAGTAAACTTACTGTAACTCCAACAGTTTACCAAGACTRACCGATCTAGTTGACCAAACCTGGTGGTACATCACTGGTGTGAAACAGAGTAATTGTGTATGGACTTCTCTGTGATGCTGTTACTGACATGGTTTTTTGGTTTTTAGTACACATATATCACTTGATACTTTGTTTGGTAATCCTCTAAAAAAGTCACATTGGTAGCAGTGAATCTAAAGACTGTGTTTGAAATCACAGTCTTCATAGTGCATGATTTTTTAATGCTGCAAGTGAGGAACTGATCCCAAAATGTTGTGAAATGTCGCAATTGCAGAATCTGTTCTTGACTGGGACTTGCTGCTCTGCTGTGTAGAATGGTTGAGTCCCTGTGGCTGAGATAGRCTGTCCTTCAACTGAAAAGCCATTACGTTCATCTGTTCATCCAGATTCAGGTCAAGGCCTGCTAGGCTTCTTGCCTTTTCTGGAAGTGGRTTGTAGTTGAAACCCCTTTTAGGGATGACTTTTAGAGCTTAACTATCTTGTGGAGAGAAGATGAAGGCGTAACAGAGCCTGGGCATGGCTATGAGCAGTTTGTCTAGTTGCTGGTGTCTTCTTCTGTCTGAAGGAGAAGGTGCTTAAATATTCTGAGGGGGAGGTTTGTACATGTTTGCAGCACTGATTCTCACCTGTCCCTAGGTCTGTGTGAAAATGTGTGACCCCTCTAAAGGAGCAGCAGGTCAGAAGACRATAGCTGTGTTGCTCCCTTGCCTCCTAGACAAAGGAATAGTAAGCACCGTTGCTGAAGTCCGATCTCTCAGGTTAGTTTTGCACCATGTAAGTTCCCTGGGGGTCGGGTCATGACTTGTACCAAAGACACCAAGCTTATTCACCTGAATAGTAGAATGTTCTTTGTGTTTGAAGTGACAAGTTGTTCCCCAAAAGAGTTTTCCTGCTGAATTCTTTTTTTGTGGAGTTTAAACAGCAGCCTTGAGAACTCTACCTTGTCTTTTGGGAGTATGTGGCCTCTCTACAAATGCCCAGATTCAGTTCCCAGCAGTAAATTCTTTTCTCCCTGTTCAAATGGCAAGCTGATTGAGAAGCAGTGTGCCATGCTAAGGTTGTCCTTTGGATCTGGCATATCTGGTCTGGTTGCAAACAAAAAGTCCTGTGGTTCTTCAAACAGCCATGTCTGATTTCACAAGTGCTTGTGAATATTGACATTTCACATCCCAGATGTGACTGCATTTGGTCATGTTGTTCAAATACATTTTATGTCTTGTAACAATTCAATGTCCCTTGATGTGTAGGGACTTTCTATGCTTGTAAAGTTATAACCTTATTTATTCTTTCCTTTGACTAAGGGACAAAAAAACTGAAAAACTGAGAGTTGGAGGGTAGCTAGCTGGTCTTCACAAAAATAATTGTTATGTGTGCTAGAAGGCTTCTAACAGGAGAATATTTCTTGAACATTTTTCATTCCTTTCGAAGATCTGAAAACCCTTTGTCAAAATGCAGCATAAGAGATGTGATTAGTCTGAAACTGACTAGTAGGGTTTGAATATATTATTGTAACTTGTCTTTTCTTGGGCAGAGACAATGGATGTCTCAGGGTGACTTTGCCCTATGCTTGTTTAAAACACAGGGGTGTGTTATTTCTTCCCTCATCTTTCTGGAGTGGTGCCTCTTTGCCCATTCTCTTTGTGATTCCAAGGCCAAAGTAAACAATCTCTGGCCAAAATATGCATAACAACCCTTGAAAGCTCAGGGATAGGGAATAATTTTGTTTAAGCAAAAATTGCACATGGTTTTGTTTGAAATAAGATTTGTATTGATATATCTGGATTACGGCAGATCAGAGAGGCTTTTCAGGTCAGTCTGTGTGTATCTCTGTTGACCTTCCCTTCAATGATTTTCCAGCATTAACACTCTTGTGAAGATCAGTAAAAGTGCTGGGTCTATGCTGAAACCTCATGCGCCTAAACTTATCCCAGCCCTGTTGGAATCCTTGAGTGTGCTGGAGCCTCAAGTCCTCAATTATTTGAGTCTTTCTGCAACAGATCAAGAGAAAGTAAGTGCAGCTGTAACAGGGAAGTATCAACTTCCCAGAGATRTCAACAGCAGAGATAACAAAGATTTAATCTTCATTCAGTGAACAGAAATACAGCAGATTTGGTAGAGAGGTGTTCAAAAAACAAAGAGAAATAGCTAGTAAGTTACTAAAAGTTTRGTCACAGAATATGGCTGGATAAATGGGGGAGTTTTTTTGAAGGATTTGGATTATTTTTATTCCCTAGACCTCTGTATGTTTTCAAAAGTGAAGAGAAATCTTAGTGATCTTTTCTTTAATGTCACTGCTGTTTGTCCCAAGGGATTCATTTCAGGACTTCATACAACTTAAATTGAAAGGTGTACCACAGCACGATGGGCTGGAGGTGGATGTTGTCAGCACCATGTCCTTTAATTGTTGTCAAAGAACCATATTAATCGTAGTCGTCTCGGGAAAGTGATTGAAACCCATTGGTTAGAAACAAGTTTAGCTAATTTTGTTGTGAGAAGGAAGAGGGTCAATTAGATTAGCCCTTTGCAAATGAAAAGGGAGTGAACAATGTGAACAGTTTAGTGTGAGATATTGTCTCTTTTCCACCCYTTTGTTTTCCCTTCCTCTCTCCCTCCCTCTAGAACATCATCTGTCTCTGACAGGGAAACATTCATAGTCTGTAGGCATAATTGCTTTCTCCATGCGTCTGAAGTAGATTTTAGTGTAAGGTAGTGAGCTGATATTGTTGCTCTTTTTACCATTTTCATGTTGTGTTTACACTTGGATTTGTTTGGTTTTTGCCTTTTTTTTGTTTGCCTTTTTTTTTTATTTGTAGACTGCAATGGATAGTGCCAGACTTAGTGCTGTCAAGTCATCTCCCATGATGGAAACCATTAACATGGTAAGTACCGATTTCAGAAGGGTTCCCATGTAAGGTATGTTGTAGAAGAATAGGAATTAAAATGGAAGCTTTATAGAATATCTCTTCAGGGTTCATTTTCTAATCACATCTCCATGTTGCTGTCTGTCCACTTCCTTTTTTGTGTACAGACTTCTCATCATGCCACCAGTGCTTCCCCCTCATATCAGTTGTGAATAACTTTGGCTCCATTTAGAGTGACATGGATTGCTTCATCTGAAGACCAGCCTGCTTTGATAAAGAGGGCATCCTTCAAGTGCTTTTCTTTGGATGGGGTCTCAGCTGGTTTTGGGTTATGTTAGCTAACATTTCTCTTCATCTCTGGCCCACAACTCCAAAACCAATTTCTCACCTGGGCCGTCAATTGATGATAGTCATTGTTGGTGAAGCATAAATGCTGTTCAGCTATTGTCTTGTGCTGCCTTAAATATTCCTGTCTGAGCCTTGCCCATACTTTCAAGGTGGAGATATATATTTAGAGAAAATGCTGRTATCACTGGAAGCACTGTCAGCAAGTGGTGTTTGGCACCAGAGTTTCTGCTGCTAKAGGAGAAGCTGCTGATGCTGAGATGCTGTGCTGTAAGATCTGTCCTGGYAGAACACTGTCCTCTGTAGGAACCCGTCCCTTCCCAAAGAAAGGCCCCTCTTCTCTGCTCAGGCATTGTACACAGCCAGGGGCATGTGGACAGGTAGAGAATGTGAGGGTTCAGCAAGTTTCAGGGGAGTTGTAGCAATTTATTGTTTTCTTGACTTATGGAAAAACAGCAACAGCAAGCCTCCTGTGTGGAGGGCTGTGYAACAGTGTGTGGAGTTAAGTTTTGGTGTCAGGTGGTCTCTATTAATAGAGTGTAAAGTGGTTGAGCATGAAAGGCACAATGTAAAAGTGGACTTGCTGCAACCTGCAAGCTGCAGCAGCTGCTGCTGTCCCTCCTCCMGGCCGTGCCCTACCCTGTCAGCCCTGGGGACAGCTGTGCTGCCCTGATCGTTGATTGGGATTTTGTGTAGGGTAGAAGAGAGATAGTTAGTAATGGCTTCCCTGGAGTATTGTGAAGATGTCCTGGCTTATGAGCAACTTCTGCTATATTCTGGGGCTGGCTGGGAGATTATATGGATAATTTCCATCACCATACCAGTGATGGAAGGGGAAGTAACAGTTGATCTGATTTTGAAGTTCATCTACCTTTATTTAGTATATGATCCTTGAATTTGCTAGAGAATGGATCTCCCCTCTGCAGACAGTGTGTTACACAGAGTGCTGGTAACACGAGACTTTCTGTTTTGTCCAGTAGCATTTTAGGCATAGCAGATTAAAAATTATACTAATCACATCCCTTTTGTATCTTTATGTCATTTATGCCACTTGTTTGTCTTGACCTATTTAAAAACTGTCTTGACTTTCATGTCATTGTCTAGTTTGGATATGTCATTGCTTCCTGATTTCAGAGAGCTGGGGAAATGTTGGGTTTAGTCCTAAGATACAGACACCTTTGCATCTCATTCTCACCAGTATGTTAGTTTCAGGCTTCCTGAGTTGGAGTGCAGGAGCACATCAGTTCCAGCAAATGCTAGTTTTAGCAAGGTCAGGTCAGCAGAGAAGTGGGACAGGAGAATCTGTATGTGGTGGGATCCACTTCATGTTGGCTTYTTCTCGTCATCAGCAAACTCTTGTGGTTCAGCTGAGGACCAGCCAGCAGTGCTGAGGCAGCCTCTGCTAGACATAAACCAACTTCAAGTATGCCATCATTAACTTTCTCTCTCCCTGTCTCTTGCCTTTGTCTAGAGCTTGCAATATTTGGATGTGTCTGTCCTCGGTGAGTTGGTCCCTCGGCTGTGTGAACTGATCAAAAGTGGAGTTGGCCTTGGCACAAAGGTACGTCTGTGGTTTAGTAGTTCTTTTGGAAATGAAGGAGGGAATATAGAGCAGTGTCAATGTAAATATGGTTCCTTTGACTGTGTCTTTCAAGCAGCAGCTTGGGTTCATACCTACTGGAGTCATTTGATGTCTGAGTCCCACTCCACTACATCACTGTTCTGAATGTGTGCTGCCCTAGCCTCCTGTAGGCTACATGGCTGCTGTACTCTGTGACACTTTAGTACAGAAGGCTGTCCTTGATTGCTGCAAATCTTACAGGATCATGTATCCTGAGTGTGGGTCCTTCTTTGCTTCCTATTTCAAGTCTTGTCATTCATGTTTTGCAAACTTTTACTGCTCTTGGATTATGAGAATAGAAGTGAGTGGGTGTAGATGTCGTACAAGTGCAGGTATCACCACAGCAAGTATTAAAATAACCAGAAGCAAATATTGTTTTAATTTACCTTTGTTTTCCCTTGCAATCTTCCAGGGGGGCTGTGCCAGTGTAATTGTATCATTAACCACACAATGCCCTCAAGACTTAACACCTTATTCAGGTAACGTTTGACTCTTAGAATCAGGTTTTAAAGGTGCTTTTTGTTGCTGTGGTGTTTCTTCTTTAGCACAAGAATGATCTTTACATGTGTACTTTTATCAGAAAGCTGTTTGCAGTTACCTCTCTTTTTTTTTTTTTTTCTTTGAGATCTGCTTGCTTGGGGTTGGTTCAGTACCTCACCAAACTGGAAGAGGTAGAGGAAGGAGTTGAGGGAATTTACAGCATTGAGCAGGAATAGGCAGAAATATTTCTTTACTTTCTTGGAGCAATCTAACAATGCCTGTGTTAGTGCAGTACTTTCAATATGCACTTGCTCCTTCAACGTGAGCTATGGGTGGACCATGAACAGTGACTTTGCTTATTTGGGTCTCTTCTGATAGAAGAGAGAGCATCACCTTTCTGTTGCAAAATAGAAATGAAGCTGAAAGTATGATCAACTGGAGTGCTTGCATATAGGAACATTATCAGTCAAGGTGTGCAAAACACTAGCACTAGTTTAAATACAAGGACTTACAGGCTTATAACCCCACATACATGCAGTGAGGAAAAGTGCATAAATTCAGGCAGCCTAATGAAATGCAGGCTGTTGTAATTCTTGCCATAGCAATAAGACATGATGCTTTTGGTAAAGTGAAGTCTCTTCCAACAGGCAAACTTATGAGCTCTTTRCTTAGTGGCCTGACTGATCGCAACAGTGTGGTACAGAAGTCTTTTGCCTTTGCTATGGGGCATCTAGTCAGGGTGAGTTGGGCTTTAAGTTTTATTTTGCCTCTTCATTGGTGGTCTTGTGTGAAGCGTTTGAACAATTTGAGTTTCTTCCTTGTTACAGACTTCCCGAGACAGCAGCACAGAGAAGCTGCTGCACAAACTCAGCAGCTGGTACATGGAGAAGGAAGGTATGTTGCTTTTGGGGTGTTCACTTACAGAATACAGCACAGAAAAAGTTCCTGGTGATAGCAAAAGTAAAGAAACRTTTCTATATTGTGAAGCTTGGTTTCCCTGGCTGAATAATTTCTATACAATGTTACACAATACTGTGCATTGTTCTGCTTTCCAAGATGCAAACCAAGCAGTTAAAATGAAAATCCTGCTTCCCAGTCATAATGTGCTTATTTTGCTCTTTCAGAGCCAGTTTATAAAGCAGGCTGTGCTTTAACTGTGCATGCTATGGGACGCTACAGCCCAGATGTACTGAAGAACCATGCCAAGCAGGTGCTGCCATTGGCTTTTCTTGGAATGCATGAAGTTCCTGAAGAAGAGAAAGGAGAGAAAGAGAATTCTACTCTGTGGACTGAAGTTTGGCAGGAAAATGTACCAGGTATGTTCTGTTAAGAATAGTGAAGCTTTCTGGGAATCATGGGACAAGAAATAGCATGCTTTCTGGAATTCCATTTTGAAAATACAGAGTTCTCATGGTAAGAGATTTGGGAAGCTTGTTCCCATTTTCTTCCTTGCTCTAGATTTCCTGTGTGAAGATTACCTTCTCTGGCTATTTAAAATAATTACAGGGGCATTGATCACAAGAAGTATTTTAAAATTGTAGTACATTGAATGCCACTGTAATATGGCCCTGATGGTACAGATAACTAGACATCTTTGGAGATTTTGATGCCAGCCTTTAGGGGCTACTGCACACCTCAAAATTACAGGGGCTTTGGCCTTTCTGTCTTGTTGAAGATATCTGTGGTAATACCTGTGGTATATCTGTGCTATAGAAAGAAGTGCAGTTCTTTCTACAGAGGAAGATCTGGATGCATTATAGATAGTATTGTTTTGCTGACACATCTAGATTTCAGATCTGATTCCTCAGTCACCAGATGATTTTTCTGGAGTMTGAGAAAGAAGCTAAAGAAGATTTTCTAGTGACCTGTTCTTGGAAGAAAAAAAGAAGACATTATATACCTTGGAAACAGGCTAACGCAATGTCTGGTGTCTGCCATTGGATTAAAGGAGAACTAAAATGAGCTCTGTGTCTAAATATACAACAAAGAGTTTATTTGAAATCCCTAGAAAAGAACCCATCTTCAACCAGGCTGGGAGCAATTCTTCATGCTTTTGCCCRAAGTAGACCTTTCTGATGTGTCTCRTAGCCAAAAATCCCAAGAGATCTGTAACTGGTTGTTTTTTATTTTTCCAGGGTAGGGCTGGGCTTGTTTGCTTGTGGTGGGTTTTGTTGTGTTGTCTTTGGTTTTTTGTTTTGGGTTGTTTTTTTTTTGGTTTGGTTTGGTTTGGTTTTTTTGTAACTAACATCAAAGGTATCTTTTTTTCAAAGGTGGCAAAATTAGTTTTCTTCCATTTGACATGCAGGTACTCAGGGTGGGATCAGACTGTATTTGCAGGAGTTGATATCCATCACCCAGAAGGCTCTGCAATCCCAGTCCTGGAAGATGAAAGCTCAGGGAGCAGCTGCCATGGCATCAATTGCCAAACAGACAGGCTCCCTTGTACCTCCACATCTGGGAATGGTGCTCTCTGCACTGCTGCAAGGCCTGCCGGGGAGAACCTGGACTGGGAAGGTAAAGAGGGAATTGTCACCTCATGGTTTGCTGTGAGCCCAGCAGCATGCAGCCCTTGAGCCAGGAAATGCAATGTTCTCTGCTTCAGAGCAGCACCATAAGAATGCTGATGCAGAGAGTCTGCCTTTTGTCCTACATTTAGCAGATACAGAATTAACTGGGAAGATAGGTAGGTGAAATTCAGATTGATTTAGGAGTTGGGTTCCCACTTAGACTAATTCCACTGCACCATTTCTAGCCTGGAGGGATACTAGCATGTGCTCAGAGGTGCTGCAAGGCCCCTTTCTGCTGCAAGTTCCGTGCAGATTGAAAGCTAAGTCCTCTGCAGGAGGAGTGGCAGGAGATAGACATTGCTTCTCCAAACTGATGTCCCAGGCATGTTTCTCCACTGCCCTTTGCAGAAGAACAGCCCTGTGCAGCAGGACTGTGCATTTTGGCTGTGTGGCACTTCTCATTGATGTCTCTTTGTCATTGCAGGAGGAGCTGTTAAAGGCCATTGCTAGTGTCGTTTCTGCGTGCAGGTAAGTGACTTGAATGAGGTGGTACCCTCAGGATCTGAGGTCTCAAGAGGAGGTTGTTGTACAGTGTTATTGCATATATGGTACTCAGGAGATTCTAGAAAGTTTGTCATCACCATCCTGGTTTCCTGTCAGCAAGTGATGCTTCAGAGAGACCTGCAGAAGTAAATGGTTGATTTAGAGAGGAAGAGGAGGATATTGGGAGGCCACAATTGCTAAGAGGAAAGCAGAGAMTAAGGATGAAGATGGAGACCTTAAAATGGGAAAAAGGAGGAATAGGTAGAAGAGTAGTAAGGGAAGCAAGTGCCTTGGAAACATATGAGAAAAGAAAAAAGAGACAACAGACAAAGAATGAGAAAGAGCAGCCCAGTGTAACTTCTGTTACAATTACTGGTAGGCAACTGAATGCCTGGACACAGGAATCAGTTCCTCTCTGGGAACAGCAGGTTTTGGGAAGGGATTAACATGATAGTGTCTGTGTGCATTGYATTTCAGTGCAGAGCTGCAGAAGTCAGTGCCTGGTCAGCCCACCATCACAGATGTGGTGCAGGCTCTCCTGAAGGAATGTCGTAAGGAAAACCTGAAATACAAGATGGTGGCACTGCGCTGTACAGCTGGGGTGCTGCAGGTGACAAAGGAAGACCGGTTCCGGGAACTTGCTGATATCATCTTTCCCATGATAAAGAAGGTGACAGTTCAACTTCTTGAGTTTTTTCTCTTTCAGAGCAGAATGCCCAAGTGGTGACAGTCCCACTGATGCTGGCTGCATGCCAGGCTTCTGCCCAGAGGGATTCCCCACATTCAGCCAGATCTTTGGTGGGACTGAATACCAGACAGTTGGTGAGCCCTGGAATGGTTCTACCTGTGCTGCCCAAATTCTGAATTAGCCCAACTGTTCTCTAGACAGAGTCCTGCCTGGTATGTCCACCACTGCCCTGTTACCACTTGAAAAGTTATTTCTTGACTGCTCTGCAGGCAACAAAAGGCTCCTGGGAAGCTGTGTAGAGGGCTTAGTATCAGCAAGGCCTTGCAGCTCTGTGAGTGGGGCTGGTGTAGCACAGGCACGTGTTTGGGTGCCAGGCCACAGAGCCCGCTGTGCCCCTTTGCAGGCTGCCAGCAGCACTGGAGCTGGGCACGAGCTCTGTGACATGAGCTGCGCTGCAGTGTGTGCSTAGCCTGCCCTCATCCTTCTGTCAGTCACACCTTCCCCCGTGGCCTCCACAGAACTCTCTGGAGAGCGTGGGAGCGGCTTTTCCAAAGCATGATGAAGAGGATGAGGACATGAGGGAGAAAGAGGTTCAGATGGAGTCCCTGATCTGTGCCTTCGAGACCCTGGGGAAAGCCTGGCCGAGGAGCCTGGAGACACAGTGTAAGTCAGCTGATGACATGCAGAACAAGCTATTTTCTCTTAAAATGAAAAGCAGAAGAAGGGAAGGAGGAAGGACTTAGAGRTCATGTGCACATGATCTCTAAGCCTGTAAGGGTCTTCAGTGAGAAAGCTGCCCCAACAGCTTTTCTGCAAAATAACTCATCCTTGGGAAAAATCATTACTGTTGTCTTAAATTCACTTCACAAAAATATTCTAAGTTTATAGATATGCAGGATGAGCGAGGTGGCTTGCTTAATGAATAGAAGCCTAACTCTGCTGCTCACATTTACATTTGCATCAAAGCTGGTACAAGGTGGAAGAATTGGGAATACCTGGAGAGGGATGGGAAAAGGTCGCTTTTATTAGCATGCCAGAGTGTGTAATGCAGCTGTTTCGTCTGCCAGCATTTGTAACRAGTGAGTCGGTGTGGTGAAGATTTTCAGGGTCACTCATTAGAGGATGTTGACTTGGTCATATGCAGTGGTTAGCTTGATGTCACTTGTTGAGGACAGTAAGCATTTCCTTCTGCCTTTCCCTGTGGTAACATGGTGATTGTCCTTATTTTCCTGTAGGTTGCTATCGCCAAGAGTTTTGCAAGTTAATGTGTGACCGTCTGAAACTCAGCACATGGAAAGTGCAGCTTGGAGTRCTACAAGCCATGAATGCCTACTTTCAAGGGTAATTATTCTTTCTGCATTCTACTTCGGTGATTTGTCTTCTCTTCCTTGCTTGAAATTGTTTAATGAACTTGGTGACACTGAATTCTTGGAGAAGTTGAGCAGACTTCTCTCACAGTGATGCAGGGTGCCTGACTGTKTTTGCATTTGACAGGCTAATGCTGTTTGATGAGGAGCACTCTGACCCTGTGGCTTTGACAGAAATACTGTTGGAAACCTGTTCCTCTGTCACCCATTCTTTAGGTAAATGGACTTCTCCTGGTTTGTGATGGATGATGAATTGCTAGTAAATACCATTGTCCTCTGGGAGCATGTGTGTTAGAGGAAATGCAAAATAAGCAGTTGTCTGAGGTAACATTTAGCCATTCCTTGCGCTGCAGTGTGATTATTGTGAAGTTACAGTGTTCAAGACAGTATACTGTGCAAGGTGCAGTTCACAGAGAAGTGCATTCCTCTGGTGCAAAAGAGCTCTGCAAGGGGAGGGAGAGGCAGACAGCAGACCATGCAACCTCTCAGAACATAATCAAGCTATTCCTGATTTAATGAAACACAAGCTTTTCTSCACCACCATTCAGACTTCTTAGATACATGTGCATTATGTGTCCAAGATTATAGTATCCAAAAGATACTTAGATAGCCAGTGCATGAAACTCCCAAGGCTTTGAGGCTCTACCGGACCAGGGCACCCATATATAAGTGCTGCTTGTGTCATCTTGACAGTCATGGGCCTCTTCAGTACTTTGGTGGTGTTCCCACTTGTCCTGTGAGTGTAACAGTGCCCTGTATCTCATACCTGCATGTGGTCTGGTTTCTGATGTGCCTAAAGACAGGACCTACTTTAGTGCTGGCAACCAGTTCAGAGACCCCTTTGGAGAAAGTTTCCTTTTGGTATGAGTCCTCATGGAATGAGAACTAGGGTCCTCACCTTAATAGCTTTTAGCTCAGAGACCAAGTAAYTTCTGTGACAAGCTTGTGCTTGATGGGTGACATGTTGTTTGTGTACCCTCACTTAATGCTAGTTGTTAACATTTGCATGGTCCCTAGCCAGTACAGCTYGCTAGAACATTCTGTTATGCACAGAAGTTGTCTGCCATCACCCTGCAGCTATGGCAGCATTTTGTTCCCTGTTGGAAAATGTAAGGAACAATAGCTCTGTGGTAGTTGCAGAGGCAATGCACGAGGTTTTGTTGAYTTGTCAGCCTCCAGTTGTTGAGTTTCTGCCATTCAAATGTGCCTGGTGTTCACGTGGGCACTGCAGACTTGACAGCACAAACAGGAGCTCAGTGAACTGTGCAGATAAAAGTGGTCTGGAGATCACAGAGGTGACTGCTTTTTGTAAGGTTAGTGCATTTGGTTCTCAACTTGGTTTTGGGTTTTCTTGTCTGTTTTCTTTAAATCCTTTAGAAAACAAAAGCTACACGTCCATAAGAACAGAAGCTTTGTCTGTGATACAGCTGCTGCTCACCAAACTACAAGGTGAGACTTTTTACTTGCCACCTGGAAGAGCCACTGCTTGGTAAAGATGGCACCTGGCTGTATGGGTTGGAACTCTGCAGAGATGGCCTTACCTTCTGCTTGCAGCACTGGGTGATTCAGGGGAAGCTGGGACTTGGAAGTAGGAGAGGCCTTGAAGTAACCGAGGCTAATACCAGGTTCTAAAGTACCGTTGGATATTCCTTTGGTGTGGAAAATGTTCAGCAAGGAGGGTCCCACATGGAGCTCACAGAACTGTCTTGTCAGATCTGTCTGARTTATGTTCAAGCTCCATAGAGGGGGGAGCTCCTCTTAGTACAGAAGAGTGATTTTTACCTTTTCAGTGTCAAGTTTGGTTTGTCATTATTATTTCGTATTCRAGCCTTGCAGAACTGACTTCATAGGCTGAAGTCTTCTTAGGTCTCAGGCTTGTATGTGTCTGCAGTTGTTATGTAACAAATTTTTCATCTGGGTTTCTGCTATGCATTTCATGTTCCCTTTATTCTGGCAAAAGTCTTACATGAGCCAGTTGCAACATGGGAAACATGGTTCTTCAGGCCTTTGTGTTCACACATTTCAGGCTTAGACCATGGCACCTGGTCTAGGGAGGTGCAACTCCCTGGCAGGASGCAGCACATGCACCTGAGCATCCAGGTGAATCTGAGTTCTCCTGGAAGCGCAGTATGGATGTGAAAGGTTGAAACAGTCTTTTAGCCTGTGTGAGGAAAGCAATGTCCTTTTGAAATTTTTTTGTTTTATTTTCTGGTGTTCATGTCCAATGTCTGTCTGTTTTTATCCACACAGAAGCTCAACAGTGGGAATGCCTGACACGAGAAAGCAGAGAACACCTCATTCGTTCGTTGTCTACGATGGCATCAGATTGCAGACCTGAGCTACAAGAGAGGGCATTTGTGTTGAAGAAAACCCTTGAAAATCTTGACTAAGTTGTAAAACATAAATTTCAAAGTGCCATGTAAAACAAAAACTAAAAAGTGCAGTGGTCTGAAAACCAAGTGGGGAAATGAAGATTACTCTGTAGGATGCATCATTCCTGGCCAAAATAAAAAATGCCTTAAATTCTTTTCCCCATTAATATTATTTATTGTTAGTTGTTTTATCAGCAAATACCTCTGTCTGCCCTAGAATGTTTGTGAGTGTGCAACATGAAAAATGCAAGGGCAAGATGCTTTTTTTTTTTTTAAAATCGGCAGAAGAATGTTACAGACCCCCTTTGTCCTTCAAAAAAACTGTTGAAAACCCACCAGCACAGAAAGTGAAAAGAATATTGTTTCCACATTTTTTGTATGTAGAGATCTGTTAACTGGTGTCTGCTCCAGTAGTGCTGGTGTTTGTTACCTGTAGAGAAAAAATGCTTCCCTTAACGAGGCCTGTGTTTGACTCCTGTGGCTTCCCAGGGGCAGGGTTTCATCTGACACCCACCTCTGCTTGCTCCTCCCTTGCAGCCTGTTGTCTGTGCATTATGAAAGGCAGAGTACTGTTAACTTCGCTCCTTCCTCGGTCTCTGACCTCAGCATGGATTGGCCGAGACTGTACCTTCCCCAGCTGGCAACCTCGGCTTCCCAAACCTTAATTGAGAACTTTTTCCCCCAAAGGATGCACAAGAGAGCACTTTACTGAGCTGTGTGCGACAAAGTTGAGCCTAGTTGGTACCCAGGTGGAACACTGCTCTTCTGAAAATTGTTTTGCATGGACACTCCTTAGCTCCAGGAAATAAAATTTAAAAAACAAATGGAAAACAATCTTTTTTAGATATGTTTTTGAAGAGCGTTTGAAGTTTGAAATGACCCATTTTTTTAAGAGTAGTAATGTTTTATTCCTTTCCTGTTCGTAAACCTGTTCTTGCTATGGAAACCTGTAACAATTTAGACTTGTCAATATTTGTAAGAAACTGAGTCATCTGTCATTTATCAGAGCCCAAGTCATGCTGGTTTCTAGCAATTTGCACTTCAGAAGGTTATATCTGCATTAACATGGGAGTAAAATTGCTGTATGGTGATGTGGCCCTGCTGCCTGTCTCCGTTTTTTCCCCTCCTCTGACAAAAGACAAATCTGGCCACTATAGCAACAAACTTCGAGAGTGTGAAGATAGCGCTGCTCCATAATCTGACCAGTATGTGTACAACTTTTTGGGGATAAATGCTTTGCTGACGGTGAAATAAAATCATTTGTGTGGGCAATATCATGTTCATGGCTTTCAGCACCAGGCTTGTTTCTTTTCTTGCAGCTCTGCAGCTCCTTTCAGACCTGCTCTGTTAAGGAGAGGATTGTTCAGATGACACCACGTTTCCTTCATGCCCATTTATTCAGATTCAGGTATGCAGTACCTACTTTCCCCTCAGGTGCCATTCCCCAGTCAGTGTTTCCTGGTACTGTAACAGTCTTGTTGTCTGACTTGCTCTCCATAGGTTAGAATGTAATTTGTGCACACCTGGTAAGAGAATGTCAGGAAGAAATGCGCAGAGCTGTCCCACTGTGGCTCTTGTGTAGCAGAAACCTCAGCGAGCACTACTGCATTGTACATTAGAACTGGTCAGTGGGCAACTCCTCGGTGCTGGGAGCTGGTGCTATAATGTTTTCATTTACACCTTGTTGCAGGGAGCCGCTCTTTGTTTACGTGTAGTTTGGACTATTGAGCACAGTGTACATTCTAAAATTTTACTGGGCAAATCATTTTGCAGTATCTTTAAAAACTTGCTTACCGTGACATGTAGTGTCATGAGTGCTTTTTTTTTTTTTTTTGTATTAAGTGAGTATTACCGGTGATGCTTTGCTGTAGCAGTTCATTGTCTGACTTGGGTTTTTTCATATTGGTGAGTGACAGTAACAGAAAAGCAAGAGCCTCCATGTCTCTGGTAATTTGAGCTTTCACTGTGGACTGGAGTATTCAGAGGCAACGCCGAGTATGGTCAAATGACTGTACGTAGAATAACTGTAATAATTGTCAATAGCAACCTGAATTTCTCTATTGGGGATTTACACTAGAGGGAAGAGCGCATTCTAGGAACTCTATAACAGCTGGATTAACAACTCTGGCCAAGAGTGTTGGGAAGGTTACAGACGGTATGACACTTTCTGAATCACAAAGCAATAYGTCTTTCTCGTGATTACAGAGCAGATTCAGAGCTCCTCTCTAAAGCATGTGCCTATACACAAAACCTACCTGTACAAAAGTTAACTAAGTCAGAGGCTTGATTTCTACCCCCCTCGCATTTGTAAACTTGATAGGATTAAAAAAAAATAGATGTGGCCTTCCTAGAGTTTCTCCTCTGAAAGTGATTGCACTATGTAAAACACACTGTACTTTGCCCAGCACGGGCATTTCTTGTGCTGCTGCGATGCTTTGTATACCTGGAGTGCAGTGCGCAGACTCGACTCTAGCACTCTCGCTCTGACTTACAAGCTGTTGCTTAAATGGATGTATATTGAGAAGAGTTTTCTAATGTTGCAAGATCTCCATCAAATTTACTGCAATCTGTACTGTCCAAATATGTGAATGGTCTGACTGAAAGAAAACCCTCCTGCTTACCAAAAAGGTAAAAACTAAATAAAAGCTGCATGACCTGTTCCTTGGAGTAACTGGCAGTGTTTTTTCTCCTGCAGTGGGTATTTGATAGTGTTCCTGTGCTCCAGATTCTGAGTGTGCTGCTGTTGTGCTCTGTGCTGGCTGCCGCCCTCACCTCATGGAGGACACATGGTGGCTCTGCAGCCCTGGAAGGAACTATGTGCTTTTGAGCCCRTAGCTTGGTCTCCTGCCACCAGGCAGGATTAGGACATGCATCTATTTAACAGAAACATTCTTTGCGTTTGTTGTACATACTGTCTTGTATATGTTTCATATACATGGTAGATGAGGCCATGAGATTGAAAACTTACTAAAATAATACTCAAGAACTTCARTATATCCAAATTATTCCACACATGCACACATTTCCCCCCCAGTGCAACCTCACTTATATGTACTTTTCTAAACTTAATCAGAAAGGAAGAAAAAGAAGGAAAGGACACAAATGATAAAAGCAGAGGACAGCAAACACAAACCTCACCGCTGCTGGCCACCAAGTGGCTGAAGCTCCATCTGGCAAGGGAAATGTTGTCAGACCATACACCCAGCATACACAGACCATGCATGGATTTTGCTGTTGTAAGCAGAGACCTGCTCTGCAGTGCTATGATAAAGCTGGCATAGACATGTCCTTTCTGGCCAGTGAAAGCAGCAGGATACATTCAGGTAAGGTAAAATTTGAGAAGGAGTTCAATTCTGAGAAGGCAGTGTTCAATGAAAAACTCAGGGGAAGGAAAGCACACACACAACCAGGTTGTGTAGTTGTATTTAATGACAACAGGTTAAACATTGTAAAAACAGCATGGGAGTTAATTGTTGAAGACTGCTTTGCTCCTTAAAACAATTACATACCAAGAAAAATTGGTATGACGTTTTTCTCCAGAGTTTGACAACAGGCAAGGAAGACTGTTACTACACTTTGCAACAGGTCTTCTGAATGCTGTAGAATACTGGTAGTTGAATCAGCTTTTGCTCATCTAAAGGCTTTAAGTTTACAAAGCTACTGCTTATGTAACTTTATGTGTAAATGTTACAGAGGAATAACAGGAATTATGGCACACCATAAGGATTAAAATCATTCAGCTTACTTAATAGAATAGACTGTTACAGACTATTTTCTATGACTTTCATTTCAGATATGAACAGCTAAAACATTAAAGAAAACCTGAAAAAGCCACAGGGAACACTTAAGAAGGTGCTACGATGCTTCAACCATCCCAATGATTGAGCTTTGCTGGCTGTTTTTCTCCTTCAATACTTTACGTATTTTCTCAGCTTTCTTGCTGGCGGGCTCATTTTTTCTGTTTTGAGTCTGACTGTATCTTGCAATAGTGGATACACCATCCACAAACCTCGTCTTGTAGAGGACATTTGCATTGTTGAACATTCCATCCTTCAAGGACACCACAATAAACTAAAACAAACCAGAAACACTTAAAATAAATATTCCTATCCAAACAACACTAGAAAAGGCTTCCAAAGAGAGGACTCCTTTTCCTTCATTTGGGTAAAACCTCAGTAATATTTAAAAATATTCTAAAACTAACCAAGGCCCAACAGAATGTGCCAYATAGCTCAACACCCACTTTTTCTGCAGCTAGTGACACTTCTGTCCATCCCAGCACCTGGCCTGGGATACAGTCCACAATGCAGGATGCCTGTTCATAATGGAAGAAAACCTGGAAAAAGCTGTGCCACTAATTATGAAAGAATGTAGGACCTTACCTAGTCAAAAGATACTACTCAAATAATTTTGGAATACTGGTAACAAATATTCCCCTCTTCACTCTCATTATTTGGAATGGCCAAGTCCTTACATCAAATAGGGTACTGCACGTTTTTCATGTACAGGTCACAATGATAACAGAGACCCTTTCCAGTAGTGCCTGACTTATTTCAATAGGGTCAACATTAAATATCTTTAACCTCAAGTTAAAGATGTCTAGGAAAAAAGAGTTCAGGATGTTGTCATGCCTGAAATTGAGCATATCGCAGAAACTGCTCCGTATTGCTCCATTTTAACCAGTGCAACAACATTCAAGCTTCACCATTACCATGCCAGTCTAGCTTTCAGCCAAACCAACTCAGAAATTTAACACACACCCCTAGAAAAAAAGATAAACAGCTCAGAGTCCTCAGTGCCAGATTGCCCAAGGAAATAGTGGATGGAACTCTGAGCAATCTGGTGGAAGGTGTCCCTGCCTGTGGCAGGGGGTTGACCTAGATGACYTTTAAGCCCCCTTCCAACCTAAACCATTCTATTATGACAATAATTTCAAGATCATACCTGGGAGTGTTTGAAATGWGTTTGAAGCATCTGCCCAATATTCTGGGTATGAGAGAGATCAAGTGCTGCATCCACTTCATCCAAGATGTAAACTGGAGCAGGCCTGAAGAGGAGCATGGCTAATATCAAGGATAAGGCCACCAATGATCTAGCATGGAGACAAGAAGATTATTATTTACTCTCATCTGAAAGTAAATGGCTTTTGAAAACAATTGTTGAAAGGCAAAGAAGCTGGTAAAGGGTCTGGATCACTAGTCTAATGAGGAGCAGGTTACTGGCATTGTTTAGCCTGGAGAGAAGGGGGCCCAGGAGGGACCTTATTGCTCTCTGCAGCTGCCAGAAAGCAGGGTGTAGCCACGTGGGGGCTGGCCTCTTCTCCCAGGTAACAACAGGTCAAGAGGGAATGGCCTCAAGTTACACAAGGGTAGGTTTTGACTGGCTCTTAGGAAAAATTTCTTCACTGAAATGGTTATCAAGCATTGGAATGGGGTGCCCACAGAAGTGCTTGAGTCAGTACTCATGGAGAAGACATGCAGATGTGGGGCTTAGTGACATGGTTTAATGGTGGACSCAGCAGTTAAGTCAATGGTTGGACTTGATGATCTTAAGAGAGTTTTTCCAGTCTAAATGATTCTATGATTCTAAAATGCTCCCTCAAAAGCACATTACTGCTATGATTCTAAAGAGATGGAATGATAATTTCCCCGTTTCAAAATGTGAAGTCTTCTGTCAGAAACAGCAAATATTACTTCTTCTTATTGAAAGATCCTGTTAGTTGGGTGATGATATTGAAAATTACGCTATTTGTTCTATTTCCAATATGGAATTTTGCAATGATGTTTTTCCGTGTCTGATTCTTAAAGCATTCTATCCTTAGAAAGTTCTGTATCACCTCTTCCCAAATTCTGTTTCTGCTTTTCAGTTTGTTAAATATCTTTCCTTAGAAGTTGCAAAGAAGGACATGCTCTACACAGTAGCTGTAGACACTRGAGAAGAAAACTGTTGCCATGACACTACTTTTACATCAGGGAAATACCTGCATTTATAGATTTTTGTGGTTACAACTCAAGGAGAGGAGCATTTGGTTCAWCATTACATCAGTACTCCCTAGGGTTAAATGTGGTTTTCTCACCATTCTTCTTTTTTGCCACTTCTGTGTGACATGAGTAAAATTGTGTTTGTTATCTTATWCAAAGTAATGCATTGTTCTAAGTCAGAATATATTGATAGTGCTTCCAATATTGAGTCCATTTGAAAGGAGACAGTCCCTGATTTGACAAGGAAAAGATCAATTTTTTGCTTTCCAGAATTTCAATTAGTTAGACATAACAATTACATACACAATGACAATGGAAAACAAATGAATTCACCAACCTTTGTCCTCCGCTAAGTTCTGTTAAGTTTTCCTTCCACGTGTTTCCTAAGGCAACTCTGAACTCCATACCAACAAAGACATTGTTCGTTTTAGAGGCTGCTAGCACAGCTCTGGCACCAGGTAGGAGTGTTGAGAAAATGGAACCAAAGTCTTCATTCACCTAGAAGCCAGACCACAAAAGTTGTATGAACATGCTTTGGATCAAGAGCACGAAGAGGTAAAAGCTTGGTGCCGAGCTGCACAACGCTTGAGACATCTTTCCCAGTTCAACGTGGTGAAACCTTCACTGTTTCTCACAGGACAGTGAGAAAACACTAGCTGTTATTCCTTCTGTACTGAAGAGAGAAGCAACACCAAAGAATATATGATACCTCATACTAAGCATTTTAGAAGCAAAATGTATCGGAAGGCCTCTTCATGCCATCAGCCAGGGAAATGGTTATGCCCTTATTAACGGGCATTAATTGTAATTTCTCCCAATTAAAGGACTACTAAAAGTACAAGCACCATTTAAGAGATAAATGCTGGCATCCTCCCTGCTCTTTTTCTTCCCAGGTTTACTTAAGCAATGTCCAGGTATGGGATGGGACGCAACTTCATGTTTTCAGACAAATGCCAAAACCTAGGTAGGAAATGTTAATCTACATTTACGCTTATTCCACCATGTGTGACGCTTCTGCATTACAGCTCACTGATTTCTGCCAAACACAATTTTTACAAAGAAAAGGTAACATTTTGTCAGTGATATCCTAAGTACAGGCAGGATAATTAATAATTAAATGGATACTTCATCTATGTGAAATTTAATCTTGGTTAAAATCAATTTTCTAAAAAGCCAAAAAGCACAAATTCTGCTGGTACAGCAGAAAAAAATGTGTCAAAAGACTTCCATRTAGAAAGGCATAATTTTATACTTTTTTAATAGGTCAGACATTGCTCTACCCCAATATTGTGTATCCTGACAAGTAACAGAAGCAGTACCCCAGGTCCACAGCCCTGCACTGTAAAGGACAGCATAGAACCAGAAAATTTTAACTCTGATAAAATATTGGTTTAAGAAAAGGAAAAATACCAAAAATAAAACCTGACTGTATTTCAATATGCCTTAACCTTAATGAAATTTTTGTGGGCACCAAAAGGGAATGAGAAACTAYATTTGCAGGTTTAACTGGACCTTTACAATTCTTAGAAAACTCATGTGTTCTTCTCAAAAGTGGGAATAAACAGGAGAAATAAAGTGGTTATTATAGATCAGGGATATTAGTTCTGAAAAGAGGCTTCTTTTCCCAAGGAAATATGTAATTGTACATAGGAAATACGCAAACCAGTAATGACAGACAAATCTGATCCTCTACTAAAACATGAAGATAAATTTCAAGTGTCATACCTTTTTCCAAGCAATATCTAAAGTTTGTTTTTTCTTCTGGTCAAGCTCTTCAATRACTGCAAGGATTTTTATCTTGTCATTCTCTACGATTCTCTTTTTCTTCATTAAGTCATTGTACTGGTGCAATGAGAAGAAAAGATYGATTTCAATGAAATTTGTACTCAAATGCATTTTGTGCTAATCTTACAGCTTCACGCTATCATTGTGTAGCTATGAAATAGTCGTTACCCACAAGATTAAAATCCAGGGCATTCATTTAGCTGCATGAGGGATATAAGTTTTGAGATGATTTGCAAATTAAAGCATCAGAATATGTTCAACATTCAGCAAAGGGGAAAGACAATATTGCTCTGAAARTTGCACTTCCAAGTTAATAATTTGTTTTTCCATAGAAGAACGGTTGCTTCTGGAGACTGATAGGAGGAAACAGTAGTAGAAAAATTGAGGGATAAAATCAGCGGGCAGTTTTCAGACAATCCTGGAATAGCCTGAGGATACAGATTAATTCAAGAAAACCTTGTTACACAGTCAAGCTTATCAAGCTATTGAAAATGAATATTTCTTTTTGTTCTGTTATTTTAATATAGTATATAGTTCTCAGATACTCTAATGGATTTCACAAAGTTTGCTAATGCTTCAACTTAGGAAGAACTGGGGTAGGAAGGAATAAAATAGTATTTTTTACCATCCAAAGTCAGGCTTATGAGAAACCTAAAAAGCTGATGTGCAAAGGAACAGTTCGAAGATGTAAGATTAGTATGAAAGAACCAGCAAAACTCTTCCTGCTACCTCATGAAGGTTTAGTTCTATTTTTGGTGTATTTAGAAATAGAGTGCATGAAAATATGAAGCTGCATTATATATACTGTATATATTGTATATATACCATATGACCAGCCTGCCCAATCTTTATTGATTTAAGCACAGAATGTTTACCCTTTCTTCTGCATCAGAAAGCATGTTCATAGCTCTCATGTTCACATTTCTTCCCAGCTTCTCTTTATGCTCCTGCAATTTCTGCAGCTTCTGGCTTGCTTCTTTAGGGTTGCTACTTTTGAAATCATAGGCTGTGTTTGGCTGGCCAAAGAGTGGTTTGTCTGAAGCTATCCACTTGTATTCTTTCAGCATTTTGGCCACCTGTAAACAAAAAGATAYACTGAGGCTTTTTCCTCACCCTTCTCAAATGTGAACTAAAAATTAAAACAAACAAACAGAAAACCCCCACCTACATTCTAAAATTACCACATTAATTCKTCTACCCCAATGCAGCACAGGTACATCTTTACAATGCTTTGTGTGATTTCCTTCMTTGTGGACAAACCAAGAATTTAAGGTTTCATGTATATCTTACTTACACACTTGAAGTGCTTTTTTTCTACATCTGAGCTATTCCAATGTCACTACAGCATGGAATTACCTTCTTTAATTAGTTATCTAATTTGTCAGAAGAGCCAGACTGTTCTTACTGATCACTTTCTCACTGTGATCTATCCTCTGTTACTCCATGCAGATAAGCTCCTTGACAATGTACAGTTTCCACTCCCTCTTCCTCAGATAAAACTTCTCACATTGAGAACTGCAAATATGACAGTGCTTAAAGAAAAAAGGCTATTTCCTTTGCATTTGGCAAGGGAAATAACCATTCTTGGTCACAAGATGTGAAGAAAAGCACAATTTTGAAATACCTTGGCAGCAGCATCAGCAGCCTCTTGCTGACATTTGTTGATGCTGTGTTCTAATTCTTTAACCTTAAGCTGTAATTCATTATTTTGTTCTCTGTATTTCACCATCTCTGCCGATTTGTCTTTAATTGCATTATCATGTAATGCAATTACTTCCTTTTGCTTGGCAAGCTCCTTCTGTGCTCTCTCTAGAGATTCCTGAAAAAACAAATCAGCAGACATTTATTGGCCTCTTTTAAAGGTGGCATTAAAACTTTATTAGAACTGACAGTAAGGAGAAAAAAATTCACATGTGAAAGTGAAGGAAAGAAATAATTGCCTAGGCTAATTGAGTGTGGTAAGCAAGTCTGCAGAAAAAAAACACATTATAATGTGTGATTCAGAGGACATTACCATATTATCAAAACAGATAATGAAACACTGTATTCACTTTTACCTCTGTCTTAGCCACGTCAGCCACCATAGCATCAACTTGGTCCTGGTAGGATTTGATTGCTTCCTCTGCAGCAGTTATCTGTTGTTTGTAGGAGACTTGCTCTTGTTTCAGCTCTTCAAGTTCCAGCTGTAAAGCTTTGACTTCCTACAGAGATGTTTTCCRATTAGTTATAATTAAATGGAAAAAATTAAGATTCAATTTGATATAGTAAATGCTGTAGAAGATTAACAGCACCCATTGTTGAGCAAGGGTGCAATCTCACACAAACAAAGAAAGAAAAAGACAAAAACCCTCAGTCTGTGACTATGTCAGTGACTACACAGCAATATATTAAATCCCAAAACTGAGAGCATTAAAACCACAGGAGAATAAAACTTTCTGATTGTTGTGGCCACATTTAACACTGAGAGAACTGCCAACAAAAGTGAAGTTTTACCTGCTGCATGTCTTTTATTTTTTTGCTTGAAGYGTCTGCCTTTTTCTTGGCATTGTCTAGTTTCTGCTCTGCATTTTTTCGTTCTTTTAGGCACTCTGCTTCTGCATTTTTAATTTTATCCTCTAATTCCTTGTATTTTTTTTCTGCTTTCTTTTTGCTCTCTTCAGTTGTCTTTAATGTCTCTTCACAGTCCTCTGAATCAAGAAGTAATGAGACTGAGCACTGTTCTCATCTTTAAATTTACATCCTAAACACCAATTGAAATTAATCTCTCTTTGCCTCCCAACAGAAAAAAAGTGGTTGAGCACTCAGCAGTTGCTGAAGTCAGATATTTTCAATGATCCCTCTAAGACAGACAGTGTGCTGTTGCCACCCCTGTTATTGGTAGGGGACCAGACAGCCATTATGAAAAGATGACCTTTTTTTTTTGTTGGAGGGAGGAATATGTCAAGGCTCAAGAAGTAATTAATCAAATGGCTACCTAGCAAGATCTCACCTCATCCCTAAAACACCATGTCTGGATATGTATCACTTCTATCCATTTTTTTAGATGTTTTATGTGTTGCTGCATTTTATGTATTTTTGTCTTTTCTTAGCTATAAGAAGCATTATTTCTTTCAAACRCTTCCTTGTTATGCAAACTATATTACCAACCTTAAGTATCTACAGAAACAGATGGCCTGAAAAAAGCAAAGACTACTCAAATATGGGATTAAATCAATTTTTAAAAGTCCTAGCAAAGACGTATTTTCCTTTATTACAAAGTATAAATAAGAGTATAACCTTTACTATAATAGAATGACCACCTTTAAGTGAATCACCTCTATGCAAGTATACTGTGATTCTGTGCATGTTCCAAAATATAAAAGCTAATATTTTTAAAATACTTATTTTTAAAATAAAGATTCTGTTACTCAGACAGCCTGATACCCATCTCATTCTCAGCAACTAGTTTCCAGTTAAAAGAGCAAGAACACATTTGTCACCAATGGTTTTCCTCAGGGCAAGCAGCTCTTCCTCTTGTTTGTGGTAAGCACTTTGATGAAGCTTCTTGTTCAACAGCTCTGCTTCCTCAGACTTCATCTCCCATTGTTGCTTCAGTTGCTGGTACCTTTGGAGACAATAGTGACAGACACTGCTATGTGGAAGGGTACACAGCATCTCACTTTCAAAGCTGAAGTAAGTAGATGAGTGTCTATATTCCATTTCTCAGTGATGACAAAATAAGCTTAAATGAATGAAAATTCAGTGTAATTGCTTTAATAATAATTGTGAGGCTTGGATGCATGTAAGTTATTATATATGTAGCTCCTGCTATTTAGCCCTGATCTGACACGTTAAACAAATGCAACTCGGGGAACTTGGCAACAATTCAGAGACTACTTTTTTCCCCCCAACTGGCAGCATGACAGATGTTAGGCTGAAGAATTAAAGAAAAATATCTAAAAGCAAAAGCTCTTTCCTCCTCTTGGCTGYATTTCTGGAAGTCTACTGCAACTCAAAACAATTTGAAAAAATAAATCCAGCTGGTAGATAGCATGTTATGCAACACTACCTCCTTATGGCATTGTTGCAGAAGTGATTAAATACATTTCTGTATTGCAGATTCTAATATGGTATTCAGAAACTGAGTAGCTGAAAATCAAATGCACTTAAAATTATTTAAATGCTTACAGCAGTATCATACTAYAAAGATAGTCCTTTTTAACATCTTTTTATTTTCTTGTGAGAAAAATAAGACTGCTCACAAATTGGAATTCTGTACAGGTGTTAAAATATGTCTGTAACAGATCCATTTTTCAGTGGACTCCATGAAAATTCAATCAATTTCAATTAGTCATCAGTGTATATCCTTTTTTTTTGCCCTGCGTTATCCAAAACAAAGGTTTTGTGCATGCRTTATTCAAAAACTGATTTTGCTGTTTGATTGCTGAACTTACTAATTATATTGGGAGGAGAGGGAGGAAGGGAATTACTTGCTGCTATTACACTCTCAGAAATCCTATGGCCTCCCAAAATATTAAATTTACTCAGTCACATTAAGAGAGATGATACACATTGTATTGTGCAAACCTTACCTTTCAGCAACCACCTTCAAGCTTGCCAACTCCTTCTCTACTGCTGCAAGTTCAGATTCCTTTTTCTTGAGTTCCATTTCAACATCCTTCRCTTCTTGAAGTTTAGACAATATTGGTGCAGCCTGTGAGGATGCACCTGTTCAATGAAAAAAAATTAAAATCCAGGCTAATTTGAATTAGATTCACCACTGGTAATTGCAAATTCTAAACATCAATAATGAGGCAGGTTGATGATTTATTTTAGATAAGGCAGYTAGGCTAAAGTTAAGATTTCTCAGAGGGGAAGACTACCTCCTCTGTTCCAGAACACAGTTCTGCAGGCTTTGAATATTACACATGCATGTCTTATGCAAACAGCTAACTTCTTGAAATTTATGAAATTATTACAAACCAATTATTAATTACTTCAAARTGCTTGAATTCCAAGCACTTCTGCTTCCAAGAGGAATACACAGTCTAATAAGGTTTAAGTATTTAAAATCTAAATTACATTATGTGAAGTTTGTCAGTAATTYTTTTCTTAAATTAATTAAATATTATTTCAGCTTGAGACAACTTTAGCTCAAGCAGATTATTCCCARTATGTGTCTAAACAAAAAGGTTACTGCTCATTTTTTAAAAGATATGYATGAGCAGTAAACACATCAACAGACACACAATAATATTAATATTATATGGATAGAACCAGCAATTGCCTCCATGAAGAGTTCCTTGGGGATCAAACACATCTCCATCAAGAGTAACACTTCTTGTCATTATCCTTTTGTCGAAAGTCACTTTCTTAGCATTATCCATGTTATTACAGACCAGTGTTGTTCCAAAGACATATTCCATTGCTTTTTGCAATTCAGAGTCATATACAATTAGAGAAAGGGCTAAATGCAAGTTAGCGTGGCCAGCCTAGAAATCAAATTAAATGCAATTAGTTTGCTTCAAGTTATAAGAAGTTTCAAATTTAATTTCTGTCTTCTGTTGATAATAGCTCCTCCAAAAGTATCATTACATTTTAAAACTATTTCAGTTAAAAGTGAAATAATACCCATTTAATCTCACAAAATTGAAAGGATACAAAGGAAAACATAATCARTATATCCCCAAACCCAGTAGAAATTCATATTATAATAACCATAAAGAACCCCAAGTTTGTTGTACAAAAATAAAATGAAAATGGGACRGAAGCAATATAGTGTAAAGAGTATATTTATTTACATACCAAGCTTTGGGCCAACTTGACTGTATCTTCTTGAACACACCTGGCTGAAATTTTGTTTAATGGAATGATGGTGTATCGATGCTTTAGTTCACCCTTTTCTAAGAGCTTTTTGCCAGTAACCTAAAATGAAAAATAGTTACAAGGCATACCTGAGTAGACCACTGATTTTGTTAAGTGAGACAGTAGGGTATTGGAAGAAAAACATTGTTGCCCCCAACTATGCATGACTTTCTTGACCCAATTAAAACAGGTACATGAGTCCAAAATCCTCTCAAGCATTCAGTAACAAGGCACATGCTTGCCAACCCCCAATCATACAATGACATCTCAAAATTCAGAGTTCTGTACTACCACAACAAACTTACTTCTGTGTCCACAATAATGTTATAGAGTTTCCCTCCAGCCACCGCTTCCAGGGCTTTGGCATTAAATARATCTTTCACAGTGAAAAGAGACACAACGGGGCCTTTCACACGGCTTAGATCCCAATTTTTTTCTGGATGTCTTAAAACAAATATAAATTATGACTATGAATAATGTTTCTTTTTCTCTCACACATCTTTAAAAAGTTTGTTTAAAACCCATAATGCTTATTGTTCTCATATAAGCAATTCTAAATTCTATCAGAATAAGAACCCCATGCAAAAAATGGTTGAATTAAATACTTCACAGTAAGAGATTTGACAATAAAGAGTCAGTAACACAGTCCTTAAAAGAATACAATTCCTGATTTATTTACACATTTTTTCAATAATTTTTGCAGCTATAGAAGTATCTTCAGCCTATTAAATAAAAAATTAAGCCTGGGGATACACGTATTTCAATGGAGTTGACCTCCAAATAGCAAATCTACTCCTGTCCACAGGCAGGAAACAATGATTATGCATTTCCCAGTTTAGACTTTTGGATTCTATGGCTTTAGCTACTGTAGCGACTTTCATAAGATCATATAACATTTCCTGACTTTCCCCCTCACCTTCCCCTTCACTCTGCAGCACAGGTAAGACAGTCATTATTCACTGGCACTAAAAGGAAAGTAAGAGCTAAGCCAATGGTAGAATTATTTTGTAAAAGGCCCCCAAAAGCCCTTTCAAGCATCCTTCAGGATCACAATGAGATCTTACTTGTATGTAAACTGTAGATGAGGAAATTTTGCCATTAAATTTTCACTCAGTTCTCTTAGCCGGCTGATATCAGAAGTCAATGCCTTCTTTTTTGCTAGGAGGGCTTCTGCTTTCTCTTCTTCAGAGGTGAACATAAGCAGTAGACATATATGCAGAGCAGAGAAATCTATTAGCTTAAAAATTGGTATCCTACACTGTTYATCTACATACATGTAGAGAAGACTTTCTAAAATTCTTTGTAAATTTTCAGACTAAAAATATTAGTGCCATCATGACACCAAAAATGTAAAGAAAAAGTTTAAAGCACAGTGTTCTTCTCTAAAGGTTAATCTGGTAATCTGGAGTATCAGCTAAGTTTTGAGTAATGTCTAAAACAAATGCTACCATAAGAAACAAAATCTAAGAAGTGTTTTAGGTACAGAAAACCAGGAAGCAATAGGGGTGTTGATCCCTTTTTCCACCTAAATTTTAGCTGGAATTTTATTGTGCCATCAAACTTCAAAAAAATCAGCCCAAAGTTGATAAAATCAAAWTTTAAGCTGCTTTCTGTGGAAGTTTAAGGGTTTGGAGAGCTTAGATCAGAGAAATTTCATTATGCATGAAAGAAGTGTACTTGATTTTTCATTTCCTTCCTGCATTGGGGCTGGGTGAAATAGAGTTAACACCCTCCACAGCAGCCCTCAAAGTGTTGCTCTTCATGTTTCTACTAAAAAGGCATTTTTAGTAGAAACATAAAGAACAGAAACATAAAGCAGTTTTGGCTACTGCTAAGCATSCTGGCACAAGCACACAAGCTGTCCCGCCGGTCCCTCTTCCAAAAACCACAACGCCGTGGGTGGGCAACAGGTTGGGAGGGGACATTGACAGGATACAGGGTCCAAGGGATATTCCATAGGTGTGCTCATCAGTAAAAGCTAAAAGAAAGAATGAGGGAAGGGAGCATCCATTATTAAGGCCTTTGTCTTCCAAAACAKCCTTCCAAAACAGTATACTGAAGTACCACTTCACAGGAAGTTGCTGAATGTTGCCTCCTAATTCCTGATGGGAAAGAGCATAAATTCTTTTGTTTTCCTTTGTTTCTGCGTCTTCCAGCTGGCTGCAARACAGAGCCACCACTGGCCAAGGCCAAGACCAYTACTTGATGGTCATGAAGCCTCTGATAACATATTACAGAAGAGGAAAAAAAAGCCAAACCTATCTGCAGTGGCTGGAAAGAGGAGAGCCAATATGTGAGAGGAACAGCCCTGCAGATACCAAGGCCAGTGAAGGACAGGGAGGAGGTRCAAACCATGATGAGGCAGCTGTGGSCTGCAACAKGGACCATGGAGGTCCACAGTGTAGCAGATATCCACCTGCAGCCTGTGGAAACCAGCACTGGAACAGGGTCCTGTCAGAACCTGCAGACCCATGGACAGATGAGCCCATGCTGGAGCAGGTTTCCTGGCAGGATGTGTGACCCCAACAGGGGACTCACACTGGAGTAGCCTTTTCCTGAGGGACTGCACCCCATAAGAGGGACCCATGCTGGAGCAGTTTRTGAAGAAATGCATGCTATGAGAAGGATTCACACCGGAGAAGTTCAGGGAGGATTGCATCCCTTGGGAAGAACCCCATGGTAGAGCAGAGCAAGGGTGGGAGTCCTGCCCCTGAGGAAGGAGTGGCAGAAATAATGTGTGAGGATCTGACTACAGCCCCCATTCCCTATCCCCCTCCACCACTCATGGAGAGGAGCTACAGAAAACCAGAAACTAAATAGAGCCTGGGAAATTAATTTAAATTGATTTCCCCGGGTCCATTTTGCCCATGATAGTAATTGCCAAGTGATATCTYCCTRTCCTTAACTCAACCCACAAGCTTTTGCTGTGTATCATCTCCTCTGTCTAGTTGAGAAGGGGTGTGATGGAACAGCTTTGCTGAACACCTGGCATCGAGTCAGGGTCAACTCATGACACTTCCAAACTCCTCTGCAGATTGCCCYGAAATTATGCATCAGAAGTCTGTACAGACCTGAATAGTTCAGCTCCTTTATCTGTTTCTCTAAGGTTATTTTCATTTTTTCAACAGTTTCAAATGCTTTTCGGTCTTTCTTGTAGCCTTCATCCATTTTTTTAACTTCAGCTTCTTTTGCCTTTAATTCTTTTTGTGCATAATTCAACTTCATTTCAGCCTATAAGGAGTAAGCAAATATGGAACCAGGTCTTCAAAGACAATCTTGAAGGTGCAAATTTATAACATTGGCACTATCCAGCTGCCCATGTAATTTATACAATTTTCCACTGGTTGCAAGTGAAACAAAAACCAGCCTTGGYTTTGAAAATAATGGCACAGGTTATTTGGAAACAAAACCATAGATCTTGTATTTAAYTAGTGTAACATGAACATGAGTGGAATCTGAGAAGAAACAAAGTAAAATAAGGTAGGATACAGCTGTTACTCTAAGAAGAATTTCTGTGAGATAAGGAAAGTGAACTTTGGAAACTTAAACTAYACTATCAGAACTACTACAGCAGAGGTTTTCTATCTTAAGACAAAATAAGTGTTGTCTCTTTCAGTCATGTGATGAGCACACAATTTAACTRAGAAGAAAATAGTTTCTTCTAAAATGTACATTTCACAATCACAGCCATCTTTGATTCCATTAAGTTTAACTGTAGAAATCTCATTGACTGTATATCATGGACAACAGTCCCAATTTTCTCCTATTCAATATTATTGATCATTTGAGCACAGTGAATCCTACTTTATAACTCAAGTGCCTCAAGTGTAGCATTCCTCGCAGCAATGCTACAGTATTTTCCTCTGCAAGGATATTTTGTTTATATTTTATCAAAAAGTTAGTTTCATGAATATGCCAAAATGTAACATAACTTGCACAGATGTTCTGCACCTCTTTTCATGGATCTTTCAAGCATGTCTCAATTGGTTTTCAGAAAATTTTCAAAAGCATGAAAGCAGGTCTRAGACAGGCAAAGGTTTTTTTCTTACCTGTTTAGCCTCTGTTGCCGCTTTGCTAATTTCATTTTTGCAGATCATCATCTGTCCAGAAAGAGTAGCTTCTTCACCATCCTTATTGCTGGACAGGCCAGCAGACACAGCATTAAAATGCTGTTGGGCTGCAGCTAAAGCATGTGCATCTTTTTCACTTTCTTCCAGTAAAACATTTAGTTCTTTCTCTAGATTCTTTACTTCTTTCTCCTTTGACACTAATGCTTTAGAATCCTTCAGCAAAACAAGAACAAAATTGAAAAAGAGAGAACCTGAGTCTATTACCTTGAAATTCATGTTGTTCAGGTGAGGAGCACTTAAGTAGTTTCATCAACTACATTTCTATGATCCTTTTGTCAGATTTTGTCATCTTGTAATACATCTTTGCATGTTTTCAAATGTGTTACCCTCCCCCATGAGTATACTGATTATCTACAGAGAGATGAAATACAGGAAGTGGTAACAAATGCCCAAGAACTGGGAGAATAATCTCACTCTTCCCAATACRTAAAAAATGATCCTCCTACATAAAAAACATTGCTTGTCAAAAATATGCAAGGCAGAAATTTCTCATTTAATTTTAAGAGTAACGTATGCCAGAGAGCATAMTAGTCTGAAGCCACCAGGACCTATGTTGAGCTTAAGAGTAACCTTGGAACCATAAGGAGTTGCACTTTATTTGTATTTGCATCATATCTTTTTCTAATGGGAACCWAATACCTATGCTGTACAAATTAAACAATGCCCTTAACATTTGTCTCTGCTTTCTTGATGTAATTCTTGCCAATCACAGCATTCTTCATACCGTAACAGGAAATAAAAACCAGCTGTTCGCACAGTATGAATTAATTCAGTATGGAAAGAAAATTATATACAAATATCTTACCTTCTGCATATGTGCTACCAATTCTTTGTACTTAGCCTCTTCACCTCTTAAGTTTTGCTTCTTGAGATCAAGAGCACTTCGTGCTTTTGTATTAACTCTCTGATTTTCTGCAAGAGCAGCTTCCAGTGCACGGAGTTTACCACCAACTTCCTATAATCAGTAACACAGGAAATTGAATTTAGCCTCTGAAACCAGTGCAGTATTTATAATACTTCATCTTCTGTTCAGAGCTTTATGTAGAAGGAAATCTAACCAAGCCTGGCAGTAGTCTCCAATACAAACAGGTCAGACCATCTTCTACCTCTGAAATCCAACCTGAAGGTACTACTGAAGACCCACATCACTCCATAAGATGGGACACTGTCCCTGTACAGAAGGTGGATTTAGATGTCCAAAGACTCCTCGGGCCATCCTACATCTTGTTAAATTTACTCCTCCAAAATTGAAATCAATATTGATTATTGTCAAACAAAACCTTGCTTACTTGTCTTTTGAGACATTAACAAAAAGGGAGAAAAAATGTCCCTGGCAAAACTTACCATTGAATGCACACAGTGGAAACACAAGGGCAAACAGATTTTATGCTTCAGTTATTATTTTTCATTTGCATTTCAAACGAAAAAAAAAGCAAACCCTTTAAATGGATGTTTTCTAGRCAAAACTGAATGAACCAACAATGAACAATGCATAATCTAAACAACATACCAGAAGAAGATAAAAATTCAAGGGTATATTATCTATAAAAATAATTACAGTGTCTTAAAATTCTTWGTATTCAGGTATTCACACGAGCACAGCTCTGTTTTCATTTACCTTATCCTTTTCTTTTTCCATCTCAGCTATGTCTTCMTGAAGTTGTTTTACCTTCTGTTCCATTTCAGCCCTTGATTCCTGAAACTTCTCTACATTAGACTGCATTTCCTTTAACACTTCAGTGGAGGATACCTTTGTTTCTTCAGCCAGAAAAAACTGGTAAGCTATACAAAAGTGGCTTAAATGTTCTATTTCTCGTACTAATTTTTGGTATTCTAGATAGGATGCTCGTTCCTGAACAGATCAAAAGAAAAAAAAAAACCACTTTAAAATTTGATGGAAAAAGTGTTACATAAGACTACTACAGAAATCTTTTAAGCACCTCTAAACATCAGTATTTGTAAGTAAGAGGAAGAATTTTTCATGTTTTTCTCAGCTAAAACAATATTCATATAATTKCACACCAGAAATACCACTTGACAGTTTTTTTAAGAACTAAGACACTTTAAAATCTATTTTTATCTAGTCCTCTTATTTTCTTCCTTTTTCTTACATCTCTTTCTAGGATTTCCTGGAAGTCCAAAATGTCACACTCTCTGTATTTGGAAATACGACAAAATTCTGTCTCTTACAAGACTCTACAGAGCTTGAAAACATGCTATTGTTTTAACCAAAACATACTGGTTCAGGGTAGTTAAAAGTATTCTTTCAATACTTGAAGTAATTTAGCATCCTTCAAATTTTTCCATACCTCTTTCAGTTTCTGTAAAGTTGGACTGATCTCCTCATTTAAGACCTGAAACACATAAGAGAAGATTTATATTCTGATTTTATTGAACTCTAAACTTTAAACAGGTCTATCTAGTTCCAGGTGCCAAAATGAAATATTCTACAAGTCAAAGTCAACATTAAACTAGTTGTTCAGTTATCTTTAACAAACATAAATGAAAGTACACTTTACAACAAGTAGTACCGTTTGAATGCTTTTCAGTTTTAATTCCTTCTTCTCTATGGTTTTCTGGACAGCTATTTTCTTGCACTCATACATCCTAGTACCAGCTGCTTCTTCAATCATAGCTAAAATCTAAAATAAAACAATGYAAAAAAAGTCAATGCTTCTTCTTATGTTAGATTGGTTTAATTAAGCTGAACAACTCATCTCACTCCAACCTCTATTTCTGTTGTCCCCTACCCAAAACATAGATTCTTACTATTCACATCAGTTCAGTAAAACTAAAGACAAAAATACTCCCACAACTTTCTTACCTCTGGTGGCTTCATATTTAGAACTTTGGTAATTTGTCCCTGGTGACAGA
Organism: Alauda arvensis; assembly: GCA_902810485.1. NCBI lineage: Eukaryota > Metazoa > Chordata > Aves > Passeriformes > Alaudidae > Alauda > Alauda arvensis. Next base: position 448,816 of record CADDXX010000198.1, on the reverse strand, counting down.
AAGATAAAACAAGAACAGTGGTTGTGTACCCTGCAGTAGCAAAAAGGAAAACCAAAACCCCAAACCCCCACTTCACTTTCATACATTGTATCGTAAGTTCAAGCACTTTAAAWTTTTTTTTGCTACAACAATAATCTAGTTTTGGCAAAACTCAATTGTTTTGATATTCGAAGTTCAAATAAGTCACTCTTTCAGGTAATATACTTGAAATGGCCTTTACATTGTATCTCCTCCACAGTCCTGATTACATCTTAAAGGAGTACTGCAAGTATTTTTCCTGGAATCTTACTGGGTTGCTGATGTTGAATAAGCTCCTAATCATAAACCAGCTTTTTTGGTAATGTAGCTCATACATAACAGGGAGAAAGASAGTATGTGGAAAACTGTCCCCACCTTTGCCATCCACTTGGGACAGTTACATTTCAAACAATAAATCCTGCTCTGTTTCATTATTCCTTGCAAATATTTCAGGGATTTGCCCAGTATCTTATAGTCTTTTCAATTTGTCAGCTTTCTTTTGATAATTGTGACTTAAGAAGATACATATTGTCATTCAAGATACTGCCTAACACAGAGCACAAATAATAGGAAATAAAATCTGTCATTTTAGAATATTTATAAAAGCAATAAATCTATCTGTTAAGAAGAAAAAGACAGAAAATAAAATGGGAACATATTTCAGAAAAATTTGCTAACATGAGGGCCACATGAGGTCTTGTGCTACAAGATGTGTTTTAGAGTCAAACTATGCTGTACTGGGAATGTCAACAAATTAACAGACTTCATTTTTACTTGATAAGATATCACTCCAATTAGGAAATTAAGTGTTTCCCYACTATCTCCCCTGTCTTAAATTTAGTGCAAGCCCTATTCTTTCTGGATTTTATAAAGATGCACACAATACCTGCATAATGAGGAAGTGAGGATTATTGACATTGAGTCCAACGGAACAGAAGAGATCCTGCACACGACTGTTGGCAGCATTTACACCATTGATAAGATACTTACTTCTACCTCCGATAACAACCTGGAGAAAAAAGACAAAAACACTGCTTGGTGTTGTGAGAATATGTAATAAAGAAYAAAAAGTCGGAGCAAATCACACATGTTATATCTTTGTATACACACATATGTGCATACTGCGCAGAACATAAAAACAGAACTTGTTTGACATTTAAAGCATTTAACTAAAATGTAAGAAAGTTATTGAGGACAATATTGTCAAGAAACTTTCCAAAAGCTCAACTTTAAGAAACCAAACAATCAAAAAATATTAAAAAACCAAAACCCCAACATCTTAATCAGAAAAATAAAGGTTCCTTTGTTCTTGGATACCAAATTTACCACACAGTTCAGATATTAAAAGGCAAGGTATGAAAGCAGAAAAAGCCCCAAGACAGAAAACTTTAACTTGTTTTATGAACATTTCTAGCTAGTACAGTGGATCTACCCCTAGAGTCTGTGTAACTAACTACACTCTAGAGGCAACACAGAAGCCTTGCCTCTAATGCAGAAACTCAGGGACTTTAAAAATTACCCTTTATTTTCTTTGACTGCTCATGAGCATRGTAAAAATGTATATAGGTTATGAAGAAATACAGATATTAAAGACTCACCTGCCTAGTCACAGTGATCTCRTCATTAGCTTCAAATCCCAGTGGGCTTTGACTCTTGTTTGTATTATCAAAGTTAATAGACACGGTTGCCTTTGTAATTCCRGCTTGCCCATTCTTATAAACTAGATCTTGCAAGCTGGAAGCTCGCACCTAAGYCCAGGGAACAGAGAAATATTTTTTTTTAAAGCATTAACGTCACATTTTCGTTGTACTACTGTAGGTTTTGGAGAAATTGATGAAAAAAATGATGATCTAGCTGCATATTTATGAGTTCGTGTGAACTGACACATGGTAGCTGCCAGGTGCTATCATTGTAAAACCACCACCAGTGTGTGCCAGTCTAGTTTTACTTATCCAGCTAACTGTTTCTGCATGAGGCTCCTGACAAACACTGAATACATCTGTAAAAAAAGGACATTTATTTAACAAAGGTTTATTTTTCACAGTGCAGTTCACAGGGAAATGATTCAGAAAGTGTTCCTTGGAGGTCTGCTGGCTTTGTCTACAACTGGGGGAAGGTAGGGATGGGAAAGAAAGGAAATTAAAAAACCACATTCACACAGAGATTAAAACTGATGTCAGAGCACACAGTTTTTATGATAATAAAGCAGATATATTATCTCTTAAATAGTAGGCATTGCATGAAAACCACTTCTAAATCTTTTTCTGATGAAAAGATAGATTTTAAGACCCAGTCCAGAACTGAAAATATGTGTAACTGTGGTATGTGCATGAAGTTGTAACTCAAGGTAAGGTTGACCAACAATGACAGAGACGCAGATTTATGTAATGAAAAATCCAAATAATGAACTACCTCTTTCAAAGAAGCAGCWCTGCAGGCCTTCCGTGGGAAGTTACTCACTAGAGCAACATGAAAAGTTGCTGATAGAAGAAAGACCTTACTTAAATGTCCCGTCTCTTTACCTGTGACAGATTGCTGATTCCCAGCACGAAACAGATGGAGTCCAAGACATTGGATTTGCCGCTACCATTCAAGCCAGTAATGGCATTGAATAACGGGTCAAAGTCTTTAATTTCTGTCCTCTGAGCATAGGACTTAAAACCTTCAAGAATAATTGACTTGATGAACATCTTCTCAAACTTCCTAAGCGACCAGGCAAAGTATTGCTCCGAGAAGTACTACGAAAGGTATCTGGATTATAATCCTATATGTTTCAGAGTAAAGAAAAAGGAATAACCAAATAAATCATATTCTCAAACAACTAGACCTGTGAGAAAATTGAAAGAACACATGCCTTTTACCACAAAAATAKAATGCATTTATAAACGAAAAAAGCCAAGTAGACCACAGATCCGGCAGTATCCCARCAATAACCTGTACTTCAGCATTTCAAAGCGACTTGACTTTACACAAAGTTTATCACGACACGTGGGTGTGGACTCGCGGCAAAACCACGGTTTGTCGCAAAGCCGGCCGCCAGCGAAGGGAAGGCCTGGGTGTTTCAAAACACGGCAGAGCCTCCGTTTCCCGCCTGCAGAATTGTTGTACCTGCTCAGCCACACCGCCCGCGAGCGCGGGTAAATTCCAGGGAAGCGGCAGCCTCGGCTCTGAGGCACCGCGAACCCATCGGAGGACCCATCGGAGCCCACCACCGACCCCGCCGCCTTCACCGCGCYGACCCCGCAGCCTCGCCAATGACCCTACTCCAGCAAGCCCTCCCTGCCGGCCCTGATGCCAAATTCCTCCCTGGTCCCGGTGCCTCACTCGCCCACCCCCGCCCGGCGCCGCTGCCCGATGCCGCTGCCTCCCCACTCACTCAGCTCCGTCCGGCGCCGCTCCYCGGTGCCCGCCAGGATCAAATTTTGGCGCCGAGCGCGGCAGCCGTTAGGGGAGGCGCCTGATGGCGGCCGCCCCCGCGCCCTCACCCGGCCCGCCCTCCTGGCGGCTGAGGGGCGGTGCCGGGCGGCTCCTGGCTCCTCCTGCCTCCTCCTGCTGCGGGCGCGGCCGGAACGCGGCCTGGAGGGACGGCGAACGCGCGGGGCAGGCAGGCACGGCGGGCACGCTGCTCTGGATCTGGCGGGGGCGGGATCCGTCGGAAAATGGTGGTGCCGGCCCCGTGAGGGAGCGCGGCGGGCGGCCTGTGGTGCCCAGGGGAGATGGGGGTGCGCAGGAAGGCGCTTGGGCGTTCTTGGGGAGTTCCGTAGTGGGGCTGGGGAGCTTGAGCGTTGACTCCAGACTGCGGCAGGAGGTATCTTTATACCTCCCTGAAATYATATCAAAATGAAGGAAGTGTTGTTCTATACCTTCTACATGCATTCCAACTATGCCACTCCACCCCCTCCTCCAAAGAAAAGAAAACTACAAATGAGCGCCATCTATGCCTCATTTGAAATCTATTGCTGTAATTTACGTACGCATGCTTCCATTCAAGCAGAATTAGGAGAACTTGTTCAAAAATCTGTGAGCACGTGTTACTAGAAGARCAGTAGCTGCACTGGTCAAAGCAGGAAAGCAAAGTCGGCTGGATGCATTTACTCATTCCTGAGCCTGCTTTTGTCGTGCTGCATAATTAGAGCAGAACTTTGCAGGCAGGCTCCCGTCTTGCACTGTCAGCTGGACAGTGTTACTGCTGAGGTCTGSTGTAAAGGTGGCTGAATTTGATGTTATTTCAGGAATTTGAAAGAAATCAGATTACTGAAATAATCCGGACTGCAGGTCTACATTACATTAGAGAAAAAACACTGTGTTTACTTGTTTCAAGAATTATATTGGATGTAGCTGTTTAAGGAATTAGTGTGACAGTACTGTAGCCAGAAGCGTTTGATGGTCCCTTATCTGCTGTTCATGTGCTTACATCTGGAAACTATACTGGGAAAAATTATTTTGAAGTATGGACAAGAATCAGATTGATACTGTATAACTATACATCCCACTCTTTATTTGGCAAATTGAGAATAATCCCAGATTATTTTTGAATCTGCCTTCTGTAGCAAACATGCTTGAGAGTTTCTTGACTGCAGGAGGGTTCCTGGTTTATTCCTGTTAGAAGTGACTGCTTGGACTACACTGAAGGTGGCACCTTCCATCCAGACTAATCACAGCCTGAAATAAGGAAATGGAAATAAAGCAGTACCAATTCTGATATGAGAGGCTTTGTTTTWTAAAGATAGCCAAGTTTGTTCCCTATTTATCTATGATATAGGAAAGAAAAATAATTTCTTAAGTATTAAGAAATACGTACTTAAGCAGATCTGTAATAGCTTTGACATTATAAGGCTTAAATTTGAGTGCTTCATTTTAAGAAATATAAAATCCAATTGTAGCTACTTAACATGCAGTTAGCATGCAATTGGAACAAATATAACACATGGTTTGAGAAAGGAAAATATATTTTTAGCTGCTGGCTATCTAGGAGTGGTTTTGTTATTGTTATAATAACTTCATAGTGAACTTCAGGGAAGCAAAYTTCCAGCTGTTCAAGGAGCTAGTCAGTAGAACTCTCTGGGAAACTGCCCTTTTGGACAAGGGGTGGAACAGAGCTGACCTTCCATAGGGCACAAGAGGTAGGGATCACCAGTCACAAGAAATTGGGTAAGAAGGAAAATCAGCATGGGTGAGTAGGGAACTGCTGGTCAAACTRAAAGGCAAGAAGGAAGTGCAGAGGCAGTGGAAGCAGGGACATGTGTCTGGGAACAGTATAGGGAGCCTGATTATGTAGGGATGGGCCGAGGAARGCCAGGGGGCATCTTGAGCTGAGCTCCAGAAGGCGAGCGAAGAGTAACAAGAAGGGTTTCTACTGGTATGTTACTCAGGAGAGGTCAAAGAAAGMGTACACACTGTGGGAAATGCAAGACTGGCAAATGGGTAGCAATGGGTGAGAAGGCCGAGGTACTCAGACTTTTTTGCCTCTGTCTTCAATGGCAAACCACCTCTCTTTCCACACTGTTTGAGTGGGTGGACAGCAGGGTGGGGACTGGAGTAGCAAAGTGCTTCCCACTATTACTGAAGGTCTGGTGGCAGGGTTGYGTCTGTGACAAAATGCCATCCCAGGGGTCCCAGTGTCCTGACAAAGAAGTCATCCTGCAGTGCCATATGGCATCTGACCAATTTGCCTCTTACCCCTGATCAACACTGGTCATGGGTGATATTTCTTGTAGTCTGTAAATGTGAGCATTCATCCAGYCCTACCTCAGAGACAAATTGGTGAGTTAAACTTATCCCTAAATTGGGGGATTGTCCCCCACAGGATAAAGTCCACCTGACAACCCATTACTAGCCATGAATTTTGATAACCTTATGAAAGACCTAGACAATCATGACCTGGAAGGGCAGAATCACTACCCTGAACTTGGATCCAGCTGCATCCAGAGTTCTCAGTTCCCTAGGAGAAGAGGGTCACTGATACACATGAACAAATCCAGTTGGATTGTTGGAAAACCAACAGAGAAATGGCTTTTTTCAGTATTTGAAGCAAAAGCTATTTTTTTTTTTCTTCTTGAGCTGCTTAGCAAGATAGTGTTAAGAGAATGGAACCCAGCTCATCTGAGGGGAATGCACAGTAAGAGATGATAAATGTTGTTTGCAAAACAGTGTTTTCCAATAGTACATGGAGGATCCTGAGACTTCCTTCTGCCAAACCATGTCAAGGTCAGATATTAGAACAGGTTGCCTGAAGAGATTGTAAAAATCTTTATYTTTTGAAAGGAATACAGCTTCACATGTCTGTGTGCAATCTGATCTCTGCTTCCACTCTTAAAATTTGTTTCCTTGGATTCTTGTTGACATCCCCCTTCTTTTTTTTCTTCATGTCCCTTTAATTTTTCATTTATCTATCTCCTTAATATTACAAGATACCAGGYAACAGACACCAGATCAGAGGTATGTGTATGCTAAGTGGGCTGGAGCAGTGTTTCTCTCTTGAGGGAGAAGTTGGTTGTGCATGTTACCAGTACCAGCAGGAACTTGTTCAACGATGAAACTACCATTGTAATATTACAGAAATCCAGGAGTGGGCTTCAGAGAGATTGCTGGTGCTTGAAAGCACCAGCTTGAACTTTGTCACTTCCCTTCTGAGTTCACTYAGTACACTATGCTGCAAGAGATGTGTACACTGCAAGGGGGTGTTTAACCTTTGTAGAAATCTATGTTTTTAAAAACTCAAAGTTTTCATTGACAGCTGTAAAATCAAGCAGACTAAACATTTCTCTCTGTGGGGCAGTAACAGGCCTGTTGCTGCAAATTTAAGAAGTGAAAYTGGGCTATAGGATGTCTCTACAGCTTTGATGAAATTTTGCATGTACTGATGTTRCAACAYGTGTTTGTCCTATATCAACATKTAAGTAAGGCAGAAGTGAAAAAAAGTGCCTGAAAGAAGTTTAAGGTGCTGTGCAGTAACTGGGAARGCACTGCTGGCCCTTTAAGAAGTTTCAGCTTTTTTTTGTCAGCCCACATTAACTGCTGTGCCCCATAGAACCATATAACTGCTRAAGTTGGAAAAAGACCTTTAATATCATCATCCAACACAGCACCACCATGTTCACCAGGAAATGAATGTAGTTTGTCCATGCCATAGACATGTCCGCAAGTGCCATATCCACACGTGTTTTGAACACTTCCAGGTATGGTGATTCCACCAGTTCCCTGACGGCATGTTCCTATGCTTTACAGCCCTTTCTGTGAAGAATATTTTCATAGCACCTGTACTAAATCTCCCTTAGCACAGCTTAAGCTCATTTCCTCTCATCCTGTCACTTGTTACTTGGAGACTGGCCCCCACCTGGCTACAGTCTCTTTTCAGATAACTGTAGAGATGATAAGGTCTTATTTTCTGTGCAATTTCTGAGAGCTGAACGCAGCATTTTCATGATAGCGTTGACTTCCCTTTTCACTTCCCTGTGTGAACTTGCTCCTTTGAACCTCTGTTGGAATTGCAACCTTTTAATAAAGTGCAGGGTGGCTCAGTCATTTAGCAGTGATGACTAGTCACCTCCAAACTTTGACCTTCTTCCAAGATTTGGTAGTATTGCGTAAGTAAGTGTAGTTGCAGCTTGATTGTTTCATAATGCTGTGTCATGCTTGTGTGGATATTTGCAGTGTGGTCTCTGCCARAAGTAGTATGGGAATGGTTTGCCTTTACTTTGATCTTACCACACRGCAAAAAAATACAATTGAAAAAGCATTGTAAGAACTAAGCCAGAGAGGAGGAACAGGTAATTTTTGCTAGGCACATAGGATTTGAGGCCATATTCCCTCCCAGGTAATTGGCAATCCTTGTATGTCYATGGGAAGTCCTGAGGTAGTATCTGGATTATTACTCCCTTGGGACTATCTGCTTGCAAGACGTCCTTTTGTGTTCGTTTGGGGGGGGGGTTGTGTTTTTCGTGTTTGGTTTTTTTAAGGTATTTGTCCCTTATGCTGATTCCTGTTACTTCACTTTGAATCAGCTGCAGAAGATTACTACATTAGATCTGAGGGAAGAAAATAGACAAGATTACATCCAGAAAAACTTTGCTATTGTGGTGATGGGTGAATTTTTCCTCAGAAACAATCTACAAACTAATTATGAGACACTTCACTCAGCTTTTAATCATGCCCTTTTCTTCCAATGTGGGTGTGAGCATAGGTGTAACTGCTTCAGAATGGAGATGAAAGGAAAAGTACCACAATCATATCACCATTGTGACTGTCAGGAAGATGAACTGTTAAGCTAACCCAAAATTTGAATTGAACTCATGTAACTGACAGGTTTCTAAGAGGATTTTATCCTCAAGTTAAGATTTGGGCAAGTCCAGGCTAGGAAACCATACCACACCAGTCAGGAATAACACCTGAGGTTACTTAAGAAAGGTAAACTTCTCTGATTTGACTCATGCTCTCTTGAAAGCTTTACTGCCTTTCTACTTTATTGTGACAATTCCCAGATTTCAGATMTCACCATTAGCTCTTCAGCCTTCAGTCAAACTATTTCAATTTTCTCAGACTTGTCTGTCTCTTGTATTCCTGGCCTTCTTTTCTAGTTACTAGTATGGTATTCCAGTTTTCACCTCTTCCTTCCTCTCTTCCATTTGCCCTGAACTGTGAACCTCCTTACCCATGCTGACTTTGGGGACTGAGCTRTGATTACCTGTGTGAAGGTGCTTTGCTTTCAGCTCTTCTACAGTTTGCAGCAACTGTCTGAACACAGATGGGATCTTCTGCTTTGTTAYGTATAGTGTTAGTGTAAAAAGCCAAGAGTTCCCAATCCATTACTTCTTTCCATGATAGTCTTTAGTATTTGATAACCTGATGGGCTGGACCACAGGGCAAGGGTCTGAAGGACATCAGAATAAATGCTGTCTTGGACTTCAAATTCGACAAAAGCTTTGGTGGTTCTTTTGTAAAAAATCAAGCAGAATTGCGTCACCTTATTTTTAAAGGAGTCTTCTTATCACTGTCTGGGCTGTTCATTCTCGGATTATCATAGCAGGCTCTTTACAGTAATTATTATAATGGTCTGTGAAACACTTAATAATGGTCTGAAAACACACAGAAGTGCAAGGAAGAGTTTTAAGTTTACTAGTGAAAAGCTGTTAGATGAACATTCCCAATTGCAATTTTGAGTCAAAATTTGGAACRTATTGGGAATTTATTTRCCAGAGACATGTTCAAAGAAACAACAATTTTCAGGCATTTATATACACTATAATACCAAAGATTTGTTATAGACACTACCAAAAATCTGCTTAATTTATTGTGTCATGGTATATGTGTTTTGTTTCTTTTAATTGCTTCCAGAACATTTAATCTGYCTTTGTTTAATGGATAACCCAAGTTTTATCCAGCTAGACAGTGCTTTACTATATTTACTGGCCCAGTTAGAAAATTACTATTGATAAGTTTTCTGGAGTGTACTTGACTATGAAATGGCTCCCTTACTGCACCTGCAAAGTATTAATCTAGTTTTCTGGGATGTGTGACTCCTGAACTTTCTCAAGATATCTTTCCTGTTCTATGACCTCTAAATAATCTCTAGTTAATTGATAACCATTAAATTATTCTTTACTGAATTCTGTACTTCAGCTGGATTAGGTTCTCTATGGGGTATGGGTCCGTGGAGTTCCTTTCTTTTCTGCAAGAGCAGTGAGGTAATTCTCAGGGTTTCTACTGACGCTCAGCCAACACAGATCTAAATMAAAACCAGCTAAAATCACAGTCAGACATTTTTAAACTATGTAGTAAAAAATGTAGTCCATTACATTCTTTTTTTAGATAAAAAAACTCCTGGTTAACTAAGATATAACCCACYGTCAAAAGAAATTTATTATTCAAACCTACTGACATTGAAAACAAAGTAGTATTTCAGTTTACGAGAGCAGGTTACTGTTCTTGAAGCTGAGATTGTGGCTATGACATGCTTAGTCCAGTAAGATTTAACTGGAGCTTACAAATGTATCGCTGCTGTTTACCCTTTGGAATTATTTAATATGCTTAAGCAATATTGTCCTTACCACTTCTTATGATTTTATATCTAAACATATAAATAATCTGGTTCGTTAACCTGGAAATCAGTTTGCGAATCCATTAATCAATCTCGTCTGTGTTGGTTTCTGTTGGTTTGGGGCTTTTTGTTTTACGACTGCAGGTACCTTCCTAGCTTTGTAGTGGCTAGTGAATGCTGCGATTTCAGTAGAAAAAGAGAAGTAGTAAGCAGAAAATTATCTTTTTTTTCGAAAATCAGGCCTAGATATAGTAAAAAAGTGTGTAGTGAAATTAGTCTTTTCCTAGGCAGTATCATTGCTCTGCTGAAAAAACCGGTGTATTCCAAAAAGTAGATGTCTTTGATAAGAAGATGAGGATTCGCGTGAACGGGAGGTCTGGGAGTGGAAGCACCCGAAGAAACAACAGAAGAGAGACAGAAATGGCCAGTACTGTTGGCACGTAGATTTTCAGATCGTCATGATTACAGCACGTTTGAGAGGCCCAGGTGGGGAAAACAAAGGACATCCTGAAGCAAGTAACAAGTTCCTGTACTCAGACGTGAAGACTCAAGCTATTAAGATAGGATAGTGGGAAAGAAAAGAACAAGGCTGGTGCCTTGGGGGCATACAGGCTAAAGAGACAAAAAGGAGGGAGTCAGAATTGATGATTCACAAACGTGTGACAGGATGAAATACAAAGCATTTCTGAATCACTCTTGGCTCCCCGGGGGTACAAATGGCACATCAGTGAACGGCTGCCAGCCCAGCCAGCATCCCTTTGTCCCTGGTCATTCCTGGTTGGAAAACCTGGGTACCTATCTGAACGCAGGGCACACAGGTGGGCCAAATCCGTCTCAATGCGTGTGAGCGTGAGCTAGTTAGTGGGATCAGTTTTGTGTTACTCTGAACTGACCTTTTGCTCCTGTAAACATGTTTCCTGGGTTTGCTTTGTTGGTGGTGCCGTGCCATGGTGTCTTTTGTTACAGCCAAAACACTTGATACCAAAGCAAATACAAAGAGCAGCAGATACAAATGCTGGCTTTGGCTGCCCACTTACCTACTGTGGGATGCTTTGACATTGATTTTGATACTTCATTTTGTGAAAGTTGATTTCCCCAGCACACATTTCTGGTGCAGGAAACCTTCACTTATGTTGTGTTTTTCATTGAGGAACACGGAATATGTTTCATCACAGAAAGTTGAGTGCTGATTAGTTTCTGGATTTGGTGACTTACTYTTTTATCTAAATAATGGAGAGCTTTCCCCGTTCTCCCTGATCTTTGCATGTACATCTTTCATGAACGCGTTTTGCTTTTTTCTTTTCTCAGGTCTTTGTTGCTAATTAGCACTTCTGTCTTCGTGGGTTTTGTAGTTGAGCGCATTGCTATATACTGGTTTCTTTACACTTTTCACCCTTCATATTGTACTTGTGTGTTCTCACAAAAAGAACAAAAGCTGAAGAYAGTCCTCTGCATGAATTTTTCTCCCTTGCTGCATACCTCATTGCAACATAGTTGAGGCAAAATGCCAAAGTTTGCTATTGTTTCTTAAGGTGGCTCCTAGATAGAGGCTGAGCCACACAAGCTGTCCTTGCGCTGGGAACAGCGAGCATGTTCAGGGCACACACCATGGGTGGCGAACGTATGGGTCATTTGCTGTGTTAAAGTATGAATTGAGCAATGAAGTGGACATCAATTTTTAATTAAATATTTAATTAAATATTTAATTAAAAATTGATATTTAATTAAACACTTAAGAGTTTCAGGGCTGGATGGGTAAAACGTAATTTGAAGAAACTCCCGTTGTGGTGGATAGTCTTGGTCTCCCGACTCAGTATTTAGTGGGCTTTGGAACCATGGGTTTTATGCATTTAGCATTGCGTGCTTGACAACGTGCCTGTGGAGCTGGCTGGGCACTGAACTGGGGGGGTTTGAAGGGTTGATCTGAAATCATAATGGGAAGAAGATGAATCACGATGGGTGTGCCTTATTGCTGTGTTTACTGAGGGTTTACATTTACTCYTGGGGAAGGGAACTGTAGGCGGTACCGCCGACAAGCAGACATTTTCACCTTTTAAAAGTGTGTGTGACTGAAGGAGTCCAGCCACCGACTGAGCAGACTTGTCAACGARGACTCGGTTTTCACCTGCCCGCTCTAAGTATAAGCTTTTCTTTCTTTGTTCTTGTTGATGCACTTGGGTGTAAGAAGGGAAAAGGACCTGTGAGGATAGAATTAATGCAAGTAATTTGTTTCTGTCTTGTATGGAAAATGTTGGTAGCAATGTGCTCCCAGTTCCAAGCTCTAAGCTTTSCAACTGGAGAAGCGTTTTCTTTCGGTATGATGAGTGTCACAGAAAGAGGTCTTTGTTTTTCAAGCATGTAAAAGTTTGGGTTCAGTAGACGCCTCAGATAATGGGGGCAATAGACGTACGTTTTTGATTTTTATTCTCAAGGGATTTTTTTTTCCTCCTAAAAAGAGTAGATTTTCCTTCTTTAGTATCTTTAGAGTGGGAGTTGTACATTTTGCTGGGATGACTTCCCACATGAGGACTTGCTGCCAGCAGGCAGGGAGGTCTGATAGGTCACAGGAAGATCTGGGTTGCTAAAGCAATGAGTGGACTTTTCTGACATTTTCTTAACCTGGTGGTATTACCACAGAAGCAAGCAGAGGCTTTCTTGTGTGATGGTACATTATYGATATAGGTGTTTTGCCTGATGAAATCTAAACCAGTCCCACGAACAGCCCAGCACTGTCGTGCATGGCTTTGACAAGTGTGCTTTGTCTTTGTTTGTTGCACAGGATGGTGACTGCCAAAGCATGGGTTCTAAAGAAGCATTTTGATGGTTTTCCTAAGACCAGTGACTTTGACCTAAAAGAGATACAGCTACCAAGTCTAAAGGATGGAGGTGAGCAGAGTAATATCTGTTACTACTGGTTTTTCTGGAGGTTGTATGCTTGCTGAYGTGTGGCCATGGATCTATAAAACTGCACATTTCTCTTTAGAATTTCAAAAAATACTAGCTTTCTCACAAGCCTTGTACCTTAAGGGAGAAGGACAATTGCTRAAGAAGTACACTGATAGGGTTGGTGGTTTCAAAGATGCCTTGCCTTCTGATGATGCCCTTAGAAACAATGATTAAATTTAAGTCTATTACACAGGTATTGCAGCATATCTTTCACAGTTCCATGCTGTCTAATCACACATGCTGCCTGATGACAAAGGCMTTTAAACGTATTTGCAAGTGGAAAAAATTACCAAAGTCATATGGCCTCAAAATTGACARCCACAAGGAAAACAGGACTTGTTTAATGCAGAAAGAGAGAAGCAGACTGTGACACAGAACCAATGAAGTAACTGTRTTAAGACCCTAGCATGTTTTACTAGTAAAATGTTTTCATCTAGTAAATTTGCAAAATCATTTGGAAAAAGGTGGAGAAATGTAATAAAATGTAATAAAATGTTTTTATCTAGTAATTTACAAAGTCCTTTGGAARAAGGTGGAGAACATGACACCCTATAGGAGTAGGCTTTCAGTAGAGCTTTTCATGCTAGTAGGAAAAATATTGAGGATGGTAGGGGAGAGATGAGTGACTGCACTGGGAATGAGCCTGCAGCTGAAACACCTCAGGGCTGGAGTTAGTGAAGSTTGGTCTTTTATTTCAAGAAGCAGGATAGCAAGATTTCTGCCTGCATTCAAAAAAAATTTTTTTTGCCAGTTTTTATCTTATCTGATCTGTTGCAATGAGAGGCTGAATATAAACAGCAAAAAAAAARAGGAGTTTTTATTCCTGTGTTTCTCTGTTTTGAGAAGGGTAAGGAATATGATAACTTAATTTCATATCAACAGCAAGAGCTGTTGATAAAAGAATGARCTTTGATTTATGGTTTCACATGGACATTTTACCATATTTTCTTGAGCCTCATCCCACCACTTGTCATTTGCAAAATTTGCCACACTTAAAAAGGTGTGCAGAAGGACATTAAAGTACCAATTATATTCACAACTTCAATTTTGAAAACTGATTTCTTCTTACATATACAGATACAATGCAAGATTTCATGCCTGCAAGTATTTAAGAACATGGGAGTATTATTTTCCTTCCCATTTTAATCCCTAAAGTAAAAAGAAGCATAAGTTCACACTACACTGACTCTTGAAGGCAGTGGCCTTCCTCGTTATGTTACATGGCTTTCTGGCTCACTCTTGAATTATGGGAAAGTATTTACATCTGAACACATTTCTAGCTTGTGTTAGTTAGATCACTGCAGCACAGGCAATGAAAAATATTAGTAGGTGGAGATGAACCGCTGAAAGTGCTGTGTAAATGAGAAGTTTGAAACATGTTTAAGAATGTCTTTCCCAAGAACTAGTGCTATTAAAGACAGTAAAGTGGATTAGGCTACTAAGAAAAGATCAACTAATGCCTTCTATTTAAGGCAGCCAGATAGTTTGTATTTGACCTGTGCCACCCTCTTCTGGCTGAATCATGGCTTGACATTTTATATACATCAAAATTAAATGAGAGTTTTGTTTAGGAATTCTGGCTGCTGGACCCTTCTRTAGAGACAAGAAGACACATGCAAAATTGTAGGGTTGAAAGTAAAATAGTTACACTATTCTATGCGAAAGTTTCTTTTTCAGCAGCATACAATAACCTAAAACCGATGAATGTAGTAGTTGTTCCTAGTAGGTTTTCCCTAAACAAAGATGGGATATRGGAATTTTGAGCTGTCAGGAGTTCATATCAATTTAGCTGAAAGACTGACTTGTGGAAACTATGCTTTACTGCACTGTTTATATCCAGGAATTTGTTTTGTCTTTTGTTGCAGAGTTGCTGCTTGAATCAGTGTTTCTCAGTGTTGATCCTTACATGAGGTATACCTTTTTGTAATTTCTGAATTTCTGGTTAAAGATTCTCATTTGATTTGCCACTTAAACTTCAAAACAACAGTGGGCAGCACCCACTGTTGCCAGAGTCCCAATGCCTTTGTCTGCTTTTTAAAAAAGGTATTTTAATTACAAGACTCAAAATATGGAGCTGTGCCAGATTTTGCTAGACATTGGGGTAACATTTCTGCTGCCCTAGAATTTTCTTGGAAACAGCTGTTGTTCCTTGTCATGTCTTCAACTTGAATGCAATATGCTCAAATAAGACTGCAGCTCCTGCTTAATTTAAGGTAGCAAACTTGTACTTAAGGACACATTTTCTAAGTTGGACATTGCTGATACAGGTAGTAGTTGAAACMCAGGGAGACTGGGTAGTTTGAAGAGGCATTGTGGACACTAAATTCAGAGATAGTTCTCTGAGTCTCAGGCGTTTTGTAGTGGTGGACTATGCTGGGAAGACTAATGCTATCATCCCTCCAACACTCCTGCCCAGGATGCCCAAATAGCTGGCTCTGGAAAACATCTGGTTATGCTGTTACTGATGACAGGTTATTAGTGATCTGTTCACCAACACTGCTGATACTCTCTCCCTGGGTCAAACAGGTCAAAAAGTTACTTTGTAGCATGTCTGGAACRTTATTCAGGTTGCATACAGTTGTGTTTGCCTGTGTTGTAGACCTTACAGTCGACGGGAGATGAAGGAAGGTGACATAATGATTGGCTCACAGGTTGCCAGGTAAGACCTTCAGTTCCTGTTATTAATGTGTGTGGCAGATCCCAACTGATCCGGAATCATATACTGAATATGCTGACACTGGAGACATCTGCAGCCTGTGTTACCCATCCTTGACTTGTGTGTACATACTTCTGCTACTGACATTCTTACCTRTAACTGGTTTGAATGTGTTTTTCCTCTAAGAGCCTCTTTTGCCATTCTGGATAGCATTTTGACCTATGATAAAATCTGGTGATAATGTCTTCAGAGGCAGTTGTTACAAGTATAAACGACCAACCATTGTACTTGCCACATATTTTGAACTTCACATTTTAAAACTTGATATGCTAGTAGCTGCATGTCTGCAACCATGCATGCTTGTTGCAGCAACCCTCTTGTTAGAGGGTAGAAATGAGCTAAGACACAGACTTCTTGTTTATCRCAGCATGAAAAGGGTCCTGGTTTATTCCTCTTCATGGCTCAGCCATCCTGACTCCAACCATTCACTGGCTCTGGCTGCAGCAAGCTCCTACTGTAGGTTTCCCTTGCAGCCTCTGACTGCTGGGTATTTCAGGCTAAACCATGACTACTACAAACCATGTATTGGTTCGCAGACTCTGAATGCAGGCTTTTACCCAGCTAGGCTAGACCCAGGATCCTTCTTCTTCATGGTCCTCACTCTCATGATCTCTCAGGTTTTTTTGGAGTTTTTGCACCCTGAGAGTTGATAGTAGAGTTTGAAAGAGAGCTGAGGCCAGGCAGCTGCTTTGAAGAGTTGTTAATTCTATTGCTTATCTCTAAAAGTTCTCTCTGTCCAGCRTGAAGTTTGCAGGCAGCCASAAAAGCAGAATCTGACCCACCCGCAACGACATCTGGACCTTTATAATCTAAACTACATTAACGATGTTTTCCTCTAAGTACCAATAACCATGACTCATGTCAGACAGTCACAAAAACCCAGTCACAAAAAGACCATCCATGCAAAGAKGGAGGGGAAGAAGAAGCAGGAAAAGGTGCTTAACAGACCCACTTCCCTCTATCTTTGCCCCATTTTACCTGTGCAGCAAAATCTAAAAATTCTAATTTTCACCCCGTAATACAACAATAATCATACTAATTAAACCCACATGGTCTGCATCTCTCCTCTCAGACTTGGCATTTTTTTCCAGGGAGTTAGATCAAAGAAATAGGTATTTTTGACTCTTTTGTCCCAAGACCCTTGGGGTCCTGAGCYGCCAGGGACACCCAAAGAGGTAACCCTGTTTCCCACAATGATCCTCCATGATGGTCCCTTCACCAGCTAACCCACTCCCTTTTATCACACTTACCTTTACTGGCTGTAGCTGTGACTCATCAGGGGCTGGACTGTATCGGGTAATTAACACAGCTGTTACTTATCAGGGACAGGGTCACCTGTAGTGCCTTCTCCTACACATGCTATCTACTCCAGCTGAAAATTCCTCCACAACACCAAAGATACAGCTCTAGCCAAAGGGTTATAGAACCTTAAATCCATCCTTTTCCCAAGCATGTGGTAATGTAGCCATGCAGATGTTTCCTTCTGTCAGCTTGTTCCTGCTGTGCTGCCTGTAAATTGCTGCYTGGGAACACCTGTGGCCTTTGGCTCTTGTGTTTCTCTGCAGAAACATTGAGGACTGGGAGAAATTAACAACTGAGTCTAATGAACAGAGGTCAACTGTTCCTAATAATACCTGTAATAATTTTCTTGTTGAGCTAAGAAAGTGGAATTTTCATTTGGTATAGAGTCTGCTGATATGAATATCTCCCTGATTTTAGATCTGCTTTCATTACCATAAGAGGTTCCATCTTCAGGATCTTCAACTTTTAAATGAGGTGCAGGTTGTCTGAGAACAGAAAGCTTATCAGCAACTCCTTACTGTTCCATGCTTTAATCCCAGCATCCTCTGTCCTGCATTCTTACACACAGAAACCTGGTCTGATCTCAAACTGAAGTGGTACTAGCCAAAGAAACAGTTGGCACTTGTGAGGGGGAAAATTTAGTTAGTTGTGGGCAGGGCTGAATCTGATATTAGATATCATTCTGCCCTCATGATAAGAGGTTGTAGACATTTCAGGAAAGACACATGACACCTACAATATCAGCAGGTATGGGATAAAAATCATGACATGAAATATTTSTGAATCACAGAAAGAATGGAAGAGTATTAATTTGTTTCTGGTTCTGTTGTGTTTTGTTGTTGTTTTTTTTTTTTTTAAACTTTTTAAACAGGATTGTAGAAAGCAAAAATCCTGCTTTTGCAGTAGGAGCCTTTGTGGTGGGTAACAGGGGCTGGAGAACTCATTTCATCTCTGATGGGAAAGACCTACGACTCCTTCCTTCTGATTGGCCAGAATCACTCCCTAAATCTCTAGCTCTTGGAACAGTTGGCATGCCAGGGTAAGTTTTGAGATGAAAAGGCAACTATCCCTGGGATTTTGGTGTGCAGGAGGTTTCTGGCTGTCTATATTCGCCTTTGTCTTGTTCCACCCGCATATTGCCTATTCAGGCTGGTAAAAAGGTGTGCTTCTGGATGCCCTTGCCCTGTATAGGGCATGAAGTTTGGCCCATCCTCTACATCAGAGGAGATTTGCCTTCGAGATTGAGGGGCTGTAATAAGTCAGAAGGAGGATTCAGAAAGAGCTGGAAAGAAACTAGTTCAGTCTATGTTAAGCTTGGTGGAAAGTCTCAAACTTCACTGGCACCTGAACTAGTCTGCTTTTACTGATTGGGCTCTGCTGTTATCACTGTATTTCCAGAATCAACCCCAAAATGCAAAAGACAGATGCAGCAAAACAGATGTTCTTTAATTGCTCTGAAGTAGACAGAACTGCTGTGCTGTGGACTCCATATTTGGTATTAGAATCTATCAGTCATCTGCTTGCATTCCTTACCTCATTTAGTTTTCATGTTACCATCATGTAGTTTTTATGGGAGATCAGGACTTAGTCCTAATGATCTGGAAGGCTTTCAAAATAATTGTGTGTGGTGGAGAACTTCACAGATTTCATTTTAATATCAGTCAAGATGCATGTTTTTTCTAGATGTCTTACAGAGGAATTTGGTTAGCTCTTTCAGCTGAGACCGCATGGGAAGCTCTAAGCTTGAATTTAGAAATTAGAAGAAGAGTTTTGTGGGATTCTTGGCCAGTCGATGAGCTACTTTATGGTCCTACAGATTACTAGTGCACTGGTGAGACCTGAAATACAGTTTCCAGTTTGAGCCCCTCACTACAAGAAAGACTTTGAGATGTTGGGGCATATCCAGAGAAAGGCAACAGAGCAGATGAAGGACCTGGAGCACAAATCTGATGAGAAGCAGCTGAAGGAGCTGGACTTGTTTAGCATGGATAAAAGCAGGCTTGAAGAGACCTTACTCTTCTCTACAACTCTGAAAGATAATATAGCCAAATGGGGGTCAGTCTCMCAGGTAACAAGTTACAGTACAACAGGAAATGGCCTCAAGATGCATTAGGGGATGTTCAGGTTGGTCACCAGGAGGAATTTCTTCACAGAAGAAGTTGTCAAGCATTGGAACAGGCTGTCCAGCGAAGGGAAGTGGTGGAGTGGCTATCCCTGAAAGTGCTCAAGAAACGTTTCAATCTGGCACTTAGCACTAAGGTTTTGTTGAAAAGGTGGTAATTGGTCAAARGTTGGACTCAGTGATCTTGGAGRTCTTTTCCTTAATGACTCTGTTCCACCCAGTAGCCACAGCACAGTAGTCCTCAGGTGGAGTGAACCCATCAGTTCAGCAAGTTTTTCTCACTCTCTTAATCTTTTTCTGCCAGCTTTGATTTATGATGAGTATAATTTAATCTAGTAGATACCAGCTGGCAACTGACCTCTCACTTGGATTTACTATCTCTTTCAGCATGTAACCCAGTTRTCACAGAGTTTTATCTGTGTTTCTCCTTTTGACTAATGAGCACAATGAAAGCTGTTTTCACCTTAGAGAGATTTCTGCCTCAACATTCTCTTTCCCAGCTGTGTATCTGTGTTTTTTTCTGGGATGGCTGTGAAAAAGCCAAATTAAGAAGGTTGGAGTAAGTCTTTTATTTCACAATATAGGAAAACTTAATCTTGTTCTGATGGTAATGATATTTTGGTTCAGTGTGTCAATTCACGTCTCTGTGTTGGTCATTTTTTCTTCATCACTGAACATTCTTTCCTTTTCCTTGCAGCCTCACTGCATATTTTGGTCTGCTGGAGGTCTGCAAGATGAAGCCAGGAGAGACAGTGCTGGTTAATGCTGCAGCTGGGGCTGTGGGCTCTGTGGTGGGGCAGCTGGCTAAAATTGGGGTGAGTGGCTTGAACTTGCTGCTGAGAAGACATAGCTGTAAAACAGGGCAAGAAGGCCATGAACTATCAATACGACAAGCATCCCTGAAGGCATGCCTACACGAGGGTCTTGAGATGGAAAAGCTCCTGAAGCAAATCTAGTTGTATATTTCAGGAGCTCATATGCTAACAACAGCCTTACTTTCAGTGTGAGCCCTTCACCCAGCACACTCTGAGTGTCAGCCTGTGTTGTCAGGGGATGTTTATAAATGTTTTTCTCCTTTCCTTGCAGGGTTGCAAAGTGGTTGGCTGTGCTGGCTCAGATGACAAGGTTGCTTATCTGAAAAAAATAGGCTTTGATGAAGCCTTTAATTACAAGACTGTTAAATCTCTGGATGAAGCACTGCGTAAAGCCTCTCCTGATGGCTACGACTGTTTCTTTGACAATGTAAGTTCAGACAGAAGGTCTTGCCTTGAGCAGCTGTCATTTTCTTTAAACTGTAGCGTGAACTCAATATTGTAATAATCTAATTGAAGTCTACACCAGGATTTCAATACAGAGATCCATTTAATCAAACAGTGGTTTTTGTAGGAGGTTAAAGTTACTGCATTTCTGTTTCCTTCCCACGCATATTTCTGCAGCTGACTTGAGCAGTAACAGAAAGAACAAAACCCAAAAGGCAAAGCTGGATTGTTGGTAGTGTTTGTGAATGGAGAGAGAGAAGTTTTACTTCACTCTTGGAAAAGCATGGCCCATTTTGGGGAGGTGATRATCACAGTAACATGAAACTGATCCAGTTTGTTCCTGGCCCCATCTCTGACCACAGGCAGTTCTTTACTATTGCTGAAAGGGGGGTGAGTGTGGATGGTYCCACATTATGTGGTTATGGGGGCTGCATTGGTACCTGTAACCAAAACCATAGTAATGCCCACTTGCAAAACTACTGGAGCAGCCCTCAGAAAGTTTCTGACATCTCCCAAATACAGCTGGAATTATTGGGGACTACGTGGTGGGTTGGTAGGTGTTTGAATGTGAACATCTTGTTTTGAAGGCTAAGGAAGTTTAAGAGTATGGGTTCAGGTAAATCATGTTAGTTCACTTTCAAGATAAAGATCTAGCCCTGTCTCTTTTGGTTTCCTGCTAGAGCTAACATATGCATTGTACTGACTAATATTATGCCTGACCGCAGGGTTAGTAGCTGATACATACCAGCCTTAAACTCCCTGGCTAGCTACCCACTTTAAATKAAGCCATCATCACCTCTTTAGCATGTCTTTCCTTCAGCAGTGCTTCTGCCAATCCAGAGATGAAGGCTGTGGTGTTCTACCTTTCTGTGGCAATTGAAAGGAATGCTTGGTGTCAGGGCAAAGTGCTTGTCTCTGTGGCAGGAGCTCCTGCCACTTTGTGTTAGTCTTCCAAATTTCATGCCCTGTGCTGCTAAGGTCTTCAATAGGTTTTATGGTCATGCCCATTCCCTTCATTCTCACTTCCAACTTTTGTGCAGAGCTCCCCACGGCAGTAAATTTTCCCACAGCTTTTCACCATTAAAAGCTTCTTTTCACAGTACATCCCTATTTTGGAAATGAGAACTATAAGATAAATAGTTTACATCACCATGATGTARAGAAATTGCAGACTGGTGGTGTAGGAAAAGCAGAGTTGGTGCTTCTTAGCACCCTTAGGAAGAGGGATCTGTATGTTACTCCTGCTTTTTGCTTCCAAACCAAGGTTCATGAAGCAGATTTGGCATTAAAACTGATTCCCTACATTCATAACTAATTTTTTGAAGAGTGGGATTGAGTCCTCATATCACTGGGTAAATGCAAGGCTTTCTCCAACCACCAAGTCTTTGGGATAGTGGAAGTTGCTGCCCCAGATGGAACCTACTGGTGCAACAATGCAGTGTCTGCGGATTTTGGCAGTCAGTGCTAGACACTGGATTGTCTCTAATGCTGCACATGCTCTGGTTCTTGTAGGTAGGTGGAGAATTTGCCAGTGTTGCTATCAACCAGATGAAGAAATATGGCAGGATTGCAGTCTGTGGTGCCATCTCTCAGTACAATGACACTGTGCCTCAGAAAGGTGAGGGCCTTTATTGTGTCTAAAATTATTTTCTCTTTGACAGAAAGACACAATGGCATTCTACTATTTACTTCCCTGTGCCATTTAAGTATATATATGTGGATACATTTGGATAACTAATTGCTGCTCTGGGACACTGGGACCATGCTCCTTGTGTGTAATGCATTCATCCTCCTTTTTTGCACACTATCTGGTGAATATAAATGAAGGAATGGCTAAAATACTTAAAACAGGACTCCACATGGCCCTTTGCAGATCTTCATCAGCAGAAGCCAGCTGTGRTGTCATGGTGCCATTTATACAGCAGTACGTACTTTAACATGAGATAATGGCTTTCCCTCAGGTTTTAGATTATTCAGCTTAAGGTTTTTGGGATTTTTTTTTCCCCACAAGATTTCAGGTGAGAAATGTGGCTGAATGAATATTAATTTTCAATAGCATTAAATTTTCCAGATTTGCCTTCTAAAAAAAAAAATAGGATGGCTGTATTCTCTTTGGTAGCTTGACTGGCTTTCAACTCACATAACTTTAAAAAAATGGAACAGGCTTTTGGTAATGAGGAGATTATCACACATTTTTATGTTTGAGAAAACATTTTATGTTTTTCTGGGGTTTGTAATTTAAATTTTGAGCATTAGAGAGAGCATGAGAGCCTGTCAGGGCATCAAGGTTTTAAAACAGTACTTTTGAGATTCAGATTAAGTCCCTCAGGTCTTAAGGCCACTTTATTTCTGAATGAAACTGTTTTCAGAATTGTTTAGTCCCATCGCTTTATGGCAGGCCTTGTCTCCCTARGTGACTGTCTGTCCATAAATCTTCGTTCTTTTGTGCCAGAAATTCTCCTTGGAAAAAAATATCTTTTGCTTCTGGCTGAAACAAAGTGATTCAGTGGTCTTTACTGCCTAAAAGCTCACTTTATGCATTGGAACTTATTCTATGAAACTGATTGCAGGTGGCTTGCTGATTCTTTTCTCTTGCAGGTCCTTACATGCAGATTCCCATGATTTTCAAAGAGCTTAAAATGGAAGGGTTTATTGTGAGCCGATGGAACAACCGCCGGGAAGAAGGTCTGCAGGCCCTGCTAAAGTGGGTTGTGGAGGTAAGGAAGGAGGGGCAGCTGTTTGTAAGGYGTACTCACACTGCAGATTCCATCTCTGCACGAGGTCTCTTGTCATAGCTGTTTAGGTGCGGTGCCAGCATGACATTTTCCTTCTCCCTGCCTTGATCCTTGAGACTCTTGGAGACACTTAAACCATAGCAGATATGCCTGATCTCCTCTGTTTTGCTGAGACATATTATAGCAGCTTTTAGACTCCGATATAATCCAGAACACATGTAGGCTTTGAAAAAGCATGCTGCCAGAACAATTCAAAACACTTATCTGGTAATGAAGATTTTCATATTTAGAGTAATTCCTATATTTCTCATTTGGTCATTTGTAGTATGGGCCAGGATTTGGATTGTAGTATTGTGCTGAAATAATTGGCAAGAATKAACGTTTTTGTAGTATTGGGAGCTGGGCTTTAAAGGGACTTAATAGGGAGTTTCATATATTTTATTTTGCTAGGTGGGGGCTGTGGTAGTAACCAAGTTGGTTCATAGCTGTGAGAAGTTTGTGAGTGTGAACACTGAAGGCTGAGAGACTAGCTTTTACAAACATGAGGATTTGGGATGGGTCAGGTTTTGATCACTGGATTTGCAATTCCATACTTCTGTATGGGTAGAGACAGGCCTGTCTTTGGGGAAATGATCTACCTGTCAGTTGTTTGGGGACCAAGTAGCAATAAATCTGTCCTGGTATGTTTTTACAGCAATGACTTTTGCTTCCTGTTATGACTCCAAAAGCAGATCCTCACAAGAGCTCCACTTGGTTTTGCAATTGTCCTGGTGCATGCCACCTTGCATGTTTCAAATGAAATATATATGCTGTAGAAAATTTTGCTGCAATTTATTCAGTTTTGGTGAATTAAAATTCAGCAATTTCCTTTCTTACTTTTGACAGGGAAAAGTGAAGTACCATGAACAAGTCACTGAAGGCTTTGAGAACATGCCAGTGGCTTTTATAGGAATGTTAAAGGGAGAAAATCTTGGAAAAGCTGTTGTGAAAGTGTGAAGTTCAGATGTTCCTGAGAGATTGGCGCAGAAGAATGGGATTCCATTAACTGCTTTTAATTCACTTGCCAACTCATACAATCAGTGTTCTTCAGTCGTGTTGCTGGATGTTTGGTGATCATAACTGCTGTTAATAACTTGGCTAATAAGTCTAAGTATATTCCAATTACTCTTGAAGAAATTGAGAATGGCTTCCCAGAGCTACACAAAACAAAGTGCCTTAAAATTGCTGAAAATTAGAACTGTAACAGATTTGATAATAACTTGAACCTTTCTATGAACAGACTTGTAGAAAGGAAAATAAATTCAAAAARCTTTGCTAACTGATGGCACATTTAATTTTTACCCATTGATTTGGCCCAGAACTTTGCAAGGGGGAGTTTTTTAACCCATATCAAGGAGCAGAGAACCAGCAAAGCTAACAACACTTGGGGATTTCAGCTTTCTCTCTAGCTGGCTTTTTTTTTTTAATTTTATTACACAGTGTAGCTATCTCAGTTATTCTGAGATTATGGAAAGGAAAAATAAATCTCTTAATGTATACTTTGTTTGTGTTAGAGTTGTATTTGTGGAACACTCCCATATCCTTGCAGTTAACACAGAGGAGCTAAAATATAACAAGGACTTGTTTATCCCAGCAGATTTCAGTACATGTGCTATGGATAGATTACTAAATTCCTTGAGAAATTTGTCTTTGGCATCCAGGCTTGGAGCTGACCTTGCCACAGTGTTCAACCTGGCTCTCCTAGAAGGTGAGATGAACATGATGGCCCTACTGTGTTAAATTGGTGTCCAGCACACACAGTGTGCCAAGGAAAGGAGACACACAGATTAGCAACACTGAATATCTTACATTTTCTGAAAAAGAACAAGGACCTGTTACTATGGGATACAGTCATTGAAGGCAATGGTGACCCATTTTCCATCACTGTGGAGAACTTCTTGGTTAGTTTTAAGGTTTCATTACTGATCCTTGAAGAGAGATCCCAAGCAGTCTTAATATCTTTGCAGTGCCAGGATTAGATGCTCGGTATGGCAACAAAAAGAGATCACTTATTTAAGATGTAGATTGACAATACTTCCTGAGTGGACTTAACAAAACACACCCTGAAATGCAGGTCAGCTGGCCACTGGGGAAATAGTGAATCTTGGCATAAGTAGGGAAGAGGTTCTCGTAGCTTTATAGTGTTTTCTGAGAAGAGTGACTTGACAATTTAAGTTCCAGTGCTGTGGCTTTACATTGGCCACTGAGAAGGATCTGTGGACTAGTACCACTAGATAWCATATAAAGCAGTAAACCAAAAAAGGGAGCTTGTCAGTAGACTTCAGATGCACTGAGCAGAGGTGTGCTGTTGTGTGGTGGCTTTTTGTTGACGGATTTTCAGAGGGCTTGCAAGTCCTAAAATACTGAATTGTTTTAAGTCCAGTGAATTAATGATCTCTTGTTTCAAGTGATGATTGGGAAACAAACTAAGAATAGCCACATGTATGAGAGCAAGAGGAAGAGTTTATGTAATCTTAAGTGTAAAATCTGTAGGCTTCATCATTTGTTGGCTAAATAGCTCTTCATTTATACATATTATTTCTAGAGTAGTGGTTTAACTGCTTAACACCTCATGCTTACCTTTGCAAAATAAAGCTGTCTCCWGAGTTGTTCCAGGCTAATAAATATACAACTTTTGTGTCCTGTTCCTAAGCAATGTGAAGCAGGGGCTGGTGTCAATAACTTGTCTGAGCTCAGGACATACTGGGTGCCTTCCTTGAGGAGTTCACCATGGCCTGCCACACCAAAGATGGCCTCAGGAAGCACTGGGAATTGTTGCAAAGGGCTGTGGGTTGTTGAAAGCAGGGAGCTATCCCTGGAATGCATTACTGCCTGATGAGCTTCTCTCATGGTCCCTCCAGGGTCAGTACCCACAGGAGGGGTCATGAGACACCATGGCCCAGCCACAGCATACATTCCTATGTGAGCTGAGATCTATTCCCCGGCTGGATCAAATCCAGCCTTAAACCTGCCACTACCTCTGCCTGTACTGAAGCAAGCAAGGCATAACTCAGATCCTTTGCTTTTATCTTGCTCCCATGACCCCTCACTTTAATTGTTCATCTTACACCATCGGCTCCAGTCAGGTTAGCTTGCTGCTGRTCATTACCTGCAGTGTAGGGACATGCCTCCTGTCCCTCTCCTCAGCTCATCATCACTAACTCAGTGTGGGCTCARCCTCAGAGGAAGCTGAAAGCCTCTGAAGAAATCCTGCTAAGTGGTGCTAAAACTGCCTATTGTGTTGCCCTTATCAGCAGGCTTCACAGATGTGAGTACTGTTSATGGTGTGTGTCCTTGCTCTCCCCCAAGTGCCCCTCTCAGAGGAACGAGAAACAAAGTTGAAATACCAGACTTCATTGTCTCCCTGAGCAAATGTCGTTCAAATTACTTGAACAAGTAAGTAGAGGGGAGACGATCCAAACCTGGTTTAAAACACTTCGTTCTTCTATGCCTTTGGACCTAAATGCCTGGCTTCACCATCCCCTGGAGCCTGTTTATACCTCTGTCACATCCATGACAGAAGCTCCAGTTCCTGTAAACCAGGCAGATGGTGCCACCAGCAGAGTAAGACCCCCACCTTCCCCATGCATTCTCCTCTAGCACATTACCTCAAGGTRCAACCATCACTCCAGTACTGTCAGAGAGATACAAGGCATTCCCAGAACCTGTCTGTGTGTACACCTGTATAAAACCCACAGCCAGCCAGGGCCTGTGGCAACGTTGTGGCAATCTGTATTTTACAAGTTTGTGTTTGTCAGCTGCAGGTAGAAATAGAACTTCCTGCAGCTCCTACGTCTTCCTCACTTTGTCTGTCTACCACCTGCACCATAGGAAGAAAAACTGCATTTCAGGTGGTTGTTCTTCTTGACCATCTCCTCAGTTTCTAAGTTTCTCAAACTCATCTAGTTCATCTTTATTGAGGTTTTATTACTGGGGAGGCTGCACATGAGGACCAGAAGCTGCCACCACATCAGAGCCAATGACAGCCAGCTCCAAAAGGGACTTAACCAATTGCCAAAGCCAAGCCCTCTGTGATATCTGAGTTTAAATAAAAGCTCTTAACTACAGCAGCAGGGAGAAGGAAACACGAGCACATGAGAAAAAGCACCTTGTAAGACACCTTTTCCAGATCAGACTCTCCCACCCTTCACCAAAGGCCAGGGACCAGCACAACAGGGTCAGTCCTGCAAGGATTTCAACAGTATGCTCCTCAAGCCAATTCCTTTGGTGGCTGAAAGCTGCATGTCAAGGGAACACAACACAGAGGAGCTTGTTATGCCGGTTTGTTGGCATTGGTAAAAAAATAGAAGTAATTTTTAGCTTTATAGATCCAACTAGTTTTGATGTATGAACTACTTAAGAAATGAAACATTAAAATTATTACTAATACTCCTACCGGAATCATTCCAGAGGGGAATCAACATCTAACTTCAATTCAGGGCAAGGAAAGAAAGGAGAGGGTTAGCTGGAGTTGAAGTTGACTKCTGCAAGAGACAGAAAAGACATGTGGGTGGTTAAGCACCTCACATGCACGACATACRCTTCCTCGAGTGCACTACAGCCCTTGCAGAACCCCTGGATGGAGGCTAGGAGTGCCACTATTCCACTGCAATTTGATCCCACACAGTTCACTTATCCACTCACTGTGACCCCTTGGCCCTTCCTTCCATGTTAGTTAGTTGTCTCTCATTAAGCCTGATTATTCCAGCTATGTGTTTTAATTGCTGTACTCAAGGAAGTACTTCTCTTCCTGTTGGCCAGACCATTATAAGCAAGCTATGTAACAGGCCTACAGATGAAAACATCTTGTTTTTCTTGTTTGACAGCAAGACACAGATCTCAGCTATGTCATAGCCAAATGACACAGACTGCAGTCATTGCCTAAGGGGACAAACTTCTTCCTGAAAACCTAATTTCCAGAAGAAAYCTTTCTATGTTGCTTTTTCTCTGGCATGTATACATCATTTACCAAACATTCAAGTCAGCTGGCCATCTACCCACTTCCCTCTTACAGGCATCTTTGCAGATCACTGGATCAAAGTAGCCAATTCTGTTCATGCAAGCAGCAGACCACAGGGTTTAATGAAAGAGTGAATGCTGTGCTACTGCCTGACACATAGCAATACTGGCCTCACACCTTCACACAAAAAACAAGCAAAAAAATGCACCAACTGAGCTCTCTATGAAGTATTACTTAATATGTGGGAGTATTACTTACATGTGGGATGGCATATGGCCCTAGGCTTCAGCAAGGATACTCATACCCATTCCATTTAGAACAAAGTATTTATTTGATATATCTAGGCTTGCTAAAGACTGAAACACCCTGTCCTTGCCTGTTGAAAGAGTCAAGCCAGTTCCCATCCTGAACTAGTATTCTCTCCTCCCAGAAGCAGTGTATTTGCTCTAGGAACTGGGGCTCCTTACACATAACTAGAACAAAGCATAGGCTTTGCTTTCCATCACGTGTAATGACAAGGACCAACTACAAACAGTCWAATTCTGGTATAACTCTACATTTGAGGACCATGTGTGGTTTCCTTTAAAGGGAAAGTTTATCTAATGTGGAGATCCTCACTGCATATTCCTCAATGAGCCAAGCCTTAAAAAATATCTTTCAAATTAAGCTATGCAAGTTATTTTCATCACAGTATGCCTACATACCAGTTCTTGGGAGGGTAAGATACTGCAGCAGAGGAAGTTGAACTCATTGCCCTTTTAAGAACTGCTTTGCACCCCTTGCTTCAGCACAAGAGGTATTCCAGCTATTCTGGTCTTCTCAATCATGACTTGAATTTCCAGTCACTGTTACCTGGATCATCCAAGGCTACTGCAGAGCAGAATCTTATTTTAAAAGTTAGTGTTAAGTTAAACTCCACACACAAGCAGCAATGCACCACGGACTGCACCTTTCCCTTGCAACAACCTGGTCTGGTCTTTCCTCAGCAGAAATACTGTTGCAGCACACTTCAGTATTATTTCTTAAGGATGAAGTGGGATGCCAGGGCCTCTTACTGAACTTCATCTGGAACTTTCAGCAGGAATTTTTTAAACCTTTCTTGCTCACAGTTACTGCCCAAAGGGAATAAGTTGGCCATGCAGAAATTGCTGTCAAAAGCAATGCTTGTTTGCAGATGGCGTGGTCATATTCTTAGTCATAGGTGTAGCATTCTTGCTACAGCTTTATTTCATTCTCTCCTTACATCTGTCCATGGCACCACTTGGGGTAGTGGTTTCCCATTTACTTTTTAACAGTTCAAACRTGCATCTGCACTTCTTAGTCAAATAGCCAGAGCTACATGGAAAATATTTCCCCTGTTCTTCTCTCAGAACTTACATCCAAGAACCTTGATGGCTCATCCTCAAGTAAAGGGTGTGGCCACTTCTTGGACTAGAAAAATCTTGTTTCAAATTGGGAACAGGTATATTAAGCTGTTCAAGGCCCCCAGTCCTCCAGAGCCATCAAAAAATTCATGCATGCTTGTGAGGTGAGTGTAAGGCTGAGTCATGGGTGAGTTCCCTACCACAAAGACAAAAGGCTCACTCATTCCATTGTCTGCATATGCAGCAGGAAGTCTAGCTTTTCCATGAGTGATACTCAGTGAGCAGCACAGCTCACTAAGCTGTACCCACTGCTAGCTACAGCCCTGCTCCCTTCTTTACTGAGTTCTTATACAATATCCAAGCCAGCAAGGAATCCATTTTGATACAGTGGAAAAAACGCTGTTCCCCTTGGTTACATCATCTAGACTGATTCTAGACTGATTCAGGACTGGAGGACCACAGAGTCCAGTTTACTGTCCAACACAGTGTCAAATGTGTTATAAGAGTGCAACAGTGCAATCAAGTGAAAATTACAAGAGCGTATAAATCTAAAATTCTCTTGACTGTAACACATTATAAGTTTTACTTCTTCAGACATTTGTTCCAGACTATCGCCTAGGAACAAAGCAGCYCAAGTCAGACTAAACACACCTTTTTTACTAATAGAACCAGAAGGTACACATACCAACGGCAAGGCAAAYTGAAAAGGCAAAAAGGCAGCAAGTTCAAGTCCTACCTTGCACTTCCATGGTAGGATTGGTCTTATGCTGTGGAAAGACAAGTCTTAGCTTTGAAGTCTAAAATGCAGCTTGAAACACTTTAAAAGTCTTTTAACTAGAAAGATGTAACAAAAGAAAAAACTATCCCACCCAATGACTACCCTCTTTTCTCCAACTCCTCTTTCTGTATTTGTAAAYCAGATTATAGCCTGGTGACTACC
The DNA here is from genome assembly GCA_902810485.1 of Alauda arvensis. Classification (NCBI taxonomy): domain Eukaryota; kingdom Metazoa; phylum Chordata; class Aves; order Passeriformes; family Alaudidae; genus Alauda; species Alauda arvensis. The sequence goes on along the minus strand of CADDXX010000198.1, from coordinate 418,379 downwards.
ATTTGAGTAGGGTGGCAGCAGACTCCTCCTAAAGCAAGTGTCATATCTGTCCCAAGCCAACAATAGATGAGGTTGCCTTTGACAAGTCTTTGTATACAGACAGTGCTCCTTTGACACAGCAAAACCTGAAACTCACCTGACATTATGAAATTCTTAATACTTTTGTTAAACACACAGCAATATCCAAAAGTGAGAGTTTATACTTTATTGTACTCATATCCATGGACCAAGAATATAGTTTGCACCACTTAATCTAACTAGCTTGTTTAATTTTTTTTAAGTAGAAAAGTTGCAGCTGTAATTTAGTCAAAGCAGTCATGCTTCAATTTCTTCATGGTTGGAGATCAGACTAGACTTTTAATGGTCTCTTCCAGCTTCTCTTTATTGGCCCCAGAGAACTCCTGCACCTGTAAAGAGAGATTGAGTTTTAGAACTCTTGCATTCAGTGCTTCTTAACATTAGTTGCATAGCATTCCAGTCACATACACACCTATTCAACTCTGCTAAACTAGAATTTTTGCCACCCTCAAAATAGGGAGTATTTTGCAGATGTTAATATATTTATTTCCCACTCAATTCAGCTCATACAAAAGTTAGAGAGACAAAAGACTATCAAAATTCACTTCCARACTACCATTGATCCTGAATCAATATTGTGTAAGGCTCAAAAAGAGGCTTGAAGAGACTCTGAAGGTCCCCACATATCAGAGGCAGCTCAAAGTCACCTTGAGTTGCTCAGGACCCTACCAATCAAATTCTGCAAGGACTTGYTCCAAATGACCTGCCCCTGTGCCTGGCTTCTCCTGTGAGAACTGTTCTTGAAACTTACAGGGCAGAAAGATAGAGGCAATGTTTATCTGCTGTCTCAAAAACAGCAGCTCTGTCCTGGTGTATCTACAGAGGTGCAAGGTACAGAGCAAAAACTACACTACAGGCCATAAAACTGCTTGCTTGATACAAAAAGCAACACACACTGTCATGCTGTAATCACAATTCTCCTAATAACATCATGAAATTGCACAAGTTCAGCCTAACAGAGCTGTCAAAGGTTTATACTGACTTCATACTGAACTGAAAGTCACTCTACATGYGACACTCAACTATCCAAGGTGCAATTCCATCGCCTTCAGCCATGAAACTCACACCCAAACATCGTTTTCCTTTAGAAAAGCCTACCTTCAGCTTGCCTAGCAAACTAAAAGCCTAAGACAACACATTCAGCTAAGCACCTTTAGGTAGAGAGCTACTCAAACTACCCTGCACAGGCACTGTGCTGTCAGAGCACAATCTGCATCCCATCTCATCCATCTCTTAGCAGAGCTGACACAAGGGGTCTAGTCAGTCCTCTAACAGGGACAGGACCTTCACTTCAAAGGTTATACAGCCTCTCTGTGAAATAAACTAAACAGTATTTGTTGTATATAACCGCAACTAGGTTAGAGACTTCTGTTTGGATGGGATTCCATAGGCACCAATGGTCATGTCTCTGCTTGAACACAAGCTGCATCCAGATAACAAACACTGTCCAAGTAAAAAGCAGGGTGCATTGACCAGTAGTCTTAACACAGACATCTCCCCCCCTATCTCTCATGAAACTGTCTGTAAGACTGACCTGTAACTAACTGAGTTCACTACCTCTGAACAACACAGTCTGCATCMCCTGTTAACTGCTGGTTACATTTGCTGCTGTACTAAGATGAACTTGCTTGCTCTCAGGAGTGTCTTAATGCTAGTAGTACCACAGAGACATAGTTAAGAGAAGGCAGACTAAGTAGTCCCACCACCAATCGTCTTTCAAGTGTTTAGCTTGACTCCATCAGTTCCAAAAAGGGAGAGCCTACCTTCTTTCCATTCTTATAGAACTGGAACGTTGGCATGCACTTCACATCACAGTGTGAAGCAACATCCTGGAAGAGACAAAAAACATATTCAACTGGGCATATTCTTAAGGATATTAAATTTAGAAYCCACTCTAGCTGACTTCTGTTTAGGTGACAGGGTAAAGCCATTACTGCTCAAGATAAAGCAAAAGCACCTCTGTTAGTCCATCAYTAGCAAAACCAGTGCAGTGTTAATGTCTCCCTGAAGTAAGCTTTAAAGATTCTTTCTTCAACATTTAAGGTTTTTACTATTGCATCAATTAACCTGTACTCTGTGTTTGGAAAAAAACAGACCTCTGCATCAAAACAGATGTCTGCTTGTAAAACCCAAGAGCCCTATGGCAACACTTGCATTTCCATGTGATATTTTTCAAGTACCTATTTGACAGTGCTGAAACTGCAATACAGCAGACATTTTATTGCACTTAATTCAAGACCTAATTTCATTTTTAATGAAAGAGGAAACAGTGCCAAGAGCAGTGGAGGGACCAGACAGATCAGTAGGTTGTGAACCATTAGGTTTAAGGAAGATTGCATCAAAGCAGCTTAAGAACTTAGACTAACACTCCATCCTAAAGTAAAGGGTCAGTACTTCCAAGTTATCCAACACATGCCATAGGACTTCAAGTGAGCTGATAACCAAAGCAGTTTGTTCAGGTGTTCTCTAAAAAGATAATTATTCTTTCCAGCTAAATACCTGTGTTTCAATTTTAAGTTGAAGTAAATTAAGAYATTTTAAATTCTTGTCTGTCACTTGTGTGGAAGTCCTTAGCTGTCCTCCCTCAGAACCACCCCAGACCTTACCTGGGCATCATCCACATCGATTTCTATGAACACCACATCACCATACTTCTCACACAAACTCTAGAAAGAAATAAAAAAGAACGATGCAGTTACAGTGTTCTAGGAAAGCTTCCTGAAAAGATGCCTGCATATAAACTGAAAGGCTAGTGAAACATGCTTTGTTATCTTAAAGCAGATATTTTACTACCAGAGCAAAAATTTTCTGCTGCAGAATGTTTCTGGAGGAGTCTGTGGAAACACGTTCTCCCCACAAAGACTCAAATAGCCCAAGACATAGGTGGAAGGCCTTCTCTTGTAGTCTTCAGCTTATCAACAAAAGATGCTACAAAAGCTCATTCCTTATCAAGAGATAACATGGCCACCTAAACACAGCTGGAGAAGTACATTAACTGTATAGAGAAGGATAAGAATTGTTTCCTCTCTATATCCCACTGCTTGACACAATGCAACTGGCAGGTCTCTATGGACCTGAAAYGCATGTAAGCACCAGAACAAAAGCTAAACCTCCTATTAGTTCCCAGCTATATCAGCGATCAGTCTATTTCACTTGGTAGTCTTGAAAATAGATACTTCTGCAACTTCTCACTTTTCCAGAAAATGCTGGCAATCACATATGGCAAAAGGAACTTTCCTCCACATATTGTCAAGCAAAACAAACATTTATATACAATTTAATGCAGAAATAAGCCCAGAAAAACTACTTACGTGGAAAAAGGGCTTGATCATTTTGCATGGYCCACACCATGTGGCAGAGAAATCAACTACTATAAGCTTCTCACCAGCAGACTTCAGTTCTGCCTCAAATTCGACCTACAAAAAAAAAAAAAAAAAAAAACAACACAGTTGAACACATTGATGATTTTTCTCATCCTTTCCTAAATGATATAAGACTAATCCCAATGCTGGCTTGCTTTCAGAACTAACACACATTATGGCAAGTCCTAAACACTTAACTGTGTTATTTGTACCATCATGTAAGTGCTTCAGTATGAATTGTTTTCACTGGTGCTAGCAGCAGTCTGTGTCTTATGACTCACCAATAAGAAAACAACCATAATGCTCAGTCAAACTCACTGAATTGTGGGAACAAGCTAGAAATTCTCTAGTTATGAGACTCAACTCTGACAGTTCTGTGTTATCCCCAAAATRTGATCCTTAGAATTTTTTATAATCCATATTCTCACTTATGTCTTTGCAGTAAGACTTTCAATTTCCTCTGGGACAGACTTCCCTCTGCAGAATGTGTGAAGGACAGACACAAACCTTTGTACAGTTCTCCACTCTGGTAAGAGCGGCTAACATTAAAATTATATTGTGCATTTCATTCTAAAGCACATTTTCAAAAGCAACCTCATAGGATAGTCATTTTGCCAAGTGAAATTTGACATCATTAGTCAAAGCAATGCTACACGTACAGACTACATAAGTAAACACCCAATATTTATTCAGTCTTCAAGTCTGTGTGTTGCACTTAGTCACATGAATCATATCTGGACAATATTTCTTGGAACTAAAGAGCCTTAAATGCCATTACTCATTTTTGCTGGTCAAAAAGTGAATGCTTTAATAGAACTGACAGACATTAAAAGCAATAAATACTTGCATGCTAGCAAAAGGCAAACAAATATCTCAGGCAGAAGCAGAAAGTGCTGATCACCTACTTCCTGACACTGTCAAAAAAAGTACAAGCCACTTCAATAATTTTCAACTTTGTTGTCTTGGCAATCAAGCTTCAGGAGAGCTGTTAGTAAAAACGTCAAAAGATAGCTGCTTTAGTCCCTCCCCAACATAACAAAGCAAAGTGTTGGAGTCCTGTCAGCAGCAGCTGACTGAAAGCAGTGTGGTAACTGCCAGAGCRACACAGGATTTTGCAGGGCAGGAGTTAATTCATAGCTGCTTCTGCAGTCAGCCACAATAAGTTGTGACTTGACTCTATTAAGCTAAAGAATGTCATGTGGGTGAGGAACCAAAAGTAAAACTGGACATGAATATATTTAACAAGAAAGCAGACATCCTGCATGAGCATTCTTATGGACATATAATCCTATGTGAAAATCTTCACAGCTTCCTGTAACTTCAAATACCCTCASRATTACATCTCTCTGTTGACTGATGTTTTCCCTCCCCATGTAGTTCTCTTATGTTTTCTCTCTCACATAGAGGCACAGAATCCATGTTTTTCCAGCCCTGCATCTTGGGCTACTCAGTCCACTCTGCTACAAGACCAGTAGTAACACTCCACACCACCTATTCTCTTTCTGAAAAAGATAGGAACAGTTAAGTTTTCCTGTCTCCCTATATTCCCCAACTCCTGTACTGACATAGTATGCACTCATGTGACCATTCCCACCAAAAATGTTTAATGTCCCTRTACACAATCATCCATGCTCACTGCTCCCTCTCAGTGTTTACTTATACCATCAGTTCCTCAGTCAAGCCTCACTCTTTTTGGCCTTGTAATCCAGCTACTGATTTTTTATATAGCTTCTCAGACCTCTGCACTGTAACATCACCACTCTGATGATTCCACTTCCCCATAGCTGCCAGTTAGACCACCCTCTTTTAACCCCTAAGTCTCCTGTCCAGCTACATAACTACTGAATTCTGCAAAAGGAAGCCCAGCCCTGGAACACATTCATCATTTGGCCACACATCTCAGGTTTGCTACTGCACAGAACAAAGGGAAAGTGGGATGGCCTCCTAATTAGAGCTGGTCATATTGACCATTCGCCTCTGGTGACCTGGTCCTGACTACAAATCAGGTGTTACCCTGCAAATCATCTCTACTATCAGCCAAAATTGCTGCAGGACAGTGAAAAGAGATTCTGGGTCCAAGGGCGTTAGTTAAGTTATGCTGCAAGGTAAAAAATATAGAACTAGTGAAAAGTTCTGAAAGTTCTTCTAGTGAGCTGCATTTCCCTGGAAGAAGGAAGACAGTAACAGGAGCAAAACAAAAAACAAGCTGCTTGACCTGTCCGACTSACTTCACCAGCTGTCTTTCATGTTAACTTTAAAGTGACAAGTTTTTTTATAAAAAACTAAATAATCTCTTTTACCAGAAGGGGAACCTCCCATCACAAAACTATTTTGCATACTTTGAGAGGTTTTACAGCTTTGTTAAAAAGCATTTTCTCCAGGTCGCAGCTCACTGGGGGAAACCTCAGCTAGCATGCTGGTGAATATTGGTTTGTTCTTTGTGGGTTTTTTCTTTATTTTTGTTGTTGTTTGGATTTTTTTTTTCTTAAATGTTTAACTACAACCTCCCTGAGCACATGCAAGACCTCATTTTACTTATATTGTTGTCCAAAAGAAAAAGGCATGCTATCTTCAACAAACACGTTGGTAACAGTCATCTGTTCCCAAGGGCCATATAAGCTCTAATAATGAAAGCCTCTAGTGCCTCAGAGGTTCCCAGCACCACGCAATGCTTCARAAAGGAGGCTGCTGGCCACAGATGGTGCTGAAAGGAGTCTGCTGCTCTCAGCAATAGATAATATAGGTCCACACTATCTGGCAGATTTGATTAAAGCTTGGTTGTGAACATTATTTTCAACACATATCAAGTCACCCTTGAACTTGCCCAGTCATCATCTAACTACCAATGGTTACTGTGTAATTTAGTGAGGTTTTTTAAATACAGAAGCTAACATAAACAGACCAAAGGTTCAACTGCCTGAACTCCCTAGCACACACCACTCCTAAAGTTACCACTTAATGCTGAAAAATTGCAGCTTTTTTCTTTAACTCAAATAACAAGAGAGGCAGCTAGAATGAAGAGGAAAGCTTTGGCAGCACCATCTTTTAAAGTTTATACACTCCATTAGCTTTGGCTATAAAATGCAGTATATCCCACAGTCAAACCCTCCTACAAGTTACATTAGTCACTCATCTCAAGGCTGCTACAAAACGACCAAAATAYTGCTCCTTCTGTGCTATAGCAGGTACTACAGAGGGATCAAACACCCTGGATGTAGCCATTCTGTTTCTGAAGAGGTGTGCAGGGAGTAGGGCCACATCAAGCTAGCTCTCACTCATAGAAGCTCTTGCAGACAGTGCAAGAATAGGTTTTCCCCTTTGTATTCAGAGAAGAATACAAACCTGCTTTACTGAAAACCAGAATTAATCCAGAAATCCCAGTGCACTGTGCTCGAATACTCTGGGCGTCATTGACATTAAAATGCTGTTACCAGCATGACTTTTGAGTCCACACTCTCCATGGATGAGTAACAAAAGTTTGCTTTAACTACAGCAGACTATCAATCAATGCTCATAGCTTGGAGGATAGTGGAAGCCTAGCTAACTTAGAACAGGCTCCTCCTCCAGAGCCAGGTTTGACTTGCTATGTTTAATATGTTCCTGTGTGTAACAAAAACTTCGAACCTTATACCAAGAGTTTGCTCCACCTGCACCACCATAAACAGAGAAGGGAGAAGAGATGTAAAGCAGAACAACAATTCCAGGTTGCATTCACACACCATTCTCTGTCCAGGACCAGAATGGTAAGGCATTTCATTCCTCTCAAGGAGCCTCCTGCATTCACCGGTWTTTGAGCTGTGGTCACAAGTGTTAGTTTGTATATTTATGTATCAGATGTCAATCCTTTGGCGGTCCAGTGGGAGAGGTCTGACATACCTTTCATTTATAAGGTGAACTGACTGTAGAAGACAACAGCCTAGAAAACGAACTTGGATGTGTGAGAGACTGGAAAGACTGAGGTCTTGAAACATTCTGGGGAGCAAATGTGCAGGGGAAGGGGTAGGTTAGGCCTTGCTCAGGTGAGGCAGTGCACTGCTCCATACAGACCCCATCCCTAGGGCCTGTATCCCAGACACACAGTGTCTGCCAATCATGGGCACACTGGAGGCAAAGGGGTATTTAAGGCCAAACATGCTGCTAGCACATGTCTTGACCCTACCTCCTCTTGGAATTTCTATCAGCTGAACACTGCTGCAGCCCAGCAGTTAGTAGCTGTATGYGCCCTTTTTAATGTCTTTTCTGCCTTTCTCTTCTTCTAATTCCCTCTTCTCAGAACTTTTTAGTAACTTAAACGGGCTTAGATTTTGCTAAGTCAAATGGGCAAAGTTAATGCTTTGAGAAGTGTTTTATGGTGACTGAATGTTGCACTAAAACCTTTTGTCAAAGTTCTCTGATATTCTGAAGTTGCCAGTTAAGTCTTTTTTTGTTGTTTTGAGAGTATCTGGTTAGCATTTCTTCCCTGTGTCTAACTCAGAGCACAAAAACAACTGTAAGCCCTGTCAAAGACCTTGCTGRGTGACTTTTTGGGGTCTTACAGGAGGCCCACATAGTGTCACTTGCAGATGCCTCTGAGATATCAAACTGACACTTGCACCAAATTTCAAGTTTAAAAGGTAAGACTAGCCCAACAGGATTTTTCCTGAAATTAAGAGCTTGATAAATTTGCATGAGACTTGGGTTCCTAAGTTACAGCTAACAAATACCCTGTTGTTGTCTATCAACCACATCAGCTGCTGTGCACAAGACCACATGCTATTTCACCACCAGCAGGGTATTCTCCATGTGTTGGTCTAGGCTTTATTACTATTCTGTATCTCGGAGCCACAGATGCGTTTGTATTCACAAAATCATCCAACAAACAAAGTGATGCGCTGTAGTAGGGTTGTGAGTACGTCAGACAGCACCAAAACAAGGGAAATACCTCTTATGCCAGCTACTACTGCTGTTTAAGTATGGGGAATGGGCTCTAGCAATTCCTATCAAGACAAGAATGGATGAACTTTTCCATGATGTCCTGCCCAGAAATGCAACAGAACTTAGACCAAACTCTAAGCAAGCCACCCGGTTCCCTACACACTAGCAGTACATAAAGCAAAGTGGGACTACGAAGTTTGGGTACTGTATCACAGAATCAGTTACGTTGTAAAAGACCTCCGAAATCATCAAGTCCAACCTGTGACCCAACACCGCACTGTCAACCACACCATGGTATTCAGTGCCACGTCCAGTTCTTTAAACATCTGCGGGGACGTGACTCAACCACCTCGCTGCGAAGCCCATTCCAACGCCTAATAACCCTGTATTTTAAGAAATTCCTCCTAATGTCCAACCTAAATCTGACGCAACTTAAGACCGCGTCCTCTCCTCCTGTCGCAGTAGAACACAGCTACCCGCTTGGGAAACGAAACCTTTTCTTAAGACTTTAAAGTGCGATGAGCACCAGCCTGGCATAACGTGAAACTGCATCACCTCCCTGCCCATTCCGACTCCCCGAAGCCTCAGGTCGCGCACTCATTTGTTCCCTCCCTCTGCTCTGAACCGAGCCCTCCGCGCGGTTTCCCCCGTTCCCGCCGCATGGCTGAAGCAGGCTCCGCCTGCCCGAGCAGCACACGGGCTCTCACCCGCCATCTCCCGCAGGCCAAGGCCTCTCGGAGTCCAGGGAAGCCCGAGCAGGGCCGCTCGCCTGCCAAACTGCCCCCGGCAGCGCTCCCTCCCCGTTCACCCGCCCGCCGGGGAGTGATGCTCGCCCCGCCGCCCGCTCCTCTCACGGCGAAAGGACACGGCCGCCTCGCCCATCGGACTCACCAGGCTGCCCACGATCTTCACCATGGCGGCGGCTGGGAAAGGAGGGTCGGTGGCGTAAGGACAAGAAACSAAGGACTTCGTACCCGCACTCCGCTCGGCTTCCTCCTCCACCTCCCGCCGTCCCAGCGCTTCTCCCGCGCCKCCCCGGCCGCCCTTTTATGCCCAGCGCCGCGGCGCGCCGCGCATGCGCAGGGCCCGKCCCGGCCCGCCTCCTGCCGCTCCCCGCGCGCCCCCGCCCACGGCGCCACTGGGGCCCGGGGTCGCCGGGGGCCCTGCTGAGGGGAGCGGGCGAGGGCCGCGGGGCGGGTCCGGGCCGGCAGCGGGGAGTACGGCCCTGCCGGCTGCTGGGGGAACCTGCCGCAGCAGCGGAAGAAAGGAAAGCCCAGAAAGGCTGGAAAAGTGCTGTGTAACGATGAGCAGGAAGTGCTGGGCCTCCCCCCCATCCCCCCCCCCGTCCCCCAGCGGAGCGGCTCTGTCTGACGCGGCGCTTTGCTCGCCTTACGAGAAGTGAGCTGGTGCTGCCCGTAATGCGGGCAGAGCGGGGCTGTTGCAAAGCTGGCAGGCGGGAATAAATCACGGGGATATTTTTTCGTTTTTCCTTTTTTCCCCTTGTTTTCCTTCCCACCACCAAAAGCGCGGAGTGGCGGCGGTTCTGTGTGGCATGCGGGCCTTCCTGCAGCGCAGGAGGCTCAGCAACGCGAGCGGTGCTCGCCCGGGGTAAACGTTCACCGTCTGCCGTAGCTTCCCTCATGGAGGGACTCAGCCAGGACCAGAAGGACTCCTCACGGAAACAGCTCAGCCTTCGCATCCGAGGGGACTCTGTGTTGGAACCTTAAGTTCCCATCTAGTTTGTTTCTCTGTGTTCTGGAAATTTCCTTTGTTTCACCATGTGCTGCACTGCTGCCCACTCCACAGAGCAAAACAGGTCTGCCACAGCCCCCGTCTCCTCCCGTTGGGCTGGTAGAATTTAATGCTGGACTCCAGAGATTGCTGAGTCCAGCTCCCACTGCACAGGACACAGGAAAGGTTAGGGTTTGGGATATTGGTGCCAGTTGTGTCACAAATGGGCTGTTTCTGCAGGTTTTAGCAGTTGGACTGCCAGCTTGTGAAAGGCTTGCTGTGGGATACAGCTGAGCAGAGGATGGGAAGACTTAGTGCAGGTCCTGGATAAAAAATATACTTCTTCCTTAAAAAGAAAAAGAAAACAAGACAATTTGGCTTGGCTACAGGTACCAACCCATCCCAACAGAATGTGCCTTCATATGTTGCTTTGCTTGTGGTGGAAACTTGTAAGTAATTTTTTATTTTAGAAGTTTATTAAGTGTGTGGCATATGAGAGCAACAGAACTAGTAAGCTCTTTTCTGGCCCTGCAGTTGCATTCCCTCTGCTCCACTTCAGTTGCACCACAGCAGGCCACCTCTTGTCTAGCTCTTTCCAGACCTGATAGGTTTTGTCTGCCTGCAACACTTTGGATGCTACTCTCTCTGCTTTTTTTCCCCTGCCTGTTAGATGCCATAAGCATCCCCTTTTTTTTCTTTGGTAGCAGCGCTAGAGGATGCCTGTGGGTGAGAAGCAGCACCATGAAGGCTTGGTGGTTTCTGTTGGATTTCATATTTTCTTCCAGCTTCCTCCAGGTGGTCCCTGCTGCCCTTGTGTCCGTGTGGCTGACAGACACAGCTGGAATTGTGCTGCTTTGGGGAGGTGCAGCTGCCGCCTCTGGCTCAAGAGAAAGTAGGAATTCCTCTTCAGCCAAGGCAGCTTGCTCTAGAGCCTGCTCCCTGGCAGGATAAAATTACAAGAAGCCCAGACTACCTTCGTAGTCCAGGTCCTGAGTGCCCCACCTCAGCCGCACAAGCATTGTGTGGCTCTTGCAGAAGCCAGTGCAAGCAACGGCGGGAAACAACCCACCCAGATAATAAATTCTTAGAAACCAACAGCTTTCTATAGGCAAGTGTGGGTGGGTAAATGCTTTCTAAACTAGAATGAGAGGTGCCTCCCTCCTCAGGTGCCATGTGTGGCCTCTTGCTGTGCTCATGGTCAAGTACAGGCTTAGGCATACAGCAGTTTGAAGTCCAGAATGTTGCTGCAGTGTTGTTGTATGGATGCCTAAAATAACTGGACAGTAATATAATTTATGTGATCTGTGCTTGATTCTTAGACTCTAGTAAATTCTGTCATGACAGCACACAATAAAAAAGTGTGTTGTCTTAATGGGGAAAAAAATCTACACACCCAGAAAACACACCCTGTTTTCTTATTATTTTTGTATTTTTTTAACTGACTGTAGAATGTCTCATTGTTTAGCTCAACAATGCTGTTGCTGTCCCATGTACACAGTCACTCAACCAACCACTCAACAGGGCTTCAGCTTCTTATGAGCACTCACTCCCACCCGCCTTCCTCACAACCATAAGTGCAGCATACTTCTCTCCCCCAGGCTGCAGGAGAGTGGATGTTAAAAATATGCAAGTTGACTGCGGGTAAGTTGAAAATCACGTGAATTTCATGCTTCAGCAGACTGCTATATGATGTGTCATACCCAGGAGTCATTGGATAGGATGGTGGCCAATAGATGACTCTTGGTGAATGTGGGGTGGCAGGGGACCAGGAAGCACTTAAGGACATGCAGGAAGGTGTGTTTGCTGACTTCTGAAAGTCAGAAAATGTGGCCTGAGAAGGGACAGTGCGGAAAGGCAACATAAGCTTTAAAAATCAGTCCCTTGATAACTATTGCAAAAGATCTGGAGAAATAGACAAATGCCATGCAGTAAGTAAGCATATATTTGCCACACTCCTTGGATGTGTGGAAAAAGTGTGGGAGAGGAAATCAGCAGGTCTAAGTTTAGGTACCCTCAGGAGAATTAATCAGTACCACATAGGTGTAGGCCAGTAAAAAAGACTGCATTTTTTGAGAGTTTTTTGATGCTATGCCATCATCCTCACAAACATCCAGGTAGGAATTAAATTTGCCTTGTTTTAGTTACCTTTAAAGTTCCTGTGATGGAAGGCATCAGGTTTGGGTTTTTTTTTTTGTTGTTTTTTTGTTTGTTTGTTTGTTTGTTTGTTTGTTTTTGTTTTGTTTGTTTGTTTTGTTTTATTTTTGACTTTGTTGGTGCTGATTTCTGACAGCTGTTAGGTGAAAGCAACACATACCAACATGTGCCAGCGTAGGGAAGAGTTTCACCCAGAGCTGGAGGTGAACTCAGGGTCAGACATGCAGTAGGTTTGGGAGGTTGAGCAAATTACAGTTTCAGTTCTTTCTGAGCTGCTTGGAGAAGTGAGAAGCAGGGTAGGAAAGGTGTGCAGCGCTAATCCCTGACAGGATGACCAGTGAGGCAGGTTGTAAATCATGGTGTCCATCTGGATGAATGATCCAGAGCTGTGACATATGATCCCAGTGTGATGCCCCTCCCCCAGCTCCATCTGGCTTTCCAGATCTGTTTACCTGTCTGTAGTTTAAAGGCTTTGGAGCCATGAATCTGCTTTCCAGGGCTTGCTTTGTCTTTTCTTCTTTGTGTGTCTGTGCATATTGGTGAATGGAGGAAATTCCACGGAGTGGTGGGACCCAAGGTAGGCTGGAGGTCTGCAGCTGGACATCCTGAGTGTGGCATTGCAAAGCATTACTCAGCAAAAAACCTGCTCTTGGCAGGGATTGGACTCTGGCACACAATAGTCACTCATGTTCCATTTCCTCACTGGCAATGCAATGGCGGGTAAGAAAACATGAAAATAAGAGGGAAAAAGAAAAGGAAGAACAAAGGAAATGGAAAAGGAAAAAAAGAGCAGCAAACCAGATCCAGCAGCTTGTGCTAACTTCTCACAAGTTAACCTCTCCAAGCTCCCATGAGCATATCTAAGACAAACCTCTGTCTTCTAAAACTACTATTAAGTCTCATGACCACTCAAATGTGTCATTAAGTAAAAGGCACAGCTACAAGGATAATATTGCTACAGACATGGCACAGATGGTCAGTCACGTCCAACATTAAGAAATGGTGCATTCAGTTGCAGAAATGAGAAAGCTGCTAGGGGCAACAACTGCAGCCATAGCAGCATGAGATTTTACCATAGGAAAGCCAGGTTATTTGCCAATGTCTTACAGTGGAAATTGAGAGTGTAACACCTGGCCCTGATGCTGCAACAGAGCAGCAACCTTTAATTGTACTTTCCTTTTCCTTCCTGCCTGCCCTTCTGGAAGATTTTGCTTTTGTAGCTGACCTATTAAGGGTTCAATAAATGTTTAATCGTTGGATAGGTGTGCTTGGTATTGTGCCAGCGTAAGTCATGGAGGGAACAGGCTTCTTTATCTCTCCCAGGCTGATGTACTGCAGATGTAACTGCCCAGAGTCTTTAGAATGCTTGGTATAGCATGTCTGATTRAAAGTTAGGGGAGAAGTTGAGTAAAATATGAGGAGAAAAAGGGGAATAAAGATCTTGGCCACAGTTCATCTTCCCTTACCATGGGGGGATGTTGGTTAACAAAGCACTTCTGGAAATCCAGAAAACATCCATATTACTTCCTTCACACTGATTTTTGCTTCATTTTTAGTAAGCTTTTCTGAAAAAAACATTTTGAAACACTCCAGAGCTGATGAAGCTGCTACTTTCGGGACTTGCATTAGAAAGAACCGGTTTTTCTTTTTTAAAGAAAGCTTTTGTGAGCTTACCTGGGTTTATGGCATGTTTTAGGTCTCCAGAAAGGAAGGTACCCTGACATGAGGTCTGCCAACATGGGAATGCTTATCTGCACTCTCTGGTATTGAGGCACTTCAGGTCTCATGTCAAGACAAACGTGTATTTGCCTTAGGTGTCTCCAACTCAGTCACCTCTTCCATGCTCACAGCCTCTGTTCTTCCTTGGGTAGCAGTGCAGCCTGGAGCAAGCAGACCTGCATTTTTCCTACAAGACATGTTTTATCTTTTTTTTCCTAGAGAATCACATCTTTTTTTAGGGGATCCTTCATTTTCCTAGGGAATGCTGCTGAATCTGTCTGGGCCAAATGTCCCCTGCTAGTACTTAGGAGCAAGACTCTTTTGGAAGCAGGAGGGTATTACAAGGCTCTTGACTTTGAGGATAGCAGTGGACAAAGAGGAAAAGAAAATTTCAAGGCTGTGCCAAAGAATGAAGCTGAAATTTAGCACTTTGTGGTTGCTGTGCTTGTGCTGGGTATCTGCAGAATGGGTGACCAAGAGACTCCTGGAGAGGAGGTGAGATCTTTTTGCTTTTTTGGAACATGTTCATTTTCAGGACATTTTGTCTGGGGGACAGTATCCGCTGATTTGGCCTGATCATAGGCAAACTGGTGTTTCAGGACAGGTGGAGATGCACATGTGGGGATGTCTTTGAGGAAGCAGGTCATGCGGAGTAAATGTGTGTGTGGTGTCCATGTAGAGGACAAAATGGTTGGTGTGTGTTTTGCTTCCAGGTGTGGCAGGTTGACCTTGGCTGGTCACCAAAGCTGCTCTGTCACTCCCCCTTCTGAACTGTACAGGGGAGAGAAATGATAACAAAAGTATTGTGGGTTAAGGACAGACTGCTGTTACTGTCATAGGCAAAATAGCTTGGGGAAATTAATGTATTGCCAGTTATAATCTCAAATAGGATAATGAGAAATAGGAACAAACCTTAAAACACCTTTCTCCACTCCTCCCTTCTTTCTGTCACAACCTCGCTGCTGATTCTCTTTACCTTCTAGCCCACAGTGGCACAGGAGGATGGGGAATGTGGGCTGCAGCCAGTTCCTCAGGTGTTGTCTCTGCCACTCCTTCCTCTGTGGGGCAGCACTCACACTTCCCCCCTTCTTCACAGTGGCATGCCTCCCATGGGAGACAGTCCTCCAGAAGTTTCTTCAGTGTGGTTTCTTCATGAACTGCTTCAGTGTTGGTCCCTTGCTTGGGATGCCATTCATCAGGCACAGACTGCTCCAGCCAGGGTCCCCTGGGAGGTCAGAAGTCCTGCCAGCAAACCTGTGCCAGTACAGGCTCCTTTCTCCATAGGTCCATAGGTTCTGCCAGAAGCCTGTTCCAGAATGAGCTTCCCATGGGGTCCCAGCCTCCCTTGGGCATCCCCTTGCTCTGGACATGAAATCCTCCAGAGACTGCAGATCCTGTAGGTTCTGCTCTACCATGAACCCCCAGGGGCTGCAGAAGCAGAGACTGCTATATTGTGGTCCTCACCAAAGACTGCTGAGAAATCTTTGCTCTGGTGTCTGAAGCACCTCCTCCTGCTTCTCCTTCACTGACCTTGGTGTCTTCTTAAATCTTTTACCCCAGACATGCTAGCACCTTTGCTGATGGGCTCACATTTGGCCAGTGGTAGGTCCATCGTGGACCTGGCTGGCATTGGCCACATTAGACATAGGGCAGCTTCTAGCAGCTTCTCACAGAAGCCGCCCCTGTTACCAAAAYTTTCACACATAAACTTTTCCCATTCACTAGAGATTTGGTCCAGTGGTTTTAATTTAGAATTTATCTGTAATACCATTAGTTCCTGGAAATGACTAATAAAAATATTTCACCAGAGATGGGTTTGCTCATTTTTGTGTGGGCAGGACCCTTATCATCAGAGAGTTTCCAGGAAATCAGCAGGGCTCAGCCAGTTTCCACTAGCACAATTTGCCAGGTGCTCTTGGTTTTCTTATTATTTCTYATATTAAATGAAAGTTTGTGAATGAAATACACTGAGTTGGTATGTTACCAGTGAACTCACATTTGCGCTAGAAGTACTGACATCATGCACGGGTGCTTTGTTATGTGATATAGAGAATTTGCAAGCTGTAATTATCTTTAGCTACCTTCTCAAATCTTGTTCACAGATTGAAAAAGTCCCTCTGCACCTGAGATAGGCTCCTATGGTCCTGAAGTTTTTGTTCTGACTGCCATCATTCAGATGTCCTTGCAACAAGCCTGGCTCTGATCTCCCAATCAAATGTGTAGGAATCCAGTGCCTTTTGGTAGCTGGCTGTGGCAGACCATGCTGTGCTGCCTGCAAGAAGCAGTGTGTGAGAAGGGCTGCGGGGATAAGGTTCAGTTCTTCATTTTTCTTTGGATCACGTTCAAATTACTGCTGCCCAAAGATGTTTTGCTTTGTTTATCTTTTTAAGCTTCACCGTCTTCCCTGTCTTGTTTTTTTCTTAATTCCTGACCTCTCCAAGTGTTTTTTTCTTCTCACCATGCTCTGCATCTTTTCTTCTGGAAGTAAAATGCTACATTTCTGTGTAGTTCCAAATCTGCCTCACAAACCTCCACATTCCTGCACTACCTGCTGGGGGTAAGCTGAGGGACCCAGATGCATAAGCCAGTCAGACTTTGACCTTCATCAGTAATGCATTTGTCAGGTCTGATTTAAAAACACATGATGTGGTTTGTACCCTGAGAGTTGTTCATGGCCTTTTTGGGGAGGTGTGGGGCTCACATACACCCTCTTTCCTATTTTGCACACTTCCTGGACCACTGCAGAGAAAAATTTGGCACCAGAGTCCCTAAATTTAGTGTGTCTATGGTCCTCTCTGCCCTAAAAACTAGAATGGATGTGGCACATTGGGGCATCTTCACTGGCTTCAGAAGAGCAAGTGTGTTATCTCTCTCAGGACTCCATGCAGCTCTTATTTTCATGCTCCACTTGCAACCCTTACATGGGTGATCTGATGTCTGGAGACAATCGTAGTAGTGCAGTAAAGAAGTTGTCAGCAACATGAAGGAAAAACGATGGAAAGAGAAAGGCAAACTAGCTTTGGGCCTGCATCCCAAGGTGTCTCAAGGCCTTCATGTAATCTTGTCTGTGGGACAGCATCACATCCCTCCTGCAAGGTGGACCTCAGAGTGCTAGAGCACTGCCTCAGCACTGTTTTCTGTCCTTGCAGCCATGGCTGTCCCTAGGTTGGAGGGTTGATGAGTCTCTTGAAATGCAGTTGTATGGTTGCCTCTTGTGCTGAGTCGGCCCTGGCTGGACAGTGGGTGCTCCTCAAAGCTGCTCTGTCATTCTGCTTTTCAGCTGGACAGAGGAGAGAATTTTTGTGGCTTGAGATAAGTATGGGAAGAGATCACTCACTGATTACTATCATGGACAAAACAGACTCGACTTGGATTTATTATAATCAAATCAGAGTTGGATAATAAGAAATAAAACTAAATGCTAAAGAATCACCTTCCACCCCATCTCTCCCTTTTTCCTGGCCAATTTCTCTACCTCATTCCCCAGAAATGCAGGGAGTTGGAGAAGAACTGGAGTCAGATCATCACACATTGTCTCTGCTGCTCCTTCCTCTGCAGGGGGAGGACTCCTCACAGTCTTCCTGTTCTCTGGCCTGAGTTTCTCCAGGGGCTGCAGATGGATCTCTGCTTTGCAGTGGATTTTTGTGGGCTACAGAAGAACAGCCTCACCATGGTTTTTACCCCAGGTCCCTGGAACATCTCATCCTTCTTCTGACCTTGGTGTCTGCAAAGTTGCTTCTCTCACATGTTCTTACCCCTCTCCATGGCTCTTCTTTCCTACACAGTAACTTCTTCCCCTTCTATTATTCCAGAGGAGCTATCTCCACTGCTGATGGGCTTGGCCTTGACCAGTGGTGGGCTCCACTTTGGAGCTGTCTGGCATTGGCTCCATTGGGCATGGGGAAGTTTCTATAAGCTTCTCATAGAAGCCACCCCTGTAAACCACCCCCCCCCCCTCCATTATGAGAAACTTGCCTTGCAAATGCAGTGCATCCATAAACCATCACTATCTCATTTTCTTACCCTAAACAAACAGCACTTAATCTCTTGTTGCTGGCTCAGGTTAGGGGATGGTTATGTGTGAGTATGGAGTCAAGTTTAAAAAACATATAATCTGTGATTTCTTAGATGCTTGTTTAACAGAACCATGATGTTCACTGGAGAGAGATGTGTCCAAGCTTCAGTTTCCAAAAGTGCACTTACAATTGCATTTCTGTGCCTAAACAAATAATGCTGAAGAGCCCATGTTTACACTGCAGAAGTTGTCCAGCTGACATTTTTCAAAGCAATTATATTTTTGGATGTGCAAATATGCAGGGATGAGTAGGAAGATGGTCTCCACATCCCGGAAGAACTTAGGATCTTTGAAGGCATCTGTAATAAAGCATTTGAAAAACAGGGCTGAGATGCCCCAGAGCAGACAGGAAGAAACCAAACCAGCTGGCTATCTCATGAGACATATGCTCTTGCCCCTTCCACAAGCTTGGAGGTGGCTGTGATTCATGCAATGACAGCAGGGCTTGAGGAACCACGCAGCCAGAGCCCCAGGACAGAGGAGCCTCCCTTCTAGTCAGACTTATCCATCAGATATCTCAAGCCATTGCTACATCCAGGCAGAAGAGATGCTGTAAATGCCACATCCATGCTGGTGGCAGATGTCACCTGTTTCATAAGGATTTCACAGCTGTTTGGCCAACATGTATGTGTGGTTTGGGGGTCTGTCCATATGACCATGGTGACCACTGATGGGTGGTACCCAAACTGGCTACAGCTCAGATGAGTGACAGTGATGCATTTCAGGCACCTGTCAGCACCTGTTTTGTCTATTGGAGCAGAGGAGTACAAGGGAATCTTTTCCTAGTCACCAACAGGCCATGAGGAGAAGACCTGGCCTTGCTTTTGTGTTACAGAGGAGCAATGGGTCCCTTTCCACCCTTTCTACAGCCAGGCTGAACCTCAGCCTCCAATCAGAAGAGGTTTTCAAGTTACTTGGCTATGTCACATGTGGACCATGGCTCTCCCAGTGAAGCTGTGGTCATATGCCTAGTGAAATGCAGGGGATTGTGTGGATCTTCCTTTTGTTTTCTGCTCTGCTGGAAAGATGAATGCTGCTGCAGCCAGTGCTGTCATACCAACTCCCTGAACTGCTGTAGGGCAAAAGGATATGACAGGGATTAAAGATTCAGAGAGACATAGCTATTGCTTTTCTTTCCTGTGCAGAACATCTAATTTCCCCTCAGTGTGCTGTCATATCCTACAGGATCCTTGGATAGGCCACCTCCAGAAACCTCCAAATGGAAAAAAAAACAAAACAAAATCGTGCTGAGCTGAGAGGGGAAACGACACATCTGTGTGCATCACATGATTGTCAAAGATAGTTAATGTTAGCCACCTTCCTGGATAATTACCAGGAACCAAATAATTCTGCTTTATTGTTATGCAACTTGCTCTCATGGCAAGTCCAAAATGACTTATGAGACATTTCTGAGAAGTATGATGCTCATTCACAGCATTTGGGCACCCCATGCCTCATGAGAGATGCTTCTGCATGCTACTGCTTCCTGCTGCAAATGGGCAGGACACCTCTATCTGGATGCAGGTATCCTGCTGCAATGATAGACATCAATTTCTTCCCTGACTACACCATGTCGGGGGGCTGTGTGTGGTGTTGGAGCAATGGGGGTTCCTGCAGGAGGTACCTGAACAATCCACATGGGCTGGTGGGCTTTTTCTTGGTCATCTGTTTTCTGATAAATCCTGCCTTTTCCCACCAGTGTTGCAGCATTGCACCAGGGAAGTGCGGGGATAGATGAGGCCTCCCCTCCTCTGGGTAAGAGTCCCTCCTGACTGTGGTCTGGGGGAAATCCTGTCTCAATCAGAAGTTTTTTTAAAATTTGGAGATTATCTTCAGATTTTACGCAAATTTGAGATGTAAATTCGAACTTTGATGAGGAGCGCAGCAGAAGGCTTCCCTCAAGGTTGTGTTGCACAATGACATCTGTGCCGGGCAAGCAYTTTCAGTTCCTAAGTTTACTTTTTAGCATCATATTGATGTATTTTCCTCCTAAAGCAATCACAGCCCTAGCTTTTTTTCCCAGCAGCTACAAAGCACAGAAACATAGTAATACAAAAACCAATTAAAATGGAGAAGTATGGGTTTTTTTGTTAAGAACTAAAAGAAAAGGGGCAAGCAGGAAATAGAGTATGCAAGGTAAAGAAAATAAATTAAATTGTATGTGTGTGTGGTCCCAACTTCTAATTTCAATAGTTGCAGGAGATGCTACAATAACAGTGTCCAGACACAGAGTTGGTCTAGACAGGCCAATTAATGTTCAGAGTCCTCTGAGCTCTTAACAAGATTAAGGACTCCTTTGACTCATTTCTCCTTTCAGTATTGGAATAAAGGCCCAGATTTTTTTCAAGAGTTTTACAGAAAGCATGCTGTCTTTGCAACAAACTGGTTTATTTTTGGGGGAGGGTTGTGTGCAAAAAGAAAATGGTCCAATGAGAAGTCTAGACCCATTCCCAAGTGCTGTTACTTGAAAGATTTGCTCCTGATCTGCTGAAAATAGAGTAATAGGGAGAACCGGGTTTCAACAGCCTTGTACGTCTCTGGGAGCCAGCTCGCACCATGAGGTTTGGGACACTGATTTTAGGCTGCAGTTCAGCAAAGGACTGAAACTGATAAGCTATGGCCAGCGCACTTCATTTGGCAGCTGGTGGCTGGGAGGGGGAGCGACCAGAAAGCCAGAGTTTGGCTATTGAGTTTCGATCTGGGCCCAGCCTAGACTTGCTTCTCTTAAGAGCAAGGCCAGGGGTTGGCTGGCTGAGGGAGGTCAAAAGAAGGTTGTTAAGGCAGGCAAAATGGAGAGGACAAGACTGTGAAGACACTCAGGGCTGGACTGTTCCTCACAGCTGCAATACCTGGGAGTAATTTCCAGCCTTTGTCTTTGGACCACACCCATCCACTCAATGGCAGTTGACACCATTCATCCATTGTTTCTTGACTCTAAACGAAGATGGTTTCCAAGAGGACCTCTGTCTTAATTTACATTGACTGGTCACTGGCCTTTTGGGAGTTTTTGGTCAGAGCAGAAGGAAAGGCTTCTGAACTGCATGTACCCTGCCTTTTGTGTGTGTGTGTATTTCTTTTATTGTAGCTGGCTCACTTTGCTTTTGTCTCCCATTGTCATGGTTTGACACTGGCCGAATGCCAGGTACCCATGAGAGTCATTCGCTCAGTCTCTGTTGCTGCAGTTGAGCAGAGAAGAAGGAAAAAGATTAACGAAGGGCTCATGTGCTGAGATAAGGATTGGAAGAAAAAAACACACTGTAAGGGCAAAACAGGTTCAAATTTAAAGGTATAAAGTATTTTGTATTTGTAACAGTGTCAGAGGAGGATAATGGGAAGTAAATTAAACCTTTAAGACACATTTTTTTCCCCCCAGACTCTCCCGCCTTCCCACTGACAGTGAAGGAAGATGGGGCATGGGGGTTTTGGTCAGTCCATTACTCAAGGTCTTCTGTTCACTCAGGGAGAGGAGCCTTTTTTCTGCTATGTTGTGGGGTCCCTTCCAAAGGCAAACAGACTTCCCAAAACTGTTGTGGCATGGGTCACGTGTCCATGGGGTACAGTCTTTTAAGGATAGGCTGCTCTAGTTTGGAAGCAAGGGCTCTCTCTCTACTCAGGTCTTCCACTAGACCACAGCTTTCTCTGCCATCCACCTGCTCCAGCATGAGCACTTTTCCCATGGGCTGCAAGTGATCTCTGCATCCCTATGGATATAATGCATTACAGGGTGACTGTTTTATCATAGTCCTCACCATGGCTTGCAAAGGGATCTCAGCTCCAATGCTTGGAGCATCTCCTCCCCCACTTTCTTTTCCACTGACCTTGGTGTTGCCATGTTGTTTTCCCTCACATCTCCTCCCTTCCTACTGTCACATTAGTACATGAAAAAGATGACACGACACTTGGATTTTCCAATGCACACCTTGATATATATATAGATTCTTAATCACAGGGATTGGAGAATGAAGTCTCCGCCTGTCCAATCACACTGGTCAAAACAACAGTCTATCAATTTTCTCCTCCAAGAAGAAGGAATGCAAAACAACCTAGACAGTTACAATAACATTTCACTATTTACATGGAACTCTATGAGAAACTCCACTACAAAAATGAAAACATCAGAAGGCTTAGAATATGAGGGTGACATCCTACCTCTTCTCTGACTAGAAGAAAAACTGCTGTTTGTAGATACCATTGCCAACAAGTTCCACTAATTCAGATTCTTGCAGGATTCCACAGTGCCGAGAGGTTGATCACATCTAGGTTCCACATTGGGGAACCACTCACCAAGCTTCCGCTGCCAGCCAGGTGGCCCTGCTGCCGTCACATGGGCAGTGGTGCTCTTCAGTGCTGCTCTCCACGCAGGGCTCTGGGAAGGGGGAGCTGCTGCCCCTGCCCCTGTCCCCTTCTCCCACAGTGCGGGTGGCTTGGTGCACACCACACTCAGGTGGTGGCTGCCACGGCAGCACATCGCTGGGAATGGCTCTTGGAGGCGGCGCTTTGCTACCTTGGAAAAAACTGCACCTGCACTGTTTTGATTTTCTGGTCAAATATGTCATCATAGATGCGTTACTAACGTCTCTGATTGGGCCAGGGCATGTCCAACTTCAGAGTCATCAGAGATTGGCTCTGTCAGACATGGTGGAATCTTTCAGCAGCTTCACAGAAGCCACTTCTGTGGCACCATCCACAACCAAAAACCAGGCTGTGCCAAACTAACACACCCATATAGATTGGAAATGAGTTGGTGTACATTAGCTTGGGTATCTCTCTGGAGAAGCACTGGGCATGTCTCTAACACCTTCTCAAGGTTCTCATTTCTTCAGCCTCCATCTAATATCCATTCAGGAGCCTGTAAAAACAACCCAGTCCTTATGAATTCTTTTTTTTTTAGCACAGATTAAACGCCTTTGTAGCACAGATTAAACCCAAAACACTAGTAATGCCTCAGGACCATAGCTCAAGCCTTCRGTAGGCAAATGGTATTTGTTGGGATGCACTCTTGTTGAAAGGTGCCTAAGAAAATGCCTAATCTGATGCCTTTATCTATTTGGTCCTGAAATTAAACACYGACCAGCCTTGAAGCAGTACACCCCAAGACTGTGCATGAAACAGGTTTATGTGATAGTGCACAACCCCCACTTACCTTCCTGCCTTGACCACTCTACAATCAAGGAATTCTTGTTAGCCTTGACCTTGATCAATGGGCAGCTAAGTTACCCTTGAGCTTATAAAAAGAACTGTCCGTTCCCAGGAACCTCTGTTGTCTAATGAGCTCCAGTTTTTTGATGAATAGCCTTAAACCCTTATTTTGTCTAAATACCATTCCAAGTGATATTTGTCTAAATACCACACCAAACAATATTATTGTTACTGGACTTTTTAAAAGGAAAATTTCAGTCCAAATTCCCCAGTTGTGACTGGTATGATAATTGCAAATCATCTAACGGTCCTATGAACAGTGGTCTTGAGTGAAGCACTTTGAGGTCTCGGACCACAGCGGGCTCTGACCAGCATCTCCATCTGCATTGCATTTGTGTGCCAAGGTTCTGGTGGCAGGAGGGCTATGGGGGTGACTTCTCTGACAACCTGATGGAAGCTTCCCCCACATCCAACACAGCCAATATCAGCTGGCTCCAAGGTGGACCTGCCACTGGCCAAGGCCAAGCCCTTCAGTGGCAAGGTAGCATCTCTCTAAGAGCATATTTAAGAAGGAAAAAAAAGAGTTATTGCGCAGGAACAATTGTAGCCAAAGAGGAACAACTCTGCAGACACCAAGATGAGTGGAGAAGGAGGCACAGGGGGTGGTCCAGACACCAGAGCTGAGGTTCTTCTGCAGCCTGTGGTGCAGACCATGGTAAGGCATGATGTTCCCCTGCAGCCCATGGAGGACTGTAGCAGAGCAGAGATCCGCTTGCAGCCCATGGATGACCCCATGCTGGAAAAGGTGGATGCTGAATATACACCATCCACAGGCTCATGGTAGGAAGCCCACACTGAAGAATGTTTCTGGCAGGGACCTGCAGACCTGTGGAGAGAAGAGCTGATGCTGGCAGGACTTATGAAACTGTGAGGGAGCCACTGGTGGAGCAGTTCATGAAGAATTGCAGCCTGTGGAGGAGCTAATGGAGGACTCCCATGGGAGGGATGCCACTGTGCAGCAGGGGAAGGACTCCTCTCCCTGAGGAGGAAGCAGTGGCAGAAACAGTAAGTGATAAACTGACCATTTCCTGTCTCCCTGTACCAATGTGGGGTAGGAGGTAGAGATTCAGAAATAAAATCTGGGAAGGAGGGACAGGTGTGGGCAAGCTGTTTTTAAGATTTTTGGATTTTTTACTTCTGATTCTCCTACTCTGATTCTTGTTAGTAATATATTAAACTAATTTCCCTAAGTCAATTCTGTTTTGCTCATGGTGGTAACTGATGAGTAATCTCTTCCTGTCCTTTTCTTGACTGATGAAGCTTTCTCCCCTTTCCAGTTGAGGAGGGGAGTGATGGAGCGGCTTTGGTGGGCACCTGGTGTCCAGCCAGGGCCAACCAACCCGTCCTAGAAGTGGGATGCCTCTTGGAGCTTACCAGGTCTTACATGTGGGGCTCTGGGAACCATTGCCAAAGGTTGCCCATGGGACTAGGCTGATATCCCTGCCTCCTTGAGGGTCAGTCTTTTGCCCATTGAGAAATGCAAAGGCATTTGACATATTTCACTGAACTTGAGGAGGATTTTTAAACAGGCACATATAACTTTGTACATACTTCTATGTGTCTTTGTGTGTACATATGTGAATTGATTTATGCATCTTACAGCCTGTAGCAAGTGTAGCCATCTCAATGTTGCCATCTCAATTTTACAATAGTTGCAGTACACCCTATTGAATAATTTTGTAAGTATTAATTAGTCAATAATTAAGAGATGGTAAATTCTTTAGCTGTAAACTGTTCTGGGGCTAAGTTTGGGCACAACCACACCTAGGCTTCATTTAGAGTTTAGAGAGAAAGGGAGTCTTCACCAAACCTTGTTTCTCAATGGGAGGGTATTCCTCTTACCCTTTTGTGTCCCCAGCCTCTGTATAAATAGTTCTAAAGTGATTCTAATCACAATTTCCCTTTGTGTGCTTCATCTAGGCTGTAAATACTAGATTGGAGCCTGCCATTGAACTTTATCGTGCTGTTACAAATTTATATTAAACCTGCTTTTGCTGATGGTGATTTGTTAAATGATCTAAACCATTCACTCATGACAGTGTAAACTTTGAGTTTCTAGTTCCAGTTTCATGCAAAATGTACCTGCCCTTTGTCCCCATGGCCTGTCTATGTTGGGCCCTCAGGACTGAAATAGAAACAAAATAGCAATGTTTTTTTCCCAGGAGAGCCAGGTCCAGGCCTGGAGAAGCTGAGGCTCCAGTTATTTATTGACACAGATAGAAATAAGTGGCCACTAAATACAGATACCAGGAAAAGTTGCCCTGAAGCATATTTTTGAGAAAACACACCACCTTCCTGCTGTTCAAGATGTGCTTGCATTTTGCCCAACAAGGTCTGCTTACCCCTCTCAGGAGGAGATTTGTTTTTTCCTGATTTCTTCTTCCTCATTTTTTTCCTAAGTATTTTTCACAATTAAGAGATTTGCTCATGAGGAGTAGTACCCACCTCTCTAAACTGCATACCAAGGTGGAAATTTGAACAGTGATAAAAGATCAGCATTTTGAAATAAGAAATGTCCAGCTAATCCTTCATTATCTTCCTGGCAGATGGCCAGACACCCTCTCCTATTTTTGGCAATAAAACATGATGTTTTATTTGTCTGTGTTTGATTTGGATTTGCTCATCCCTTTCTATCAGCTGGCATGGATATGGTAGCTTTAGTAGAACAGGACTGTTTCCAGAAACTAAGAATCCTTAGCAGAAAACCAAAGGAAAATATGCATTTTATATTTGGTGTGTTAATATCACTTGTTTAGTTGCTGTATACCCTGTTAGCACTAAACAAAATGGGCAAAGATTGGCAAAAATATTACAAATACTCATTAGAACTCCCTTTCTTATGCATATCTCTCTACTGAGCAGGACCTAACCTGATGTGATTTCCATCATGCAAAACTAGAACAAGATGCCTGGTATATATTTCCAACAAACCCGAATCAGTGAGTATTTTTGGGTGTTTAGTGCTGGACTCATATTCCAATGTACCTGAGGCTTTGGTTGTGCAAGAATCAAATCCAGATGCAGTTTGATTCCTTTTCCATTTTATAGCAAATCTTAGTTGCTGGAGTACAGACAAGAGACTTTAGGAAGGGGAAGTGCCTATTTCTTCATGCCTTACATCCCCTTTGTACCGAAGCTGCCAAATATTACATGCAAATATTAGTTTACTTACTGGTCTGACCCTTGAAAAGGCAGCCTTTTTCAGTCAACAGGACTGCTTTATTTGAATGAGTCAGTGGTGGTTTAAATTCTTGCAGTCTGGGAGAGGGGGTCTTAGTAGTTCAGATTTTGTGCTCAGGTCATAATGTTGACAATGGGACTTTATAAATAGAGGTGATTCAGTCTTTGTTTTACAGCCCTTAAGCAGTATCAGACTGACTTCAAAATTAGAAAACATGTTGCTCATTCCTTTTGGAGTAGGTAGAATAAGTGAACTTGYCACCATGACAAGTAACAAGCCCAGCACTTTTCAGCACTCTGAGCACAGCAGAGTATTACCTGAGTATGCTGTCTTTAATACGTAGACTCATGGGCGGAGAAGAGCTGCAGAATGTCCTAGAATGTGGATACATTTGGACAGGCTGGTCTTCTGCAATTAAACCACAGCATTTACAAACCACTCACTCCTCTGAAGTGCATTTTCTTGATTCCCTCAAAGCTGAGAGATGAACCTTATTTCCTCCCAGAAGAGATATGATTGCAGCAGTTTATTGCCAAAGCAAGATACTGAGGCAGAGTCAGGAAGCTTCTTTAGATTTCCACTGTGCTTGCTAAAGACAGGATCCTTGCAGGTCTACGCCACTTCCAGTAAGTTGGTTTTTTTTTTTTTTTTTTTTTTTTTTTGTGAACATTACACCTGAGTCCATACAAATGCTTGGCCTGCTTTTGGATGGGGGAGAGATTACTAGTGAAGAAGAGAAGAAAGCCAAGCAAAGTATCTTGTACCAAATCTTCCCAAGCTTTTGGTAACTTCAGAATTTGCTCCTAAATCTAGATGCTGCAATTCACACTGCACTTCTGTTTATCTGATCTTGTAGCTCCAGAGATGGCATGGCTTGAGCTGAGTGCTCAGGGTTTAGGATTTGTTTCAGGATCAGAGTAGATGCCTGTGAGTGGGACCAACAGGGTGCTGAGGGTTGACCTGCACTGCGGAGGCTCACATAGCTGTCATCATGAGCAATAACCTTGGTTGCCTCTGCCAGAATCAAAGACACTACTTTAGGGTCCTGCTGCTGCTGGGATTAACACTGCAGTACAGTGCTTTCTCGCTTTGTCCTCCAGAATTGAAAATGTTCCTTCCTCCACTTGATCCCAGCTTTTGTCTGTTGCTTACTGTGCATTAGGAGGTCTGTGCCTGATGCTGAGGCAGCATCAGGACACAGTGCAGCACAGCACCCCAGCACCACAAGATGCTCCCAGGGGTCTTGGTTGTCCAGTTGGTGCCCTCCACTTCCTGCAACGTGAGCAGGCCCCACACCTCCCTTAGATATGGGGATGCTTGAAGGGCAGCCTTCTTCTTCATGGGGATGTAGCACAGCACAGCCATATTCAGGGACTGAGAGACAAGCAGTATTGTCTGTTTCCTCTGAACAACCAATTTTAGGTAAGGTCACCTCTTTGGCATGCCATAGCACTGTATTTCCTGAGTTGTCCCTCTTAAGAAGAGCCAGAGGTTATTTTATGAAAATGTACATCATTCCCCTTCCCCAAATTTTTGAAACCTTTTCACATCCTTTGAACCTTAAGCATGAGCAAAATTTGCAGCCAAGCCACCCAGAAGGACTTGATTAATATGAGATATTTCCACTCTAGGCATTGTTCTAATTGCTCTGCTGAAAGCCCATCATTGTGCTTTGAAGCAGGGCTGGAAAACATATCCATTAATGACATTCTCAGCCTAACTGATAGTTGTTTTACTGTTTTGTAGCATTAGTTGTCTTTATAACAGGTGGTTATGAAGTCCCAAGAGCCAGAATTCTGCTTTACTTTCATCCTAAGCAGCAAGAGCAGTGTCTGGCTAATGCCCTGAGATCGAGGGGTCAAATGTCTCTGCTCTCTCGGAGCCCAAGGAGGTGCTCTGCTGGGTGCCTCCCCACTGCAGTTAAGATGCCTGATCCTAAGCACAAACCAGCAGGTCATTCTGACCCAGAAAAGTTTTTGTTCCCTGGGTAATGAGCACTCCCTGAGGAACAAAAATGGATGCTAAAAGCCAGTGTAGCTTTTTAGCTAAAAATGACTGTCAAATTCACACTAGATGAACAAAAGACTAGTCTGTGGCAAACTGAATAGAACACAGTGACAGGCATCATCCCTCATCCCTTTCCCTTTCTACACTCAAATACACAAATCCTCACAAAGCCCTGCCAGAGCAGATGCAGTTGTCACAGCAGTGCTTTGCTTATGACTGCTATTGAAGTGACAATGTCACCCATGTACATTTAAAGGGCAAAGGAGCCTCTTGGACACTGGCTGAGGCTATGCAGGATGGCTCTCCAGCCTCTACCTCCTCTCCGCTTCACTAACCCAAGAGTTTTGCTAGCCTGTACCTTGGCTCTTAGGGAACTTGCTGTATTTGTAGGCTCAGTTTGCTCTTAAAAGAAGCAGCAGATTCCTAGGGCAATGCCTCACACCTGAAAAAGGTGCCCTGGTAGAAAATCTTTTGTGCTGTCTGGACTTTGCAAAATCTGAGGTGTCTGGCTTTGTTCATACAGCATTTTTATACTAGCTCAGCTTTATTCTCAGTGCTGTGGCACTCCTCTTTTGTCAACGAGTGAGATCAGAAGGAGAGCTTGTGTAAATCCGCAGAAATGGTGTGCAGCACACACCCATCTACCAGGCAGTCTGTGTATTCCCAAGAGCTTTCTTGAACTTGGCAATCTGCAAATTACTAAGTGTAAGTCATTCATATCAGCAGAGTTAAGAGATAGCCGAAGGATGTGATTTTATCAGGTGACTCAGAACTGGGAGCGTTTATTCCTCTCAAGCACCTTTACATCATCCTGACTCAGCAAAACAGGTCCAGTTCAACATTTTTTTTTTCTTATTTAGTGAACTTCCTAGCGATGTTTTCTTTGATGTGGACTCCRTTCTACATATCCTCATGGTCACGATCAGGAAAGCACGTGCTGCAGGCAAGGCACTTTGTCCAGATGTCAACATCAAAAAAAGGAGTCCCTGTTTGACAACAAGACTTGGCACAGAGCTTTTAGGCCTGGAGCCTCCTTGGCCCAGAAGYACACACCCTGTTCATAGGTGTACTTACATGTGTGTCTGTCTGCACACATGGGTTTTCCAGTGCATGGTGATGTGTGCTATAAGTAACCAGCACTGTAGAGCTGGGACTTTGGACTGAACAAGGTTTTTGTCAGTGGTCACAGCTGGCTGTCATTTATCAGCARAAAGAATTTCTAATCTGCAGTAAAACATTTATTTTTCCTTTACTTTGTAAGCTCCTTGATAATAATTTGTTCATAATTTGCTTCTTTTCCTGTCAGGTCCATAATAAATTATTCAGATCCTTTTTACATTGTGCCACACCTGACATGGAAGTCATCATTAGTGAAATAAAATGTGATGAGGTACCAGAGAATTTTGCGTCAACCACAGGAAAGCACAGAAGGGAAATAATGTTGATCTTTCTTCTCCTTAGTCTCATTTTGGTTGCTTTAATAGCACTGAAATATTTTGTGACTGACAGCCTGAGAAGTCAGCTCAGGTATTAAAGAAGCCCTTTTATGAGGGCTTTATAGTGAAGTGTTCATAGTCCTGACACACATGACCACCAGGGCACGCTTCAGTCACTCTGATTCTGGGGACAGGTCTCTTAGACTGGGGAGCAGCCTGCTCCATCTGCTGGGAGCAGGCTGCACCTGGGGTTTTGCAGACAAAATTCTGGGTCTCTTGGATGGACATGTTTCCCTAGAGTCCTTGGAACTACAAGAGGGACACCCCCAGATAGCCTCTGGAGTTTTGGCACCAGGCTTTCTGGGTCATGTGCTCTCATTTGCACCACAGCAAGATGTACGCACAATAAACCCCACCAGGTTCTCTGGATAAACCCCACCAGGCCTGAGACATGGGCTGTAAGGCCTCTAGGTCTGTGATGCCTTCCTGCCAAGTTTCAGGCTTAGCAGAACTGAGGCTCCTCAGCTGGGGATCTGTCCACCTCCCTCCTCTGATCATGCTTATTTTAGTGTGTGTGTATGTATACATATGTATGTGTGGGTGCATATGTGTAATCAACTTTACATGAGGGGAAATGTAAAACAAAACATAGTGCTGGCTGGAGAGAGGCCATAAAGGGCTTTTTGGATTTATCCCCTCTAGCACTGCATCAGAGCGACAGGGCTTCCTCACTTGGAAATCCAATTTGATTGTGAAACAGAAGCAAAATGGCATTCACAAACTAAATCCAGTGCAAGTCAAATGAAAAGCTGGTTTCATTAGCAACCAGTCCAGAGCTCAAGTTAGGCAGGCTTGCTCTTTGATGAAGGCTCTTGATTGTGTGATCATAATCTTTGGCAAGCAGAATATAACACTGAGAAAGGTTCCTTAAATACAGAATCACATGGTGTCAGTGGAAAAGAGCTCAAGGATGGAAAATGACAAACTTTGACTAAAGAAGACAGAGGTGATCTGTTAATATTTTTGGGTTTACTTAGGTCTTTGATGTGCTCTTCACCAGGAAACAGGTATTTGGCATACTGTCATCCACTAAGGGTTTTAAATAGGGGAATACTAAATGCAAACAGGAAACAGGCATATTATTTTCGCTAGTAAACTGTGTGCTGCTTCTTCATCCCCAGGAGTTCTGAAAAACAGGGAGCTTTCAAAAGGAGCCATAG
Organism: Alauda arvensis; assembly: GCA_902810485.1. NCBI lineage: Eukaryota > Metazoa > Chordata > Aves > Passeriformes > Alaudidae > Alauda > Alauda arvensis. The sequence continues at coordinate 387,303 of CADDXX010000198.1, read as the reverse complement.
GAATCTGCAGCAATCCTTTATCTGAGACAGAAGCACAGAAAGGGCCATGCTGAACCGAGGTCCAGCTAACTTGAGGTCTTATTGCCAGGGGTGGTTGCAGACAGTATGCATGCAGTGATGCCTCAGCAGGTCAGAGCAGGACTACACTGGTGCTGGAGCCAGGAGTAGGGGGCAGATGTACCTTTGCAGTTACACATATTTCTGTGGGTTTCTGTAGAACCTTGGGGCTGCTATTGCAATGGAGAGGCAGCTCTGGAAATAGTTTTTTCATTACTAGTTGGCTTAGCCATTGGTGTTTCAGCTGTCACCCAGGAAAAGGCTGGATTCTTGGTACTGCCTGGCCAGCTGCAGTGTGGATCACACCTAGAGACCTCTCCCTCCCACTGAAGTGCAGAGGCAGATGAAAAATCAGTCTAAGTTAAGTCCTACAAGTGCAGCACGAGATGAGTTTGCTGCAGCAGCCATGCACCTGTCCAACTTTCCCCTCACCACATGGCTTCAACAACAAAGGTTTTTGGTGAAAGCTAATTTATAGCTCCAAGCCCTCATGATCCAGCAGGTGTGGGAAGTGATACAGGATGGTCTGCCTGGGTCTGCAGAAGGAAAACCTGTTGTTGACCACTTGGCTGGAATTCACTGTGGAGATCTGAAAACCCTATAGCAGAGAGGTAAAAACCAAAACAAACAAAAACCTTCAAGAAAACAAGAGAAATTAATAACAACAGGGAAGGAATCCATCTGGCTGTTGGAGAAGCTGAGCCTCTCTGACTTTGGTTGCAAAAGTGAAGGCCCTACGCCTTGTGTTGCTGGAGGTGACTGCACAGCACTCTTCTCCCATTGGTTCTCTGGGTTGGAGCAAAATAAGTCAACCCAAAGGTGCAGCTCAGACCATGGCTTCTTTTTAGGAAAGAAATAGCTGCCCTGCCATGTGGAGAGGAGCTCTGTCTTCTGTAGGAACTTCTGTGCAAAAGGTTTCAGTGGGTGAATATCCCTTTGCTTGGGGCATCTCAGCAGTTAATGACATCTGAAGCCAACTTCTTTCTCTTTTTTAAAACTATCCTTAACATTTTTGCACTTGCCAAAGGCAGATGATGTCAATAAAGGACAATACTTTCTGTTGCCTTCAAGCCAGCTGCTGAGTCCTAATGGCCTTATGCAGCAGGGAAGGAGAACAATTCCAGGATTGGTCCTTGCAGATGATCCTGTCCACTTTCATCAGTGGAGCAGTGGTCCACCAGGGATGAGTGCTGGAGTGATGCTGGAGTTCCCTGTAGTGTTGGGACTGTTGGTGGGGTTTGACTGGAGGTACCCAGCACCTTTGATTTTGGTAGAAATTAAATATCCTTCTTGCCATTTTATGTTTAAGGTGGAAGGACTAGTCCACCTGAATGATAAGGGAAGGTCCCACCCATGATGAAAATTGGCAATCAAAAAAACCTTTTTCATGATAGAACCACAAAACGTGAGCAGTCCACAAAACTAGGCATTGGGTAAACAAGGCATGCAACTGAAAGAATAGGTGGAACTCACTGTTTGGGATGCTTTTCATCACCATCCCCTTTTACTCAGTAGAAACTCCCCAACTTAAAGTCAAGGTGGTGAACATTTCTCATCTTCCTTCTGTGATCCATATTCACCAGTATTTGTATGATTTCTATTATTTTTGTTGTTACCAAAAAAAAAAAAAAAAAAAAAGCAAATGTCTTCCTCTTCTCTTTTACAAGCCCCACTTCATGCTAATGGTGCAAGAGATGGTTGCTATCATCCATRGTTACACCATCCCTATGTTTCCATGTAGTTGTCTGAATATGTCTGCCCAATGTAGCAACAGGTCTATATGCTTCAATGACAAATTCCTTATAAACCTTCTTATCCTACTTGTACAGTCATGAGGTAACAAAGCAGTGCCTAATATAAATAAAACCAAGTTCTGARAATCTCTATTATTTTACAGCTGAAAGGGTTTTGGACAGGTGTTTCTGCTGTGTGTGCTTCTGAGCAAACCATTTTTCTGGAAGAGTTGTTCATACGATTCTAAGCTTTTGTTATTTACAAAATGGTCAGCCAAGACCACATCCACCTGCACTGTGTAGGCTAAATCCTTGGGTTACATCCTTGTTGCTGGAGTTAAACTAGACTGTGTAGTTGATCTGGGTGGTAGGGAGTGATTTCTGGCTGGCATCTCAGAAGAATGTGGGTTGCACCCTGGTGGGGGGGTTGGGAGAGAGTCCTGCCTTCCCAGAAGCCACTCACTATTCCAACATAAGGCAAGTGGCTGGACAGTATGGAAACAATGCTTTGAATGTTTAAAAAAAGCCCAAAGCTGCTGCTGTCTCAGGTGGATGGCCTTGATTGTGCATCATTTCTGCAAATACAGAGTGTTATTAGGAAGACTTCAGCCTAAGGGTCACAATCAGCCCAAACATCTGGCTTTGAGTGTGGCCACAGATAGTGCAGGAAGGGAATTTACCTTRTGTTTTAAAACCACTTCCTTTGAAAGATGAGTGGCTCAAAAAAATGCACTTTCATTGGATAAAGACTTTGTAAATGAGGCATAGAGCTAATTTTTTAAATACATCACCTCCATTGCTTTGTTACTAACAACAGGTCCAGAAGATCAGTTAACAGCCTCAGGAAGAGTTTTTACAGGCAAAACATGGAGCTGTTTCAGAGCCCAACTGAAACAGTTGCTTTTTTTTCTGTTTTTAGTTTGCTTTAACATATCACTCCTTTTTCTGTTGCTTTAACATATCACTCCTTTTTCAAGAAACACTGACAAACTTCAAAAATAAGAGAAACTACAACAAAAGCCCCTTAAAATGAGAAGGTGCCAGGTTCACCAAGATGCATCCTAGCCCTGTCCTGAAGACTGAACTTTGAAGATGGCCCTTGCTGCCTGTGGTGGTGGGGAGTCTGYGGGAGAAGCATCCTCTGAAGGGCTTTTGCATGATGGGCATTTAGGGTCCCAAAACCTTTACATGCTAGTGCTGCTCTTTGTTAGGGAAAGTGAAAAACAGCTTTTGATAGGGTCACAGCCTCCTTTGGGCAACCACCTGCTCTGGCATGGGGTCCTCCACAGACTGCAGATGGACTGCTCCTCTGTGGACTTCCATGGGCTGCCAGGAGCATCCTGCCTCACCTTAGTCTTCACCATGGGCTGCAGGAAATTCTCTGCTCTGGAGCATCTCCTTCCTCTTCTRCACTGACCTTATTGTCTGTAGAACTGTCCTTCTCACATATTCTCACTTCAGCTGCTGTTGTGCAGCAATTTTCTCCCCATGTATAATTTGCTATCCCAGAGGCACTACCACCCTTGCTAATGGCCTTGYTAATGCTGCCTGTGGCAGCTCTGTCTTGGAACTGGCTGGCATTGGCTTCATCAGACACRGGGGAAACTTATGGCATCTCTTCACAGAAGTCACACCTTGCTACCAAAGTCTTGCCATGAAAACCCAATACAGCTGGCCAGAAGAGAGAGGGGCATATGAAATTTTCTGTCCACTGGCTAAGGAGAAGTCTGCTGAGTGTGATATCTGCCAAAAAAAAAGTGTCCATCACACTTGAGTGCTTTGRTGTTATGAAACATTTGAAGTGCTTTTGCCTGTCTGGCAAATCCCAAAGCTATCCATTGAGCCCAGCATTCAGATCCCAACCTGCTCCATTAAATGCACATTGCATACAGTGCCTTCCCTACCAGAAGTGCAGTAGTGTGGTGATTATGCTTTTGGCCTGACTATGTTGCCAGCTTTGCAAACACCACTGCAGGAAGGCTAATTAACAAAGCTCATGCTTGCAGCTTGTCTGAAGGAAAAAGTACCAGCAGGACATTAATGGATTGGGTGAGCATTGTAAGTTAATGCCTCTTCCCAAACACACCTTTTTGGTAAAGACCAAAATCTGTGTTTCACAGCACCCTGTCYTTGCTGTATTGCCAGTGTAAGGCATAAGGTCCAGCACCCTCATTCTCATAAGCAAAGCCACACAGCCAAACCATCTGCAAAGTTAGCTCATTTGCAGTGGGCTGTTTGAATCAAGCAGGAGCCAGATGAATGGACATGGGGAGGTAGTAAAAGCTGAAATATATCTGGCATTTACAACCTGCACCTTCATGCAAGCAGAGTTTGCAAGTGAAGTGTATGTTCAGAGAATATGATCAGGTGGGTAGCACTTCTCCTTGGAGGCTGTTACATTGTGGAATGCCTTAGATAGATCCAAAACTTAAATTTGTGCTTTTTGTGCTACTCAGGGTTTCATGGGCATGCCAAGAAAAAAACTCAGGTGTTATTTTTTTTTGGATCATTGAAAGTATATTTTCAGTAGAGAAACTGAATTTTTAAGAAAAGAGTGGGAGCTTTTTCTGTTTATTTTTTGCCCTTTTTTCCCCGATTTTTGCTCCATACAACRTTTCAGTGTGGCAGTACAAGTACATATACTGCTAGTCCCATTAAATACATATAATGGTAGCTGCCTGTGAGACTCAAAGTGGAAAACCAGGCAGCAACTTTTAGCATTGGAAGGGCTAAAATGGTCAATTCTGYATTTGCGTCAGTCTTAATTTAGAGCTGCAGGCTGCATTTTGTGCTTGTTGTTAAATTGTAACACCAACCAATGAGATTTCAGCCAAGGGGAGAAGAAGAACCCACAGCTGTTAAGACACTGACAGGTTGTCATGACCCGACAAAATTAATCTTCCAACAATGCAAGAGTTGGCTCAGTCAATCCCAGGACTATATGTAATGACTGCTGAAAATTTGATGAAGGCAGGAAATGTAACAGAAGACTCAAAAAGTGCATCATGACGCCTGCACAGCAGATTGTACTACAAAAACCTGATTTCCCCTGAAAGGAGGTAAGAGGTGATGCTGACATTCAGGAGCAGGACACCTGGCACATCTCTTGGCACTGCCAATGCTTTTTATACCTTGTCCTGTGAGGCTTTCTGGAGCATGGTTTAAATGAGATTACCAGAAGGTGGGTGAGATTTTGTTGAATGATTGCACCTGGTGACAATGACTTCTGGCCACACTGATGACATACTTCAAGCAAACTTCAGAAATTCTTGATTTATTATGKTTTTTTTTCTTGGTCTGGTCCTAATTAGTGTTTTTACTGGTGACCTGAATGCTGGACTGTGGCATGTGCTTCTGACATCTACAGATGATGAACTGGGATGCACTGCCCTGAAGCACAGGAATAATGACAATGATCTTGGCAAACTGGAAAAGTGCTTTGGTTAATAAAAGGAATTACTCTGAAAAAGGACAGGCACAAACACTTGTTTGTGCAAACAACTCGTTTGCATCCCTGCTGTATGTCTGGGAAACTTCTTACCCTTCTGATAGTTGGCAAGCTGCTCCTGGACACACAGAAAAGGAGAAATATAAACCCCTACATCATCAGCACAAGACATGAAAGATGTTATCTCATATTGGTCATGTGTGCTGACCAGAGATGTCTGGGAGGTGGCTGAGACAGGGAGTGATACATGAGGGTGCCTGTTGGGAGGAAAAGGGTAAACACAAGAACACCTTTGGATGTTGAGTCCTTGGGTGCTATGTGGCCCTGAGACCATTTCTCCATGTAGAGATGGCCTTGGACATGCCTGGACTTGGAGGCAAGCACTGCAGAGGGAAAGAGCAGATTACTCTCTCATCCCTGTCTTCTTACCTCTCCCTCATCCTTCCTTGCACCTTGTTTCTGTACAAATAAAATTAGGACAAACAGGAACCAAAACACCTTGGGGGACTGTGAACAGATGTGATAAAGGATGTAGCAAATATAGATTATTTTGGAAGGCATTAGTTTTCTGCCATCTTCCTTTCCACAGAGACCAGTACACTGGAGGGGAACATGGGATCAGGGATAAACCCATGTACAGTACTTCCCACTGTACTCTGCAGGACCTCCTGGGTGCTGCAGAAAAAACCCCCCAAAAACAAAAACAGTAGAAAGTGGAAAAGTATGTTTACAGACACCTTTAAGAACAGGATCTRTGTCCAAACCAGGGCTAGTGACCTCTGGGCATGGCAGCTATGGAGTCATACCAGCATTGCAGTCAACTCATTGGGATGATGGGAGGGATGGAGCTGCAGACTGGCACTGTGAATTAGACTTCAGCCTATACCTAGGGCTGGAAAAGCTTTTCCCTCGGTGCAAGTCCCTGTACAATGCACACTTGGATGTGGGCTTGCCTGCCCAGCAAAGGCAGCTCCTGTGCAAGGTCTGCAAGGCAGCTGATGGGGGATGATGAGTGATTTGTTCAGGAGCACAGCATGAGCCCATAGCAGGGCTGGCAGGAGCCCTGGTCCAACTTGGTAGGATGCATCACTGCCTTGAACAGAGGTTGCTGAAGCACTTAGTGATGCACAACKGCTGACACCACACATATAAAGGCAAAAGGCTCTGGCTTGACATGGTTGCTGAATCTCCAAGGGAAAGAAAAACACAAACAGGACAAAGGCAGGGAAAAAAAAAGACAAAAAACCCTGTACAAGAAGTTACAGAGATGGCAGAAAGATACAGCTGCAATTACAAAAAGCACAGAGAAAGCCAAACTGTGTCTTGGGCAATCCCTCTATGGCTGCCAGTTCAACTCCGGCATGGAGAGACTGATGTAGGAAGGTGTGGGGGTAAAGGGGTTTCTGCAGAGAGTAGCAGGGCACAGGCAGCAGTTTTGGACTTCCAGGAGAATCACTGACCTATTGTGAGATTTAAGTTGGAGTTCAGAATGTGGCCAGCTCATAGGAGAATTTTATTTGGACATATCAATCAGATTGCACAAATCCTGGCTGAAACATCACAAGATTGGCAGGGAAACAGTCATCTTAATCTGACCTTTTTTTTTTTTTTCCAAAATGGAGCAGTATGTACTTTCTTTGCTCATATGGTAAAAGCAGTCCTTCCTCCTAAAGATGTTTTGGAGGAAGACCAATGAAAACAGCCTGTTTTAGGAAAAAGATAGCAGATAAACATCAGTTTTCACCAAGAGCAGAGCAAAATTCCTTCAGAAAAGGACCCTCAAGGACTGTTTTACCCATGGTAGCGAAGGTTTTYGGGTACCTGGGTGCAAGCACCATTTTCAGGGAGAAGGTAGAGGAGCTTCTCATTGTGCTGTAATGTAGACCTCTTTTCTACACTGGTGTGGGAGCTGTGCATTGATTAGGGGATGAAGGATCCAATCCCCCGACAAAAATGCCTGTGTGGGGACCCTCTTTTGTGGAGTTGTCTGGTTCCCTCTCAGGAGCTGTGTCTGCAGGCAAAATGCAGGCTGGGACCCCAGGTAGACAGATTTGGGATTGTGTGGTTATGGGAAGTATCAGCAGGGCTAAAAGCYTGTTCTCTTAGCCCTCCATTGTTTCTGTGTTTCTGTCCTGGATGGGCAGGTGGGGGTGAGGGTGGCTACTGCCCAATGCCTCTTTCTAGCAAGCAGGAATACACCAGATCTGACCTAGATCTTTCCAGACAAGACTGAACACCATGAAACAACATGTCTGGCTTTCTTCGAGTTTCTCTCGGTT
>CADDXX010000198.1:363465-379701 GCA_902810485.1 Alauda arvensis | reverse complement strand
CAGGCACCTTCAGCAGAGGATATGCAGTTGTGTCAGTCTCACAGACTGGGCAGTGCTGCAGATGCAGTGGCTAGAGCTGGAGAGAAACTGAAATCCTGCCACTTGCTACACAAACTTTGTGAGAACTAACACTACCCTGGTAGTGGTGACATGTGGCACTTTTCCTCCTGTATCCTCAGACAGCCCACCACATCTCTGGAGCCCCAGCAGCCACTGGCTACAAGCTCTGCTTTGTAGACATGGGCTGGCTGCAGTACAGGCTGGGGGAGGAACAGCTCCAGCCCAGACTGTATCTCTCCATCTCCAGTGCATGGCTGGGCAGATTACTTGGTGCCTGTGCTTTAGTTTCCCTATCTTTGTAGATGACATCAATRCCTGCAAGTCTTGCTATGGAAATTAATTACATGTGGCTGTGGTCGGAAAACTGGTCAAGCTCACCCCCATGGGCAGAGGATCTGCCTTGTGACATTCAGAACACAGCCCAGCATCACACCAAGTRACATCCACACCTCATCTTTTTAGAAGAAGAGTGGCAAACCAAACCAGCTGCAGCAACACAGGGTGCAAGCAGAAACTGAGGGTGGCAGCAGCATCCATCCCATCAACTCACCATATTTAGGCAAGGGTTGCAGAGGAGCCTGAGCTTTTGGACCCTTATGTAAAAGCCTGGGCTGATGCCCTGGCAGCCAGCTCTGCCTTTGAGTGGAGGGGACCAAGGAGTTCTATAGCCCTGTCACAACAGTAGGATGCCACACAGACATAACATTTCTCTTGGAGGCCAAGCCTGGGTTTTGACATGACAGCTGTGTGCTAGTTTCAGATATAGGGGCCGGCAGCTTCCTGTCAGTCTGCAGAGGGACAACAGCTTTGTTGCCCTGGAAACTGACTTTCTTTCACAAGACCCCCGCCCCCAGAAGTTGTCTGCTCAGGGTCCCATTTGTCTTGTTCCCTTCACAGCTGAATGAAAGCACTCCTGCTTCCTGCAGGAGGTGTGGCACTCACTTTTGGCCTTAAAACACCCTGCTGCAGGGCTGATTGCACCCAAGCACTGTGGAGATGTACACCCTGTATACAGCTGAGACAACACCCTGGGCGTTGCTTCTCCACGTGGCTGCTGTGTAGAGCAGTGCTGCCCGTGTAAGGGGTCTGACTGTGCCAGGCTGCAGGGCACTGGCTGCTCTGCATCTGGCTCCCTGCTCTGTAGTCCTGAAGATGCCTGCCTGCCTCACTGTGCCTGKGCACTAAATCTCCCACCTACAAGCTTTTGATGTTTTTAAATTAGGGGAAGTCAGTTTAACCACGGGCAGCTGATCTGGTTTGTCCTTTGCAGCCTCCATCCATGCCTAGGGAGATGTGGAGCTGGCACAGAGTCAGCACTGCTTCCCCACAAGTGGCAGACAGTGGCATGTGTGTGTGCATGAGGGAGGTATAGAAATAACTCATCTGTTGGGGAATATTGGCAATAAAGATTTTCTGATAGCAGAGACTGTCTGGATTAAGTGATGTTCCTTTATTTCCCAATGGCATTTCTTGCTGTGTCGGAGTGTGTGGAAGATCCAGTTGTGGTCTTGTTGTCCTTTTACAGGTAGTCACCCTGGCTGTTATTTCCTGTGCTAGCCCAGTGATACCTCATATAGATCCTGATCCTTGATGTGATTTGAATGTCATTAAATTACACAGAAGGGCCTTTGCCCAACTGATTGCTGGGGATATCTGCAGCTGCTTTTGAATCCAAAGGCACTCACTGGTGATGAGGACAAGACTGAGAGGGACAATGCACCCGGCTACATGTCAGATGTGACAGGGTCCTGAGTCTTTTTGGTTCTGACAGGGAACTTTGCACCAGTGAAAGGAAGTTTTTGAGCAAGCCTACTTCAGATATTCTTTGCCTCAGTCTTTAATACTAAGACTGGTTGTCCTCAGGATAGCTGAGCTGAAAGGCAGGGATATGGAGTAGAATAAAGCCCCTATAATTCAAAGGGGAATGTCCCTACTGGTGTACCCCAGGGTTCTGTGTTGGGGTCAGTTCTGTTTAAAATCTTTATCAACGATCTGTATGAAGGGACTGACTGCACCTGCAGTCAGTTTGCAAATTACACCAAGCTGAGTGGGAGCGTTGATATACTGGAAGGCTTTGCAAAGGGATCTGGACAGTCTGGAATGGTGGGCTGAAGCCAATTGTATGAGGTTCAACAAGGCCAAGTGYCAGATGCTGCATTTGGGTCACAACAACCTCACATGATGAAGGAAGGAGTGGCTGGAAACTGCYCAGCAGAAAAGGACCATGTGGCACTGGTTAACCTCTGGCTGAACRTGAGCCAGCAGGGAGCTCAGGTGGCCAAGAAGGACAATGAAATTCTAGCCTGTATCAGTAACAGTTTTGGATCAGGACCATGGGGCAGTGACCATCCCCCTTGTACTGGGCACTGGTGAGGCCCCACCTTGAATGCTGTGCCCAGGTTTGTACACCTGACATTGCACACATTACGTAAGAAAGACATTGATGTGCTGGAGCATGTCCAGAAAAGGGCAATGGAGCTGGGGAAGATTCTGGAGCATAAGTCTCAAGAGAGGTGACTGAGGGAGCTGGAATATTTAGCCTGGAGAAAACTACCTGGATGAAGGTTGTAGCCAGGTGAGGGTCATTCTCTTGTCCTGGATAAACAGTGACATGACAAATGGAAACAACCTWAAGTGGCACCAGGGAGGCTTAGACGGGATATTAATAAAATTTTTTTTCACTGAAAGGGTTGCCAAGCATTGACAATGGCTGTCCAGAAGTCACCATTCTTGGAGGTATTTAAGACATGTAAATGTGGCGTTTGGTTTAGTGGTGGTCTTGGTAGTGTGGAGTTAACAGTTGGACTCAATGTTATTAAAGCTATTTTCCAACCTTAACAATTCTATGATTCTGTGGTTCACTTCTGCTGCATAACTTTTACCTCTGCTGCCCTAAAGCTTATTTACAGATCTTCTGGGAAATGTAAGTGGATGGACAGGATTCCCTCTTCTAATTCTTGGTCCTTAAGTGCTTGATGTTTTTCAGAGTGCTGGTGTCTGTGTACTGAGTCATTCATCCCCAGGCAGATTGCATTCTATACTACTTTTGCATCTTTTCATTAATAACCTGAAGTCTCAAAAAACCCCCTGTAGCTTCTTGAAAGCAGAAACATAMGAAACCTTCTGGATTGAGCTCTCTGACTGTACAGTATGCTTATTATGCTGTATCATGTTTTCCATCAAGTTCAGTGTTTCCTTAGAGGGAGCCCAACCCACAGCTAACCCTGAAAACTCATATGCTTTTTGTGCAGTCGGATATCTGCATGTAAATTCCACTTACATTCAATCCTTTGTTTTTTTGAACCCCATATCTACCATCAGTGACTCCTCTCTGAAGTGTCCTCAAACATGGTATTTATACATGGCAGCAACTCATATCTGCTTTATGTAATCTTACCAGGGATGAAATCAGAAAAACTCCGTGCTTCTGGAACATTAGAGTTGCAAAATCACACTCTGAACAGGTGCTGTGCAGTGTGATCTCTTGGTGGCATGAACAGGGTCTGCTTGCTCCCTGCCCCCAGCTGGCTGTGTTTATCTTCCCCTATTTATCGGCCATTTTTAGAGTGCCACAACTCAAGATTTTGTGACACTCGTCCTCCTCCCATAGGGGCACCAGCTGCCAGCTTTTTGTGCCAGCACATATGGGAATGACAGCACCATTATCTCACTGGTGCTTGCCAGAGAGAAGTCACACTACCTTGAAACACTATCTTGAAACAAAATTCATACAAGCTCTGTTGCTGCATTTGCCCAGTGCTGCGGGCTGGTTTTGCTTGCCTCTCATCTGCCTAGGACTCTGCCAGTGTTGCTTGCTCCAAGCATGAAACCAAAGCAAGTGGGAGAGGGAATAGCCAGGTCACCAGCCTGCCTTCACACTTGCCTCCCTTACCAGGGGCACATTCTTTTTTAAGTTTTGGTTTGTTTGTTTGTTTGTTTGTTTGTTTTTCCCTCAGGAAGCACTGACTTGTCATTTCTAGCTTTAATTTCACATCATTTCCCTTCAATATGATTATCCTTTCTTCATGTAATTTATTCTCACAGGTACTTATAGCACTTCCCTGCAATAAACAAGACTAATTAATGAGCTGTTTATCCCTTACCCGACATTGTTAACCAACCTATTTAATAAAATCAAACCAGACATCTGGCCTAGCATTATCTAACTGGACAGCCACCTCTTTTATCAACTTTCTACATTCAGCTGATGGCAAATATTCAGGGCCAGGCACTTAGCAGCCATCTCACCAGTGTCTCCAGTGCAGACACAGTTTTTCATATTTATTATAATCTTGTAATGACTAAGGCTGCAGCCCAGAAGAATGCTTAAACATGTTTTTAACTGCATAGGTGCAATTAAGTACCCTTAATGGTTGTATGACATGACCATATACTTAAGTGCTTTCCGAACTGCGGCTTTCTTGAGGTTTCCATTCTTGTCATACCACACAGCCTCCCATTTTGCCACCCCTTCTTTTCCAGCATGGGAAAACTTCCTCTCATCTTTGGGAATTCCCCAAATGCTCCATGCTAGGTGAGATGGGTCTGGAGTTGTGTCCAGGTTCTCCCTGGGCAGAGCTGTAAGGCGGTCCCTGTTCAGCACCACCAATAACCACTGCAGGCATTTCTGCCCCCATCCTACTTGCCAGGGGTGGACTATGGTCCTTCCTGGGCTCCCATGTCTGTTTCCTGGTGTTACTGCCTGGTGTTACTCTTCCAGGGTGAACAGGCAGCAGCTGAGCCAGGATAAGATCCAGCTCCAAGGTTTTGGATTTTGCAGGTGATGTTGCGACCCTACCTTTTCCTTGAGAAATTGTCTGCCTCCTCAGCTGAGCCAGGGACAAGCGTGCAGCCTGTCTTTGGTGCTGTGTGTGGCTTGGAGGCTGTCAGTTGATATTGCACCCTCCAGAAGCAACCAAGAGCAGTAATTCCCTTAATAACTTCCTTGGCACTGAACCAAGGGCCTGCCTACAACATCTCATGAGGTATGTACACATGAGGTAGATGTGGTTTCTGCATATTGCTGGGCTCTTGTGTCCTGTGCACCAGCCTAGGACCCTGCTTATGACCTCACCTATAAAATTGCAGCTTCCTGCACAAGGATAGATGCAGAACTCAGTTGTGAGCCACAGCAGTGGAGCAGATGTAAAAAGGGCAACCCTAGGTTGCTGCACCGCAGCAGGAGAAGGCAACAGCATCTCCCCRGTTACTGCAAGCTGATCTGGATGTGCCTCTGCTCTGTGCCTTTGGTGCCTGCCTGGAAAATGCAGACACACCCCCAGCAGCTGCAAGCATAACCTGTATCTGTAAAATGACAAGCATGGCCAAGGAGTGCAAGAGGAAGGGAAGGCAAGGCAAGGTAAGGCAGCAGCTGCTAAAGGAGTGCCCAGCTCCTAGCAGGGCTGCCACTTTGTGTTACAGAGGCTGCCAGCCCTGCCTCCACCATCAATTGCAGAGCTTCATCACCCTTCAGACTATGCCTCCCTCCCAGCCAGTGAGGCTGCCGGCTTCACATCTCATGAATCCTGGTGACTTCTGAGTTAGCCGCAAAAAATCATGCCACTCCCAACTGAGAAGGAAGTACTACAGCAAAATTATTGAAGACAAAGTGAAATAAATGGTCTATACTGAGGAAGCAGCTAGAAGGGGATGGGAAGGGAAGGTATGACTAAGAGGCAGCCAGGAAAGCCCTGGATTTGTTTGCAGGGTATAGATGAGCAGGGAGTGGTGAGAGCTGTGATTGTTCTTTGCCACCTGGTTGCATAACAACAGACTGATTTCCTGAGGCTGCTGGGATAAAGCACAGCAAAATTGTCATCAAAGAGAGAAGAGCACTGAGTGGARATTTAGGGTCTGTCCTCACCATGCTCTTGGCCTGCTGTGTGGTGCAGGCCAGCAGTATCACAGTGACAACCTGTCCCTTCCCAGCAGCCTCCTTCTCTGGCCTTTGCCATGCAAGCAGGCTCTGGGTCCAAACAGAACTGGTGCTGGTCTGGGCTCGATGAAATTGTCATAGCCTCAAAGTTTCTAGAGACAGAGAGAGAACTTGAGTTTTCAAGACAATCTGTTCACCAGATGTTGGTTGCAAATGAAAATTTGAAGGAGGAAGATTTAAATTCACCAAAGATACTAGACTGAGAAGATTAGGGTTAGTGCTGGTCCATTGAGCTAGTAATGAGGTGTGCAGAAGGGCTATCATTAGTAAAGATGATAATCATGTTTAATTCTCATCTGTCATTTTAAATCTGCAGCACCTTGAGGGAGAAGGAAGGGCTGCAGCCCAGAAGGAAGGGCTCATCTGACCCATAAAATGGGAAAATCTGAAGTGACTTTCTTGTGGTGGCACAATCTGCCACTGGCTGGGAGAAACTCAAGTATCCTCTTCACCAGGCCATGCATGACACTTCTTACAGCACAAAGTGGTTATGCTGAAGAACCATGTCCATCAGCTTGTGAAGAGCACCAGCTTTTGTACTGCTTCAAGCTCAGCAGGGAAAGGTGGCAAACCCTCAGACCTTGAATTTGGCAGGCACTAGCAACACATCAGGCTAGAAAGCAAGGATAATGGAAGTGCAGCCCTGCTCCTGGGAGAGGAACTTGCTGTAAATGGGATGGGTAAGTGAAGAAGTGCTCTGCATCATGAGCATGAATGGAAATACCCTTAGAGAAACAGATCAATAATCATACTGCATATTCCACCTGGCTTGCCTCTGGGTACTGCAATTCCTGTTTCTTACTGCTGGAAATGTGTGGTCAGGGCATGTTCTCCAAGAAAAGAATCTGCAGTGTGATAAAGGCAGCAGGGATCCTTTCTGCAGTGAGGATCCAAACTGCTCTAAGACAATTCAGAGGTGCACAAACTGTTCCTGTGCTGAGATCTCTGCTCAGACTGTCTAAGGGTGATTCCTCATGTTAACAGCTGGCACACACTAACACTGTCTTGTGCTCCCCACCTGTGAGATCAGAGTCAACACTTGAACATTTCCCAGTGTACTTTCAAGCAGAGAGACATAGGTGTCAGTAGACTCCTTTCAGAATTTTAGTTCATTCAATGGTCATAACAAAGAGAACAGGGCCAGGGAAAGAGCCTGTTCTTATCACACTTCCCTTTAAATAAGGCAATTCTCTGTTTTTCTAGAACATGCACAAGAATCCGAGTCCATGTGCATAGGCATCCCAGCTGTTCCCACTCAGGATTTTTACCCGTATTTCAAGTACTTCAAATCTGAGATGCAAATTTCTTTCTTTTCAATAAGATACATTAAATTTCAGGGCTTCATTAACAACACTATCTGTAATCTCATGCCACCTTCTGAGCTGCTGGCTTCGGAGAAGGCTATCAAACGTTGACCACATTTTGYACTTCCAAGTCTCCACTTATTCCTGACAGGCTTACAGCACTGACAGGGCTACAACATTATCTCCAAAAACTTCACATCCTAAATCTTTTGCCTGTTAATATTGTACGTGCTCCTTGTTTGGAGGAGTGGTATTTGAGTTAAAAAAACTTTCTTTCTGCTACAATCATTCTTTGCCTCATTTCTCTAGGAATATAGGCATTTCCATACCTTTAAAAATTCCAGTACAGGTGCAGAATAAAACAAGTTGTATCTCCATCAACTGGGTGATGGTGAGTGAAGCAGCTTTTAATCTGTCTCTTTATGCCAGTGATAAATTTGGGCTTTACAGGTTCAAAAATACGCCCTAGCAGAAGAAAGAATTTGAAAAATGAGGTGCTAACTGCATTTTTATCTGCAGATCAAACCTGGACTAATCCAACACAACCTTTTAAGATTGCTGGCAATTATTTTGTCTTTTTGCTTGAGTGGAGGTCTGTTTCTGTAGTCTTTGCCAGCAGATCCTAAGGGGTAGGTTAATATCATTGTTGTGAGAGTTTGCAAAAAGAATACAATGTTGCCACTACATAGGTACTAAACAGGGTGCAACTTTATTTACAGTGTAAAGTGCATCACATGGAAGTCTGTTAAAACACACAACAAGCAGTGACATAAATGACAGTACAGTACTGGGTAGGGAGGGGAAAATATTCCAGCAAGTATCAAAACATCATTAATAGCACTAATATGACAGCCTCTAGTTTCAGCTATTCTGTCCTAACACCACATCTCCTTACAAAACATGTTGAGTGGGCTGATCCCGGGACTCCATGTACTAGTCACTAGTGTGAAGCTGGGGTGCTAAAAGCTACTCTGCAGTCCTAAACTCTCCAGCAATGTCCTGCTAGATCTAAGAACTCTCCTCACCACCACTGTTCTGCTCTGGAGATGACCAGGACAGGGTCAGAGGACACACCAGAGAAGCACACTGGAAAAGGGACAAAAACATGAGAATGACATATAAATAAAGATCTGCTTTTTTCACCTATGCACTCTTTCCCTTTAGAAGTCCTGTGTTGCTCACTGCAGCTTCCCTTCATTTGCTGTTAAGGCAGCAAGGAAGTCAAGGAACGAAGTGCTCACAAATGGTGGTGACTGTGTGTTGAAATGTGGACGTTACTTACTGAACACTAACTTCAGTCAAAGCTGTAAACATTGGTGGTTGTGGAGCTGGGAGACAGAAGATTTTTGCTACGTACTAGCAGAGTCCATTAGAAAAAGAAGGTTGTGGGAGCTAAAACCACAACTCTTCAGCTGGTTGCAGCTCCCACTGGGAAGGAATCTACATTCACATTAATCTGATCCCCTAATGACTCCTATTTTTTACTATCATTTTTTCTTTTAATTGGCTGAAAGCTCCTAATGGCTGGCAGCTTTGCTTGTTTCTTTCTTCCCCATTTCTGGTATCTGGCTAACAGCCATCAGTTATGTGTCAGTATTTACTAGAGCCCTGTTACTGTAACTGAGCTCATTTTGGCTTCATATCACTTTCCTGTATCAGGGTTCATGCATAAAAGGAAGGTACATCCATGAAGGGGGGTGGGGTGGGGCAGTTCTGCACACTCTTAATCTGGAGGGTAACTAAGCAGAAACAGGAAGCTACAGAAGGTAAAATTTATTTCTCCTTTTTTTCTGTTATTATTGGGAAAAATGGAGCTTCTGATCAATGACTCTCAGGTTCTGACTCTAAGATCTTTTTTCATAGATCAGACTTTTTGCTAACTACCAATTACAGAACATGTGACTTTGAAAAATGCATGGGATTTCTGCCTTGTAATTCCACCACCCTACTTAAGCATAATTTTTAACATTTCAATTCATCAGAGCATGACTTAATGATGGCACTCATGAGTGTGTTTTCCTCAGACACAATGGGATCACCAGGCTGAGAATGAGGAATCTGGTAACATGCGTGCTCTCAGTACTTCTCACTCAGCTGAGCATTTCTGTCTGTGTGTGTGTTCTCAACAGAGGCCTTCTCCAGTTTTTTGAGGATTCTGCATAACAAAACGGCAACATTCTGGCAAGCAGATAGCAAACTTTCACCTCTAAACTTATCTGGTACCTTCTCTCTCCATCTCAGGGGCAGTCAAATATTGGGACCCAAACCTCAGATATCAAGAACATTCACCCAGCAGATGGCTGCCAGAATGTACTTCATTTATATAGGAAAGAGATGGTAGTTACTGGCAGGTGGTGTGCCCCGTGGCAAATGGAAAGTGCAAATTTCAGAGATACACCTCCTTCCTACTGCTGGATCCTGGATTATGCACCTTAGAGCTACACCTGAATGGCCTGTAGGTCAGAAAGCTTCAAAGGCTCTTGTTGGCTAGATTTAATCTGTTCTCCTCTGAATGAGCTGTGTTCCCTCTTCTCTTTTACTAAGAAATCTTAGGTAAAACTCATGCCATGCCTCTCATTAAGTCACTCTCCAATGAAGTCAATGTCACATGAACTACACTACAGAATCTTCTCTTATGCTCACTAGAAACTGTGGTTACAACACAGACCTTATCACATGCAGTTATGATTTTTATCAACTGAAGTTCAAAGGCCCAATGCAGAGTTTGGTGACTCATTCAGCCTTGTGTAACACTCTTTACTGTTGAGTTATTGGACAGTAGTATGCTTTGGCAGCTGGTAAGCAGAATTGCCATATTGTGTTTAATCACGGTTGGCAGTATAGTACAGTTTAATTAGCTTACTTAATGTAAGAAATGGGAGAGACTTCACTTTAAACAACCACTTTCTCAGTGGATTGTAGGAATCTTTACATTTGTATGTGTATGTGTGTATGACACCTGTGTAGCAGCATATATTTGATAATACTTTTATAAATGAAAAATAAAGAGGATTTCTTTAAAAATTGAAAGATGTATCACAAAATAAAGTACAAAACAAGGGAGCTGGGGAGGGGTGGGGGAAGGGAAACAATGGATTTGATTTACAATGCATTAGAATCCAAGCCCTGGTGCCTAGACTGAAGCAAGATATCTGAATGTAGAATTGCTGTGCTGATGTTAAAAGGGATAGAATCCAGTCTTCCGTTTCCTGCATCAAAAAACCCAAACAAAATAAAATCAGTGGTGTGCTGAACATACCAATGATCAACAGTGAGGCACAAGAGCATAATCTCTGAAAGTACACCAAGGATTAGCATGCCCTCAAAGAGGGGGAGAGAGTGGGCATGGGGAATAGAGATATCTGATATTTAACTACAGTCATGACTCATCACAGAGTAGTTTGGAACTAGTCTTGCACTGCACACTGATAAAAGCTTTGGGACCTTTCAGCTTCCCCTTGTAAATCCACACCTTGTTAACCTGCAGCAGGGAATCTCTGCTTTCATGTCATTTGCCTGTATTATTTTAGAATTCTCAGAAGGGTATYACACCCCACAAAGAGCCACAAGGAACTGAGGCCCAATCATAACAAAATGTGAAACAGATCTCAGAGCTTGTTTCTGTCTTCACTTCACCCATCCAGTTATGTTTAGGAAATGTCCTCTCAAACAGCTCTGGAAGGGACAAGCTGCTAGACCCCAATCCTGCAGGGCTAATGACCCACCTTCTCTCAGATTTCCAATGCTGCACAGAGCTATGAACTTGGACAAAAAAAAAAACCCAACAAAAGAAGCCAAGACCAGTCTGGTGTAGGAATGGCCTGAAACTTTGTTTTAGCTTTCATGACAAAAACTCCACTATTTTGGGTTATTATGCCCATTGGATTTGGGCTTCTCTGCTTCATGTCCTAAATGGAAATACTACCAGACTTCACAGGTATACCTTTCAATCTAAAGCTGAAAGATGTTGTTTGTTGGCAATACATTTAAGTTGCTTCACTAAGGCACATATAATCACAGCTGACAAATTAAAACTATTCATTTTGGACAATGTGATTTTTTGTTAAGCATCTCTCCTTTAAGATAAACTGTACATCAGAGAGATAGGAAGGAATGTCTGTCACTATCCACCCAGAAAGAAGAACAGAAAAAATTACAATGTCACAGGCTTCATCTGTTCCCTGCAGAAAAATATTAACATTGATGTGGTTCTTATTTAGCTCTCCAGGATAATGACCACTGTATTCAGCAGGAGCCTGTGTGAGTTGAGGTATATATATTTTTTGCTATCATGGCTCTAGAGCTGCCAAGAGATTTGAACAGAGACTTGCCTCAGAGGCACCTTGTTGTACTCTTTAAATGATTACATCACTCAATGCTGGGTGCAAGATGGCTTATTATTATTTATGACAACTATTGCATGACCCCAGTCTTGAATATGGATCCAGCTGAGGTATATACAGTTCAAAATGAACACTAGTAAACAGTAAGAGGCCAAAATTTCCTGAAGAACATTCTGTACTACATGTCAAAACCCCACTTCCATTTACATAATGAAAAACCAGTCTAAATGTTGTGGGYTTGCCTGTCTGCTTATGTGTAAAGATACAATTTTCTGAGTTTTCTACAAGTCTGGCAATCATTTTGCAGAGTACTCTCTAAGGCCTTTACATTATTGCCCATAAATCTTGAGGCACCTAAAGGTTACTGATTTATGGAATCTAGAGATGCTCAAAACATTAAATTTATTTGCTCATTCTTCAGATTTAGGGTTTAGTAGGGTGTGATTCAGCCCAGCTCTGGGACAGTGCTCAGCAACACTTACCTAGAGCAGTCAGGTCCAGTCCAGGAAGAGGGACAGTAGCACCGATTTGGTCGTATGCACTTCCCACCATTTAAGCAAGGCAACTGGCAAACAGCTGCACACAAACACACAGACGCTTGGGTTAATGAGCACATCCTCAACAAGCTGATTTAGTAGCAGGGCATTGAAAAATCGTCCTGCCTTGTTCTGTTAAGAGTGGGAAGGGCAGTCTGAGAAACACACATCTGCTAAGTGTGATTTGACTCCTACTGTTTTTGCTGTCTGATGCATTGTATGAGCTGCATGAAACAGCCAGTGTGTAATTTCACATTGCCTTAAAAATTCTGTTGTTTTTTATTCCAATTAAGACAACAAAGGAATGCAAGCAGAAGCAGGAGGAAGAATTGGAAGAATCATAAGATGAACAGGACAACAGGAATAAAATGTAATTATTTTTTTAAAAAAGGAATGTGACAGCTTAACACTAGCCAGGACAAGCAGACATGGGAAAGAAGTATAGAAAAAGACAGCATAAACAGGAGGAGTTGAAGGTCAGAAAGCCATGTGCAGATCAAAGCAAGGAGTAAGACTTCAAGCAATAGCACCTGCATGGAGACTAGGAAAGGAAGCAGAGATTGACAGTAAGGTCCTGAAAGTCACTGGATAGCCCTAAGAGGTGAGACTAGGTGCAACAGGGTGTTAGAGAAAAAACCTTSTCTGCCTTACTGGTCATGCTGAGCCTGGTTGAACATGCTTTTGTGTGACAGTCTAACCCGAGGGTATCAAGTACCTAAACAAAAGTTGAAGTTTCAAGTCTTCCTATCAATTTTGAGATTGAAAGGTAAAAAACAACACAATTTATAGAACCAATTTAGATATACACTTAATGAGGTCCTTCAAACACAGGCATTTATACTGCAGGAAAGATGTGAATACTTTAAAGCAGATTAATGCCATATGTAGAGGACAAACCTAAAAATACTAGTAAGGACAAAGGTTGGGTAATAATTTTGCAAGGAATATGGATCAGGAAGTACTGATTATTATGGAATTGCAGGAAATGGAAATGAGTAGTCACAGGAATGCAAACAAACCTACTCCAATTCCTCTGGGCCAAACAAGAACAAACAACAGCAGAAGGCTATAGTGATAGGCCATCCATATGCAATTAAGTGCACCAAGCATGTAATGTTGAAAATTACTTCTGATTTTGGAATGAAGCATATGACCAAAACATCTTTAGCTGTCTCTGAAGTATTTCTCTATCATACCAAAATGTCAATATCAGTAGCTGAAACAAGAAGTGATTACAAAACTTCGTAAGTGGTGTTTATGATGCAGATGCAATTGTTCACTGTAATTTTCACTTTAGCTACTGAGAAGCAAGTCAGGCCTGTACAGTTTTGAATTGCTGGCCAAAAAGTGAAGAAGCCATCTATCCTCCTCAAGCACCCACTATAGCTGCAAAGCYGGTGAAATATGAGAGGAAATGATGCATTATGTGATATGCAAGAGTCCTTTCAAAAGACAGTAATTCAGAGTTAAAATGTTCCCTCTGGTAGTTCAATTTTCTGCAGAAGGGTTGGGTTTGCAGTGTATTGCACTGCAATATATGTTTTGCACAGTTTATCCCCCAGATTCACTGTTCTTATCAGTTTAACAAATACAATGAACATTCATTAACAGAGGCATGGATTCCTTCCCAGCTCACCCCATCAGCCACTTCAAAGCCTTGCAGGAAAATAAAGCTGGGCTTTCATGTTAAGTCCCTACTAAAAATCCACTAAGGTGCACCTGGACAATAAAAATACAGTGAAGAAACTGAAATCAATTTTAAAAAATAGCTAATACCTGTAAGTGTTTAAGATTTAATAATGATTGAAAGATGTTTCAGTAATCATTCAGTTGCTGAGTTTTACTGTCTTTTCACAGGGAAGTCTTTCAAAACCTTGTGTTTGTTCACACCAGTCTTGATATGGAACCATATATTCTAAACTCGAGTTCAAATATTTTCCATAACTGCAGCCAACCTCATCTCACACAAATGGACTGGTTGGGACACCAGTCTGGACRTTAGAATCACTCCCCTCCTACCCCTCACTATTTTTGTGTGTTCCATGACCTTCCCCTTTGGTTAGGTGCAAGTAAGAGATCTAGTAAAAAGAAGTGCACATTGAATTTGTTCAGAGAACTTAGATGAAACCTAATGTAAGGYACCCATGTATGATGTATCCAATAAACTCAATCACCCTTAAATCCTTGATTTGGTGTGCTCTCTTTCCTGATTCAGCACCCAGGCAATTAGTGGGAATCCATCAAACCAGGCAGCTATGTGGTGAAAAACCTCTGAAATACCTGCAGCTTGTTTGTGCATTTATGATGACCTAAATTTCCTGAAGATGAAAATGAAAATTATGCACCTGGAATTGAGAAAAATAGTTTTTTCTTCTCCCTGGAAACCCTTTCTCCTTTGCACTGCTTTTTGCAGAGAGTCCTTTGGTGGATACTGTCTGTCCTTTTTCAGAACAAGCTTTTCTGAAAGTTTTAAAGACTAATCAGGGTGGGACTAATCTTAAATCAGTTTACAGCAAATCCTCCAGGAATATTATTGTAGGCCTGGGTTCTCCYGTGTCAAGCTCAGGAATTCTATGAATCCCTAGAGAACTGTGCTAGGTGTTGCTAGTAGAGTCCCAAAAAGTGAGAAAAAATGCAGGTGAGAAGTTTTACCTGTATGGCAGCGTGATCCAGTCCATCCGAGGGGGCACTCACACTGGTAAGGGGCCACGCAGCGACCTCCGTTGAGACACGGCAGAATGCATATTGCTGAGGAGAAKAGAACCAGAGAACGTAATTACCTCCCATGAGAGCGAAGAATAGAGTGTGCAAGAGACAAACTTACGTTTAACAAGAAACTCCACTGCCCCTTGGAGTGCTCGCATGGAGTATCAGCAGAGTTGAGCAGGATCTCCCCGCCAGGCACAAGAAGCAAATGTGATTGGATGGAAGACAGATATGACAAAGAATAGTGGCAAAGACATGGACAGGCTGCAACAATTGCTTCAGCAATTGCTGGAGTCCTTCAGATGCTTGTAAGTTCTGTGTTCATGGGAAATGAGACAGGGCTGTTTGTAACATGCAATATCCAGATACTGACCACTTCTGTGATGGTGCTAACAAAACCAGTTCATGCTTTAATTACAAAAAATTGGATTGTTCATGAATTCTCTGGGCTTGCAGATGTAGCATCCAAAACAARTTAATCTACGCCCTGCCCATAGAAAAGCACTTTGTCTAGGCCAGTGAAAACATGCTGAGACAGGTGAGATCATAGGCCCCTTGGGGAAAGGCAGCTTGGATACAAGGCATTTTGGGTGAAAAAGGCAAAGGCTGGAAGCTTTGGGGGAGAAACAAAGCATATACCAAGCAGCTGATGATGTCTGGATAGAGCAACAATCAAGCTACACTGCTCCTGTGAGCAGATTTGTGAAACTCCCACTTGTTCATGCTTTAAGTATCTTCACAAAACTATCCTCTCCACTGTACTAAGTGAACAAAGTACTTGAGCATCATTCTCTAAAAAGAGCAAGAGTTGAGCTGGGTCTCAAATTTGGACCTTCAAGTGGCACTTACAGTAGAGTTTAATACTGGGAGGGTGGGTGAGGGGCTGCAGAAGACTGAGGCAGGGGTTATTCTGCTGCTGCTGCACAGCAGAGATGAAGCTGAGCAGGTGCAGTCAGCTTGGATAACAAAATAATTCTGAACTTCCATGGACCTCACAGARCTGACCTTTCTCACTGGGAAATACTTGTGTGCATTGCAAGACTTTTAGAATGGTCAGGACTCTCTCAAGACGATGAATCTTATCTTTTTTGTAAACTGTGAACTACATGGTGACTGAATTCTCTCAGTGGTCTTACTGTGGCCTGATACTGACAGATCAGTGCTCAGTGTTAGCACTCAGAAATTCCTTGGGCTTCCAGAGCAGGCCCTCAACTTCAAAGCCTAAGCCTGTTTTTCCTGTTGGCTGGTGCACCTTCTTTGACATGCAAAATTGGTGTTTCACTGACCAATTGTGGGAACTTTTCCCCTCTTCTAACTATCTATGCCGAAGTCAAAAAAAAAAAAAAAAAAAA
>CADDXX010000198.1:202952-363431 GCA_902810485.1 Alauda arvensis | reverse complement strand
TACCTGTACCCGCATTAAGTATGATCTGGCTAGTTATATGCCAGTCTGAATTGCAATGATGATTGAAATGGCTGGGATCATAAATGAAATGGCTGGCTCTGAAGAATGCTTCAAGTGTCATTACTGATGAAACTAATAAACTCAATTGTGGGATACCAAACACAGTTTTGTCAGACACAGGGTGCAATCCTTGTCTGCCGAGACTGTGACACATACAGGGCTAAGTTGCATGTATGKCTGTGGTGATACTGCCAGGCACAGGGACAGAAAAAGAGAAGCTGTGTGAATGTACCACATAAACACAAAAAGACAAAACTTGCTGAACCTTTTGTTCTCATTCTGTATCTATCACTAATTTGTGCCATGTGCAATTGACACTGTCACAGGGAAGACTTGCAAGCTGCAGAGATAGATAGAGGAYGATTTTAACATATGATACATTTTAAATACTTGAACCACATTCTTTTCCAAGAATCTCATCTCTAGATGAGAATGTGCACAATTTTTGTAGGTTTCCATGTATCTTCAGAGTCAGGGGCAAYGACTCAGATCTGGGGACAGTGACACCACCCCTACTGTAGTTCTTGGACATGCTAAARCCTTACATCAGGGCCATGCTGCATATACTAAATACGGGCACTTCCCTCTTCTATCCACMTAGACCCATGCCTTCCTATATGTACAGTAATAAGGTTCCTCAAGCAGCAGCTATGCCAGCCTGAAAGGGTTAAATTGCCCAAATTCTTTGTGCTAAGACCACCATGAATAGAAACATGGATCAAACTGACATCCCAATGTCACCCAGGGAATCTCTGACAAAGCCAGGGGTTAGATTTGGCTCTTTTCAGTGAGAACAGATCCAGCTCCCTAATAATTTGGAGATCCATGACAGGAAAAGCCAGTCTAGAATTTGTGAGGCACAAGTACACAGGTCAGGAGGGGCAGCATGGAAAAAGTGRCACATTACATACATTATTTGAACATGAATTGATGAGGTTCATAACCACAGACTGATAAAAATGGAAGCCAAAAAAATAATACAGCCACCAGCAGAACACTGAAGTCTCTTCTGTTCTAATCCCTCTTCATTACCCAAAACTATTGGTGTTACTATTAGAAACAGACTTTGAAGAAATGAAACAAGGTGCTCTTCCAGCACAGTGAAAGAGCACCCAGAAACAAAACCACACCCGTTCAAGAAGTGCTTGTTTTGCTTTGAAGATGTATGGGAGGGGTTATTTTTCTAGAAACAAGCCCAGCATACACCTTTCTGTTCTCCTTCATTCGCCAAGCAGAACATATCAATGATTCTTACGGTTTTAGCTCTTATGCATTTTYTGGGTCACTGCAGTAAGTTCATTTGTCTTACCTACAAGACCCCTGGAGTTACAATTTGGGATGATATACGTACGCTCTTCGCAGAGCCGGCCCATCCAGCCATCCGGACAGGAGCAGGCGTTGGGTCGCTCGCAGACGCCGCCGTTCTGGCACGGGAACCGACAGACAGCTGGAAACACGCCCATTTCATTACAAACCCAGGACAGTGCATTGTAAGCCTAGTAACTCAGCACCTTGCACAGACCTTTGCAGTTGTAAGGCTTAGAGCAGAAYGAACAAATGCAGAGAAGTTCAGAAACACTGCTTGGTTTTGATGTCTAGGGCTACGTCATCTTCTGGCTCTGTGTGCTTGATTAGGTACTGTAAGCCAGAGTGTGGGAATAATTGAGATAATAAAAAAATTGTCCATGGAAAAAATGAAAATGCACATGTATTTATAGTTGAATAAATGATTTGGATAGTTTTTCAATGCTGGCACTATTCTTTATCTGATTTCCCCACCAACTTTTGTAAAACAAAATGAAAATACCCATAAAATACACCATAAAAACCTATTATCTTCCTCACCCCTTCCCCCAGGCCTTCTAAATTGACTCTGGAATAGAATCAAGCTTTCTTCTAACCTTGGTATGAAGCATCAAGATAAATGCCATCTGGCATAATACACAGTGTGTCAAAAGTAAGATTAACTGTATGATAGAACAGGCAATTTTTACTGCACCATCATGCAGCATAATGAGAAGTGACCAGAGAGGGTGCAGCAGTGGCACAGTAAGTGTTCATTGGAACTCAAAGTGTGACTATAAACCTCACCTAGCATTCATGCTGACTGGTGCTCCTCGGCTTCCATTCCTATTAATAAGCACCTAATCACACAAGCGAGGAATTTGGAGTGGAATCTATCATGCTGGGCCAATGTATTGCCTGGACTGGACAGACTTTGGACTTCTTTGTCACTTCTATGACACTGTACCATGTCTTGTAGCATACAYCCAGGGAAACCAGGACTGCTTTAGAAAATCAGGTGAAAGCTAYGCACAAACATGTTATACTTAAAGATCATTGGAGGAAGTGCAATCTTTCTCATGTTGGTGTAGATACTATACAGAGAAAATAAAAAACTGGCTTTGAGACACTACTACAGAACAAATAAATAATCAGACTGACAGTAATCTCAGGAAACTCAATCTGAATTGTAATTGCATCTGAACTGCTATCTTTAATTAGTTATTAGGTGAGCAAAATACACATTTAAGCTTTGAGTGTTTCAGATCTTGGTCAATATTAGCATTAAATACCAACAGTACATTGGCACACTGAAACACTGTTCAGACCTGAAATCCACAAAGAAAAGAATGCAAATCTTTCCCTCAGAGAGACAAACTTGAGTCACTCCTGGAGCTAAGCCATGCCAAATGCGAGCTACAGCTTGGAGTCAGTTGAAATGAGGCCAAAGTTCTGCCGTTTTATTTTTCAATCTCAGGAGCCTTCCCAACAAGTGTCAGCTGATAATGAGAATGGGAAGAGACCYCTAAAAGGTTAACATAATTTGCAATATTTTAACAGTAATTTTGAAAATTTTTGTTGTAAAAATATCAATTACTACACAGACAGCTTGTCTCTAGTGTTGACTAAAGCAGAACAGTGTGTCAAACAGGTTTCTYTTCTGCAATGAAAAAGCCATTCAAAGCTTTGTGTGATCTACACCAATTAAACAATATTCCATGAATGTAATAATGGGATGTAAGGTAAAAGATTAATGTATAAATGATAATCTACATTAAATTCAAAGCCCATGAAATAAGGCTTCTGAAATGTATTTTTCTCCCTGTCAATGTAGAAGATGCAGATATTTCATGAGTTACAAAAACTGTTTTGGATGGCAACTCCAGGCTACTCAGCAATCAGATGTCAGGTAGAGATAGGCTTTTCCTGGGTTTCTGCCCAGGTCCTGGTTGTGAAACTGAATGAGAACGTATCATCCCTAGGTGTGCACTTGTTATACACCAATTTAGGCAAGCAGAGACTACTTGTCTGTAGCTGTGGGGATTATTCTTATCAACAGACAAGACTAGAAAAATGCTTGGGACTGGAAGTTAAGCTGGGATCTCATTCTCTCTCTCTCTCTCTTTTTTTTTTTATCAATCTTTTTACATCCCCTTGTAAATTTATCTACACAAGACTCAAAAGCATCACGCTGCTCAAGTCAAACATGTCAGAAGGGGAAAAATAAATTCTGTTATCTGTTCTCAGCTTTGCAAAAAGCTTTCCTTGTTTGGAAGGAAAGTGGTTGCAACTGAACAACTTCCTCAGGTCCCAGCTTCCCTCTCATAATGCTCTTGTTTGTTGATGGGGTACAGACTTTCTGGTTGACAGCTCCACATTGACCACTCCCAGTCAAGATGTGAAGAGAGCAAACAGACAAGACAGTTTTAGAGCACTTCAAGAAGAAGAAACTGGAGTCAGGTAAGCTGTGTGCATCTGTGCAGCCTAACAAGTCCTGCAGGTATTTATAATCAKCAGATCCAGGAAAATACTTCTCACCCCTGAAACTCAGATCAGAATCTGGCCAGCAACCTCTAACCAGCAGTGATTCAGGCAAGTGCAGCTGAGCTGATAGCTCTTCCAAAGAAGCTAAAGAAGTCTTCTTTTTAATTATAATATTTACATTAACTAACCTGTTCAACCGGGACAGGACATTTCAAGCAGGCTTAGGACACATTAATAATCAACTCACACAGCCATAAACAAGAAATGCAGCATGAGTCACTACAGARAGTGCTTTCATGTTGTTTCTGATGTAGACCACAAAGGCTTGGGTCCTGTAGGACTTTTGTTAGGAAAACCACTCACATGAATTATAAAGCAGTTTTGAAAGATCACTTTGACATGTGTTATGAAAATGCAGGACATTTTCTCAGAGAAACCACTCACATGAATTATAAAGCAGTTTTGAAAGATCACTTTGACATGTGTTATGAAAATGCAGGACATTTTCTCAGAGAAACCACTCACATGAATTATAAAGCAGTTTTGAAAGATCACTTTGACATGTGTTATGAAAATGCAGGACATTCCTCTCAGAGACATCTTTAGCCGTTTTTAAATCCCGTCTTAGAAWAGAGGAGGGAAATTGTTATTCCCCTCCCCTAATACACAGGTTATCCTGCTTTGTTTTCCACCCTCATCATTTGTCCACCTCTTCCCTGCATTTTTTTGAAATTATTTTCCCTAATACTTATTCCTCCGAACAGTTCCAGTAGACACTGCAGTGCTCCAAAGAGAACGTTTGATAGTGATCAGCCCTTCTTGGTTGCTAGTAATCAGTGGCATGAACCTTTCCTAGCAGACAATTACACCCCTTGGCATAAAGTAGTAGGGGTTCTTTGTAACTAATAAATATTAAACATGAATAGAAAGTAAAGCTGATGATATTAAAGGGACAGTTGCACAATCCAAAGTGTTACAATCAGAACAGATAATATCCAAATAATTTTGCTAATGAATTCTAGCTTAGATAAAGCAGCTATTATGCAGAGATGCCTTGAATTCTGTAGCCATCACAGTTTAGAAATATAAACTTTTCATAAACAGGCTGGTGCTTTGGGAGTGTAAATTTCCAACAGGACTTTTGGGTACATCATGACAACTGAAGTAACTCAGATGCTTTTCCTTCAAATCTTCTCTACTTGGCTGCTTAATGGGTAATTTTTCATGCCAGTGGCAAGCCACAGTCACAAACACAAGACAAACCTGTTTCTCAGGAGAAGCTACTCTATTCCTGAAATATTCAGGAGTTGTAAGYTCTTTTATTTGGTTCTGGTTCTCCTCACAACACTCTACTGATCCATGATGTTTAGGCAAGACATKACAACTATCAGATACCAGAATTTTAAGTGAGTGCCTGCTTTCATAGAGTAGGGCAACTGAGCTTGTTTAGGAGTCAGCATTCATGATATTTTGCTGTCAGAATTCATATAAAAAAACTGAAGAGGAGTCCATGATTTTCCAGGRTTAGCACAGTATAGAATCCTCTATCTCCAAATGGCTTCTGACCTAAACAGAAAGTCTCTGAGGAAGGAGGAACTGTTGCTTGTATTTTGGGATGGGGAGCTGAGACTTGCAGGAGAAGAGGCAGAGCTGACAATTCTGATAATGGCTCCAAAGTTCCCAGGTGAGTGTCCTTGAACTTTTCTTCTTCTGTGTAAAGAGGAATGGGGCTGCTTGTGGCTGGCCACTGCTGTGTTGTAAGGTTTTTTGCTTTCTAAACAGAATACCTAAAGCTCAATTTAGTGACTCTTCTGCAATGTAAAGTAAGACTTCAAGGTGCAGCTAACTCACTGCTCCACAGCTATCCAGCAGCAGAGGGCAAGCCAAGCTTCTGATATGGAAATGGCAGATGGCAAGATCTTCCACCAAAGCCCTATGACACTGAACACTTTTGCTGTGCCTCATAATCTGGGTTTAAGTTAGTTTTTGAATATGCTTACATATGTTTTTTATTGTTAAGTTTATTGTCTCTTCATTTTTTAGTTTGTTCCCAGATTTTCTGTTCTTTTTATTTATGTGAATCTTTTAAATGGAAGAGTTAACACTGCTTTAAAAAAGTGAATGTTTTAGCTCAACAGACCAAGAAATTGCAAATACCAGGTGGAATGCCAAGTGTAGAAAGCTTGGACTTTGGTATATTGCTAAATCTATCAATTTTGTAGCATGCTCGGTGTGTATTATTTAGTGACTTATATCAATCTACCTCTTAGTAGTGCAAATTGATTTTCAGGAGCTGCCACACTTTAAACATAATGAGGGACTAAGCACCCATTTGTTCTATTTTGGTTTCTGCAGTGCTCAGTTTTTGACTGTGAAAAACTGACTGACAATGCTTATCTGAAACAGCTCAGCTTGTCAGGAAGATGACTGGTTCTGTCACTTCCTCTCAAAAGATGTCAGGAGAAAAGGTCCTAGGTGTGGGATACAACACTGTAGCAAAAGAAATTGTAAGACCAGCAAGGACTAAAGAGAAAAATTATGGAAGCCTTCTCTTTAACTTGGCAATAAAGCAATAACCTGGAATTAAATGCTCTGAGTGAAACTATGACCGCACTAAAACTAGCAAAAATTTCATTTTTATTGCACCTAGGATTACACCTCAGTGTTTATGGCAAGTTAAGCTATCATTCTGTTAATAAAAAAAGACTTACCTTTGCAGGTGGGTGGTGTTGTCCATGTTCCGTTTTCCAAGCAAATGCTCCGCAGGGGGCCCTCCAGCATGTACCCACTGTAGCATGAGTAGGTGATCATGTCTCCATACTGATAGAAGCTACCACGAATCAGAGCATTCTCTACGTGAGCTGGGGGACCGCAAGAGATCTCTAAACAAAAGAAACCAYCGAGATGTTGGTGAGCTGCAGAGCCTACATGATAGAGGTTTTAACCGTGGAACACAGTGCTGTCCAGGGGAGGTAMCCCAGACACACCTCTGCTGGTAAATCAGCCATGGAGTCCAAGGATCAGGGGCAAACTTAAGAAGTGGGCTCATGAAAACCCCATGACATTCAACAAGTCTGAGAGCAAAGTGCTGCACCCAGGTCAGGACAATCCCAAACATGAGTACAGAGTTGCAAATGAGAAGGACTTGGAGGTTCTTTTTGGTGAAWGGCTGGACATGAGCCAACAGCTGCATTTTCAGATGCAGCCCTGAAAGCCAACTGTATCCTGGGCTGCATCAAAAGAAGTGTGACCWGCAGTGTGAGAGAGGGGATTATCTCACTCTATTCTGCCCTCATGAGACCCCATCTGCAGTGCTGCATCCATCTGGGGGCCTGAGTACAAGAAAGATACTAATCTGTTAGAGCGGGTCCAGAGAAGGGCCACAAAGATGACCAGAGGGATGGAGCATCTCTCCTACCAAAACAAGCCAAGAGAGCGGAGATTATTCAGCATGGATCCAGGAGAAGGCTTCAGGGAGAGCTCATTGCAGCTTTCCAGTTTCTTAAGGGGTCTATTTAGAGAAGGTAGCATTTATATGGAAAGACAGAGACAGAACAAGAGGTGAYGGTTTTGAACTGAAAGAAGGCAGGTTTAGTTTAGACAGAAATTCTAGAAAGAAATTCTTTACTGAAACAGTGSTGAGGTGCTGGAACATGTTGCCCAAGGAAGCTGTGGATGCCCCATACCTGTAAGTGTTCAAGGYCAGGTTGGATGGGACCCTGAGCAACCCAATTCAGTGAATGGCATCCCTGCCCATGGCAGAGGGTTGGAATTAGATGATCTTTAAGGTCCTTTCCAACCTAAGCCATTCTGTGATTCTGTGAATTCAAACAACATTGCTTGCAGGAAGTCAAAAGGCTTTCCAACATGCTTGCAAAAGGACACTGCCTTCTGTCTGTATCAATAAATACAGTAGAAGGCAGCATCTCTTCCTGCAGCTCTTGTCTCATCACCCATAATCTCATGGGGATCATTCTTAAGAGTATTTAGGTTATCCAACAACCAATCCCAGCTCCAGGGCTTGCAAAAGGTAAACTACGAATGCATTTACAGAAGGGCCTAGTAAAGAGTAGGATGAATACAGTTGAAGCACCAACACATAGAGACATGTTCTGAATCCTTTCAAGGAACAATTCTGTTATAAAGAAAGAAGACACAGCTCTTCTCTAGAGCTTCTTAGAGCCCCTTCTTAGCCTCTGGAAAGCAGCAATCCCTTTGGAACTGTATGTCTTGTACTTACTTTCACATTTAGCTGTGGCTGGAGTCCAGGTCTCATCAGCATTACAGGTGATCACAGACTCCCCCTTCAGCTGGTAGCCTTCCCTGCACCTGATGGATACATTCTGGCCAACATGAAAATCCACCTCTGACAGAAGGGCATTCTCTGGGATTATGAAAGGCACAGGACAAGGGTTTGCTGTTCAAAGAAAAGGTGCAATGGAAAAGAAGAAGGGAAGAAAAAAAGATGGAAGGGAGACCACTTTAGAACAGTTTCTGCAAATTTCAAAGCCAAAACATATGAAAAGCAATAGAAATTGATGCTGCATGTGAGTCCAATTTGTAATTTGATTTGAAATGATGAGATTTGGGTCATAAAAATTAATTAAAAAATGTCTACTTAACGGGTGTCAAATGTCTCCTACCATGCTTGGCTGATGCCAGGAGAGGACATACTAAGGATTTAAGTGAGAAATATGCTACTTGTTACTGTGAAACCATTCTCTCCTGTCCTTCCTGTTAACCATAACCTTTCTATAAAAGAGAATCAGACCTATCCTACTTCATATTTGGAGGGGCTGGACCAATGAAGAGCAGCAAAAATGCAGATGTTTGATTAGAGACTTATTGTGACATTCATTAGAGTTTAGATTCTCTCTAATTTCATTTATTGCTGGCTGTAAGCTTGCTGGGCTATTTTTGCATGGTCTGTTGATCTCATCACCAATGTGGAAAATACTGSCTCTATAAAGAACAGAAATTTATGTCAATTTCTTGATATTAAAATGAATAAATACTTTGTGAGACAAAAATTAAATGTCTCAATTAACCATTCTAAGATTACACTAGATCTTAAAGGTAGTCTAGTCACAGACACATACAGCAACAAGGAAGGCTTTTGTGGGTGTGCGAGCACAGTGCACATGTATATAATGTGCTATTTCACAGAATTACAGAAGAATTTATACAGCCATTAAGTCAAATCTGCTTCTCCAAGCAGGGCGAACTAGGTCAGAAGTTCCTGAGCAGAAGTTTGAGTTAAATGTAAGTAACTCTGTGGATGGAGATCTGATGTCCTCTCTGGGTCTCTGTTCCTCTGTTTGACTCTGTTGATGGCAAAAAAGTTTCTTAAAAATCTTCACTGGAGCTTCCTTTCTTGCAACTAGTGTCCACTGCCTTTCACTCTACCACTGTGCAACCCTGAGAAGAGTCTGGCACTTTTTCTTTATACTCTGTCGACGTATCACTTGTGGACAACATTGAAGTCTCTCTTTTTGCCTTCTCCTCCAAATGATTCTCCTACGCACTTCTATTGTATGTCAAATGGTTGAAGTGTAACAACTCCATTTTATGTCATATTTCCAACTAGAGGGAGCTATGCAGRAGACAGATTGTTCATTTACTGTCACCAAAATACACTCAGAGATGTTACTGCTTTCACTTGTATCAGTAACCGCTGCTGCTGCTTCTCTGCAAAAGCTTTCCCATTACAAAGCCAACACATACGTTTACAGAGAGGCAAGGGATTACTCCATCTTCCATCTCTTGTGCATTCTGCTGTTGGTTCTCCTTCCAAGCTGTATCCCTTCTCACAGAGATATGTTACTGTACTGCCAACGGTATTGTTTTCATAAATTGCTTTCCCATTCAGCAAGGAAATTGGAATTTTGCATCTGGTCTCTGCAAAGAAAAGGGTCATATTAATTCAGCTTGATATTAGTCCTGGACTTCAAACATTTACTGAATTAATAACACAATATGTTTAAAGTCACCACAGACTTATAAATCATTAAGGTTATTGATYCAGTAGCTCTGGGAAGAAAATGTAGCTGACCTAGAAAAAAAGCTCCTCCTGATGAGGGAGAAAAGCCTCAGCAAAATGGGGAAGTGAGGACACATTTATGACTTCATACTGGGGCCAGTAGGGCAGAAAGATGGAAATCATTATTTCTTGTCACTGTTAGATTTTCCAGAAACCCCACGTTACAGAATCATTTCTCAAAAGTCTCAGTCTCTGGATTACATGATATGCATGCATAAGGGAGGAGCTATTGCTTATCCCAGACTGGAATGTTCCAGGACATGAAACCAAACAGTTACCTTCACACAATGGCAGGGGTTTACTCCAGCTCCCATTGGCAAGACATGTGATATTCTGGGGCCCAACAAGATGGTATCCAGAGCTGCACACAAAGGTTACATTACTTCTGTATGTGTTTCCAGTAGAAATGGCCTCCGCTTTTTCAATGGAAGGATGCAGCCCACAAGTAATTTCTAGGAGAGAAGAAAACTTTTGGGTTTTATACACRCAATGAAGACTGTTCTTTCTATGACTCACACACTATCTCGTAGCTCTGTTCTCACCCTGAATTAATAGAAAGATAGCAAGAAAGAAGCTGAGAACTGTTACATGGAGAAAGTCATAGAATTCCTTCCCTGCCCTCTCTCCTGGGGTTCACACTGCAGACACTGGAAAATGTATCCAAATGTATTTGGATATTTTTATGAGACATGAGATATATTCAAAGCAACAGAGGATCCCAAGTATTCTGTCCAGGTCTGAGGCTGCATTTTCAGTCTCCTTTGTGCCCCTACAGTGGAAAATGATCTCAATATGTGCTCAAGAGCAATGACAGTAGTTGAGAAGAATCTTGACCTCTGTCCCACATTGTGACATCAAGTAAATTAATCGAAGGTGAGAGAGAAGAATGCAAGGCATAGGACTATAACATCAGCAAGAAAAGATGGAATATGATTTATTGGTAAAGACTATAAATATTGGCATTTTATTTATAAGCTGTATGAAATAAGTAATAAATCTTTCTTTCTAAGCTCCCTCAATTAGTTATTTTCTTGATAGAGAGCCAAAATTTGATCCYAGGGAGCACAGCTTTGGTATCCAGATATACTGAGTGGCCAGGATATACTTGCTTTGGCATGGCAGGGATGAACATGATGTCCAAGGCTCTGCACACCATAACTCAAGGCAAGTCAGATACAGCAGGCCACATTCCTACCCTACTGACCTCAGCACGACTCTTCTTATGTTTATGCCATTTCAATGTGCCAAGAGGAGATTGCTTCAAATCAGAGAAGTACTGCCAATGAGAACTTCCTGCTGGTTTTTCCTCTGGCTCCTCCTTTTACAGTCCCTCTGCTAGAGGGAAAGAAAGGGGGGAAGCCAGACAAAGCACTCTCCTCCTGCCCTCGCTTTCATGGACGTCACATTGCTCTGCCTGCTACTTACGCGTGCATGTGGGGGCGGAAGGGCTCCACTTTCTGTCAACGTGGCAAATCCTTCTGCTTGGCCCCTGTAGCTCAAAGCCAGGGTCACAGCTGTAAAAAACTTCACTGCCAAACAGGAACTCCTCTCCCTGAACAGATCCATTTTCTATCGTGTCTGGGGGTCCACAAGATATTCCTGTAATGTAAGCAATACTTTCCAATCAAACAAAACGTATATGGCTTGTCCTGTTCACAGCTCCTCCACAGGTTTTACTCTGAGAAACAGGAAACAACACAGTGGTTGTCTGGCCATTACCAGGAATTTGCCCCCAAGTAGCAGAGCACAATCATCTTGGTGCTTCCACTTCATGCTAAAAGTAAAAAATCTATTGTGACCCTGCTGGCAGGAAGCCTCAGGAAACTGTTGCCTCTTTCAGCCAACAGCTGAAAGACATGTAAGCCTTAATGTAGAAATGCCTGTTTCAGCACTGCAATCAATGACATCCCAGGGAAGTGAAGTACCTTTCAGAATGATATCCACCGAGTTACATTTAAGGATGCTAAATACCTGTGACTCCTGGCAACTGTGTTCAGAGGTCCTCAGTAACCCCAGAACCCATGACCTCAAGTGTCAGAACTATTTAAACCTGGAAACTTCAGACGAGCAAGGCAAAAAGGTGTAGAGATTTCCTTCACACTATTACCTGCACACACCAGCAGTTCTTATCTTCCAGATTATTACCAGTGGTACTTAGCAAAATGTTTAGGCAAATGCAGAGTTATAAAGTTATATGAGCTATGAGTTATAGAGGAAAATGAGCATTAGTGATTTCTGTTGTGTGAGATACCCTTGACCAGCTTAAAGTGATCGACTCAGGTAGAACATACTTCTGCACACGGGGACAGTGCCACTCCAAAGCTTGTCTTCTTGGCAAGTCCGTTCTGCATTACCCTGTGAAACAATAGAAAAGGCTCAAAGAATGACTTCACTTTAGCTTGCTCTTTCCTCCCATCAGCTTTACTATCCAGCAAGGTGAGGAGGCTTTTTCTGCCACCCTTGTAAAGAGAAAATGAAGTGCTACAGCTCAAGTCTACTAGCAGAATTTATGGTATAAGTTTCTGCAAAATGATAGGTGTTCTTCATAAACCAAAAGTTTGTGGGGCCAGTTAATTAGTTCTCTTGTCCTTGTATTTCTGAAATATCATCTTTTTTGTCAGTTTTATCATTCTTGTTCCTAGGAATGTGTTGTGATGACAAATTTTCTCCTTTCAAGACTCACTTACGGGAAATTCAACTAGCAATTTTTTCAACGACAAGTAAAAGCTTGTGTTTGATAAACATGGCATGCTGATTTAACCATATCCCAAACACTCATTCTTTATATTTGCCTATAAATTACATAATTTCTTTCTTACATACAAGTTTTATAGACAGCCTAATAGCCCAGGATTTAATTCTTATTTTATTCCAAGACATGCAGGATAATATTTAGTTTTGTCCCTTGCTGTGATGTACTTTCATTACAAGGCAAACCCATCGATGAAGGGAAGCTGTTTGACATGTTGTTGTATGGCATCACACCCAATGGACTTTGCCTCCCAAAGGAAAAAAAGCAGGATTTCTCCTCTACAGCAGGGACACAGTTTGACACTAGGTGGCGAAACTGGATTATGAAGCTCAGAAGGACTGACTCCTGTATAACAAACTGGTTTATTACTTCCTAAAATTATGTGAAACAGTAACTATCTCTTTTTTTTGTCTGGTCTAAATACTAACACCTTCATCCCCAGTGATATTGCATATTTGACAACATGATGAAAATTAAAGTCATTGTTACCTAAGCATTCTCCAAACTCTTCGTATTTTTATCTTGACTGAGTGAATTAATTTCTGACTGGGTGATTTTACATGCATGAAGTTCTTAATTAATTACTGATGTTACGACAGTACAAAGGAAATGCAATCCTGCACTCTGCTTGGCACTCACAAAACCAGCATTAAGAGGCAGCCTCTGCCCTGGAGACACCTCAACACCTCGTGTCTCACTCTGTCATCACCGGGGGACAGTGGAGATCATGCTGTGCCTCAGCAACTTACTGTCATTTCTGAATTCACTACAGCTTTTGAAAACACCCCTGAGGCAGCTCTGAACTTGCTAGCCTGAATCCTGATACTGGGAAAGCAATGCTGTTTCAGAGCTCAGGCAGGGAGAAAAGCAGTAATAAAAACAATGGACAGGAAAGAACTTTGATTCCTCCTCCATCAGGGAATAAAGGTACCATTGAACAAAACAGAATGCCTTTGATCTATCACTTTAATACCACCTAGCAATGCCATAGAACTGAGGGCAGTGGAGTTTATGGGAACTTGAAGTCTGGGAGGCACAGCTCTTGGCACAGAGACATAAATGCTTGGGACACTTGGGAAAGGGAACAACAGCAAAAAAAAGCAATCTAACTCTGGCTAAAGAACCAGATCAAGGGAGTGGTATTAGTGAGAAATTAACTCTTCCATGACTTGTGGTCACAAGCATGTGTAATGTTGTATTTGCAGAGGACTTCAGTTAAGAAAATTCAAGTACTGCAAGATACCTGCTGGACATATACCTCTGAACAGGACTCTCATACTTTCTTCAACTACACCCTGAAGCCATTCAAAGACTGCCCCAAATGTACCATGAACTCTCTATGGCCAATAACAAAACCAGCAAACACCCAGTTTCTATGGCAACAACATGAATGAGACAGTCCTCACCAATCACACAGGAACTGAAAATGAAAACTAAAAGTTTAGAGTGTTAGAGATTTGAGCTTGCTTACTTGTAATTCATAGCCAGAGTCACATTTATAAAGAGACACATCTTTGTAATTGTATTTAGTGCCAACCACAAATCCATGCTCTGGAGACTCTGGAGTTCCACAGGACACAGGACTGCAGATGTCATCAGAAAATGGTGGCATCCAAACACCATTTTCCTGAAAAACAAATGTAATTAGAAATGTAAAAGCATTGCTTTCTATCTGCAATTCATATCTCATTGAAAAAGAAAAATCATAGTAGAAGCATCCAGTTGCTGTGGGTGTACAGGTACAATATTATCTGTTCAATCCTCTATAAAACTTTAGGTAATTTAAGTAACATTTTTAGGATGTTAACATAGACTGGAGTTTGTCAGGAACACTTAGTTTAAGACTTAAAAGACAGAAGGAACAAAAAGTAAAATGGGGAAAAGAAGCTTGGAAAAGCAAGTTCACTGGTGCAAGGTCCCCTAAATGCTCAGGGAACACATCAGAAGAATGAAAACTATGTCTGCCTGATTCCATGTTTCGTATTTCTCTCCTGGTTGCATGTCTAGCACCATGACTAAGTGCTTCAGCAGCCTTCTCTGACTCACTAAGGGAAGTCTGATACCTGAAGAAACACTCGTCAAAGACAATTACTACTTCCACAGATATTTGAAACGGCAAAATTAGAGGAAAACATTTCATAAGGAAGAGTTACTCTGCAAACCCACACATGCTCAGCTTTTCTCACACAAGCATACCTACTAACTTAAAAAGTCTATTTACATACTTAAGACGAGGCTGTCCACAACTAATGTGACACGATGTTACCAGTGGAATTGATGAAGATGTTTGTTCTTTAACACTCAGAGGGTTCAACTTTCTACAGGTGTACAGTGCATTAAAATGTCTGCTGTCTGTTATTCTGGAGAAAAAGCTCTGCATGCAACCCTCAAAATACATTAGAAATTTTGGACATAACTTTTTAAAGGCACAGACATAACTTTTTAAAATCTCAGACATGATTTAATGCCTGGCATATGATAAAATGAATGCTTTTCTAAAAGACAGCCTCAGCTTTTCATGGAAGAAGAAATAAAAAATTTCTGAAAGTCTATACATAGATAACAAATATTGTTTTTATTGGGAAACAACTAAATATACTATATTTTGCAGAATATGCTTTGAGTTTTTTTGTTGTGTCCAGTTAAGGGCCAAGGTAAGGAAGGCATGAAAAGGATTCCTGAATTCGAGGTCAGCAGAATAAAACAGTGCCAATAAAACTGTACCTTGCAGGTAGATGTGTTTGCTCCCACCAGAGTATAGCCTTCTACACATGACAAAGTGATGCTTGTGTTCACAGTGAAGTTGCTCCCAAGTGCAATTACATTAGTGATATTTCCTGGAAGGGGACACCTTCTGGGGCAACAGGAAATACTTTGAGGGGACCATTGTCCATCCTCCTGGCAAGTGCATACATCCACTTCTGTAGCCATTGTGTAGCCTTCCAGACATCTGCAACACAGCATGAAGACCTGACCACAGAGACACAGCTGGGAATGAGCTAATCCACAAATTAAAAAGTCAGGACAGTAATTTTTCAGYCTTAGTTGTTAATAAGTACAGTCTTGGGATTTCTCTAGTATTTTAAGGTAAGCCTGTAAGAAGTATGTCTCGACTGAATTAATTCTGTTGCAAGAGCTCCAGACTTCATTTCCAGTTGTTTCATGCTGTTGCAGCATCACAATGGAAAATGAATTGGTGGCTTTAGTACTCAGAGGGTACTGGAAGTTTTAGTGCAGCTCCTAAGCTGCCCATCTCTTTGCTAGGAGGCCTTTGGCGATGTAAAGAGAGTGTGTGAGCACCAAGCAATTCCAAAGATGATCTCACTTTCTTCCAAGAACAAACCAAGCCTTGGCCTGACCACAGACCTTTTGTTCAGGCATTTAAGACTGACTCAGTGGTGCTTTACCAAGAACAACTCAACTGGCTTGCACTAGTGGGTTTACTTGTAGAATGGCAGCAAAAGTACTCCCTTCACCTTGTTAAAGTTGGATGGGAATGATGGTTCAATTCACCTACCTGCCACCTCTGTCCCATATCACTATTTGCTTTTACCATCARAAAGACATCTCCCCTTTTGCCAAGGCTTTCTTCATCTTGGAGAAAGAGATCTACAGTGTATGCATTTCAGGAAATTAACAAAAAGCCTCAGTTTCTCATATCTGACAAAGGAGTAACTTTCTCCAGTGCTCCAGACAGCACAGTGCTACAGTGCAGAATATAGGACAAGAGGGATTTTAGTCCTTTTGTTTTACAACAGGTACCTGAAGCAGAAGGAAAGCATAAATGCAATGCCAAGAGCAGAGAAGCTGCACACCCTGCTGAGTGTTGCTGTCAACTGCTAACAAAATCTGTATGTTGAAACCAGGGCTTCAGAGGAGGAGCATAGGAAAGCAAATGGAAATGGAAAATTAAAGTCAGTGGAGGTGTCAGCCCAACATGCTGAAATGCCTTTCTGAAGCTTCTATGAGTGGTCCAAATAATATTTTATAAAGTGCATGGCATGCGGGCTTTGCCAATCTGAGTAATGTAGAAAATTGCACTCACTGAGGGTACATAAACCTTCCATCTTCACACCTTCAGGGATTTTTTATGAAAACAGAACAGCAGCATCATCCTTACCTGTACTGGACCTTACTTCCATAGGTGTAAGTGTTCCCAAGAACCTCTGCATTTGGGATAGATGGTGGTGGGCCACAGCTTAGGAGCTCACAGCTTGGGTATGGCTTCTTCCACACACCAGTCTCCACACAAGTTAGTTCTGGACCGCCCTTCATGACAAAACCTGTCAAGCAGGTATAGATGATCGTGTTCTCATCTTCAGAGCTGCTCCCATTGATAAATGTGTTGGGGATGATGGGTGGAGCACCACAGGAGATCTGTCCRCAGCGAGGAAACCCAGAACTCCATTTGCCAGCTGCCTCACAGGTGACTTCAGAAGGCCCCAGCAGTTTGAAACCCTCCAGGCATTGAAACTGGACAGTCATCCCACAGCTGAAATCTGTACCAAGAACGACCCCATTTTGAATCTGTGGTGAAGGACACAGACAGGGTAGGCAAGACGGAAGGCTTCCACTCCAGGAGCCATTGGACAGGCACTGCCGTAAGGGATTGCCATGCAGCTCATAACCAGGAAAGCATATATAGTGGACAAATTCCCCATAAGTAAAGGCTGAGCCATTTAGAAAGCCATGGGAGATGTCTTCAGGGGGTCCACAAATGACTGGTTCACAGTGTGGAGCTTCTGAGTCCCAGGTACCATCACTCTGACAGGTAAGTGTAGATGCTCCTTGCAGGCTATATCCATCATTGCAGTGATAGTGTACTTCTTTTTTAAAGCTGAAATCTGAGCCAGTAGTTCTCCCATTGGGAAGAGGCAGTGGCACAGGGCAGGTCACAGCTTTGCAAACTGGAGTGATTCCACTCCAGCTTCCGTTGGCAAGGCAGACTCGACTCCTGTCCCCATCTAACAGGAAACCTTTGTTGCAGCTGTACTCTGTGTGCCTCTGGAACGTGTAGTCCTCTCCAGTTACCTGGCCGTTCTCCAAAACCGGTGGTGGGCCGCAGGAAACAGGAATGCAGATTGGTTCAGTGCCATCCC
Source organism: Alauda arvensis (assembly GCA_902810485.1). Classification (NCBI taxonomy): domain Eukaryota; kingdom Metazoa; phylum Chordata; class Aves; order Passeriformes; family Alaudidae; genus Alauda; species Alauda arvensis. The sequence goes on along the minus strand of CADDXX010000198.1, from coordinate 345,712 downwards.
ATTTCTGGCTCTCTTGGCATCTCCTCTCTGCGGGGCCATTTAACTGGTAACCAGGATCACACTCATAGTAGACAACACTCCCGTGTGTGTAGTTTTCCCCTCTTATCTTCCCATTCAGAAGCTGGGTGGGTGAATTGCATGTTATGGCTTTGCAGTAAGGAGCGGTGTGACTCCACTGCCGGCTTGGCAGGCACAGCCGTGTGTCAGAGCCAACCAGTGTGAATCCTGGCCTGCAGGTGTACCTCACTGCACTGCCCAGCGTGTTCTCTGTCACGTGCAGAAAACCATTCTCTGGGGGGGGTGGCAAGGTGCACTCTATGGAAACGCAGGCAGGGGCAGTGCCGTTCCAAGCCCCGTCTTCTTGGCAAGCGAGAACAGGGCTTCCCAGCAGCTCGTAGCCAGAGTAACACGTGTATAAAATGATAGTTCCAAATAAGAAAGTGGTGAGCTGCATTGCATTGTCCTCCTTCAAGGAACTTTTGAAATCTTTCGTGTTGTCAGCCAGCAGCCCGTGCGCAAGGGAGGGGTTCTCTGTAACACCCTCCTGGTCGGAACGCCTTTCCCCATGTCTCAGCTGCACGTACTCTCCAAAGTCGATGTGAGGAGGCAGGCCACAGTCTGTTGGAAGGCAGGTTGGTGTAGAGCTAGACCACCCCTGTTCTTCACAGGTCTGCATGGCAAGGCCTGACAGCTGGAAGCCTGGCACACAGCTGTAAATGACCATGGCCCCGTAGCTATAATCTGCACCCTCTACAAAGCCATTCTCAATGGGTTGAGGGGGCTGGCAATTTATGGCCTTGCAAGAGGGAACCTCTGTACTCCACTCTCCTGTTTCTAGGCACCTCAGTGTTTCCTCCCCTTGGAGTTGGAAACCTCTGTCACAGAAATACCTAACTGTCTGCCCATAATGGAAATTTGTGAATGAGTATTTGCCATTGAGAATCTTCTTAGGCCTTGGGCATTGAATAGGTTTGCAAACTGGCCTTCCCCCAAGCCACTGCCCATCTTCTCCACAGAGGACAGTTGTGTTCCCTAGCAGTTCAAAACCTGGTTTACATGTGTAGAGGGCTGTGCTAAGGAAGGTGAGGCCCTGCACATCAACTATGCCATTTGGAATTTCTTCTGGTTGAGGACACTCCACAGGAATACATTCTGGCAAAGGCAAGCTCCATGAACCATCAGCCTGGCATCTGATGGTGGACTCACCCTTCAGCAAAAACCCATCCACACAGATGTATTTCACAGTGCTGCCAAAATGAAGGGATGAAGTCAAGGGGTCCCCAAAGGGGATGTAGGGAGGTGCAGAACACTGTACAACCTTGCAGAAGGGAAAGGAATCATTCCACTGCTGGGAGGGCAGGCATTTCAGTACAGAGGAACCATGCAAAACATAACCCTCCTTGCAGGAAAACTGTACAACACCGACTTGGTAAGACACTTCTCTCAAGACCAGCTGATTTTCTGCCAGGGGTGGTTCTGGACATTTTGTTGGCACACATTTGGGGTTTTGCTTTTTGTTCCATTTCCCAGACTTTTGACATGTCCATGAAACATCTCCAATCAGCTCATAGCCTTCATCACAGAAGAACTCAACTTTGGAGCCCATATCAAAAGTTTCTCCCTTGGAGTAGCCGTGCTGGATGGATGGTGGTTTTCCACAGCTGAGGGGAGCACAGTAAGGAGGTGATTCACTGTACCACTGCCGATTTGCTTGGCAGACAAACACTGGGCTCCCCACCATCTGGTAACCAGAGTCACACTGGTAATGTGCCTGATTTTCAAAGAAGTGTCCAGTGGTGTCCTGGAAAACAGTTAAGACAGAAACATGTATGAAATTTAGATGCATGATTTGAGCAATAGGAGTCTGATTTAATTTAATAGGGGATGATTGTATTCTCCTGGTCTAGCTTCTCAAAAGAAATGACGGCAAGTAACTGGCACAAAATATATTGTCTCAAATGATGCACTCTATTTTCAGGAAATCTGAGATCACTTCCAAAAGAAAACAGAAAATTCAAGGCTTAAAAGGTAAAAGCTAGAAAAGAATTCCTCTGCTTTCTCTCTTCCTGACCCATGAGACCAAAATAGGTGTGGAAAGGAAGATGGAAAGGAGATGGATCAGGGGAAGCTGCCATCAAATGGCCTATTGTTGTCACGATTCTTTAGCTTCTAGGTGTATCTAAGGTTGTAGTCCTCAAATTTACTGCTACTAGGAGACATTTATAAATGCCATAAGCAGCTGCAGGGCCTTGAGCAGGCAGCTGAGGAGCACCTCAAAGTCACAGTCTGGGCTTTGACTGAGGTATTAAAAATTTCTCCAACTGTAAGGAACTTATGAAGGAGTGATCCTACCTAAGGAAGACAAAACAGAATGACATGCATTAAACAGAACATGCATCTGTGTGGGAGTCTGAACAGAAATTGTTGATATAACTGCTGGAAACCCATGTAGGAACTGGAAGGTCAACCTGCACCCTCTAAATTTAGCAAATGCAGATTCCCTGGTATCTGGTATCCCTAGTATCTGGTATGCCTGCTATCTGGTATCCCTGGTATCTTAAACCCTTAGATTTAAGGAAGGAAGAAGGATGTTCAGGAGAAAAATGCTTCAAAAATTCCATGTTAAATCTTTATAGTAGTGTTTTTGATTTTCCTTACCACAATATTATCCTTGTGCACCAAAGCAAAACACATTGTTGCAATTTAATTTGATAAGGAAAGGGAAGTTCTGACTTCAYTAAAAAGAAGTTTGCTTGCATCAAAAGAAGAAAAATTATCCCAAGGTGATTTATCTTTTGCATATAATTTTCTTTTCATGGCAGTGAAAAGAGCAAGGTTTGTGAACTGGCATCGGTACTTCAAACATCTCCAGAAGCCACTTGAAAGCTACCCAAGAACCAAACAAATGAAGAATAACACATTAAAGAAATCAATTGAATGCCATACGGCATCTTGAGTCTCCTGACTGACAACCCACTTTATGACAGGAAATCCCATGGAAGTATTCATGCTTTTCAGGTATGATTCTGCTGCAAATGCATCCATTTTTCCCTTTCCTTACTCTATCCAATCATGTACTTCCTCAATTTTAACAGAAGAACAAAACAGAAGAAAGAAAACCCCAAGGGCAACCGTTGTGAAGGTATATTCAGTTTGCCACGGTACCAGGCAGATGGGAGAACTCATTCTGTACCTTAATAAAGCCATTCTCAAGCTGGGGTGGTTCCCCACAGGACACGGGGTGGCACGTGGGCAAAGTGCCACTCCAGTTGCCTGTGGCCTCACAGGTGCGCTTCTTCTCTCCCTTGATGTAGAATCCCTTGTGGCAGCTGTAGGCCACCACTGCCCCGAAGCTGTAGTTGGAGCCGCTGGCGTAGCCGTGGCTGATGAGGGGCGGCTCCCCGCAGCGAACGGGGATGCACTGGATGCTCAGCGGAGAGGGGCTCCACTGGCCCCCGCGAAGGCACTCGATCTTGGCCGAAGTGTTCAGCACAAAGCCTTCCATGCACTTGAAGCTCACAACAGAGCCAGCTGAAAACTTGGCTTTGCTAATGGACTCCAGGATGCTGTAGGAGACGGCGGATGGCTTTTCACAGAAATCAGCTATGCAGTGGGGCATGTCCCTGCCCTCTGGAGGCACCCATGCCCCTTCTGCATTGCAAAGCAGCTGAGAGTTATCAGCCAGGCTGTAACCATCCAAGCAGAAGTAGTAAGCTATATCACCAAAGAGGCGGTGGCCACTCTCTGGTGATGCATTTTCCACATGGGGTGGTTCATCACAGGATACTGCCAGGCACTGCTGGTGGCTCACACTCCACTTGCCACTGGCCAAGCACTCTATGGTTTCGGGGCCAACTAATGTGTAACTGTGGAGAAGGAAACCACACAGGAAGTCAAAAAGACAAGCATTGTCAAACTCTGCCTAAAGTTTCCTGAAGCCCTTGCAGTATGAACTTGTTTGCTAGAACCCCAGAAGAACAGGATCCAACTTCAAAAGGAAAATCTTAAAGCCTACATGTCCATGTGTGAGGTATCACAATGGTGGATACCCTAGTACAACTCGAGCATATTGTCTCTCTCTCATCTGTCCATCCAATTACCATTTCTGAACTTCCATTTTGGCTCAAACTACTACAACAAGTACAACAAGTATTGTGCTGTGATGGTCCATGCAACCCTCAAGGAAATGATTCCACTCAGAAACTATTTTCTGTTTAGCAAAACTGATTGGAAAAGAAAGAAATGAAAAGCCCAGAAAGGCTTTTGGGTTTCTTTATTAGCCCTATCAATCTATTTTCACACTTGCAAGCAAAGTGAAACCTCTTAGTGAGTTACCTGGAGATGCTCTTACCAATAATGCATATAGCAAATTAAAAATAACCTCTTCCTAAAAACTCACTTATTTAACTAAAAAAATTAATTAAAAAATAAAGCCAGTAAAAAATTAATGCTGACTGGAAAAAACCCAATGAAATGGTTTACAATAAAATTCTACCACGTGAATACTATTAGTGTAGCTGTAGTTCTCCAGTCTATCTCTGGGATGCAGGGACAGGCAATAATCCATGCTGCTCATCATCCCACTCAAACCCCTGCTGCTCAAATATGCAACAGGCAGTAGTGTATTCACAGTACCTTTGGCTCTTTTCTTAGATTTTTTTTTTCCTCTGTGTGCTCTCACAAAAAGCAAAGACACAACAACTACTGCTAAGTCCCCAGTGACTTTCCAGCTGCAGGCTGTTCAGATTTTGAAGCAACATCTGTAAAACTGTTTTGTCTTGTCTGCAGGATTTGTTTTCAAGGCCTTATGACTGGACCCCAGAAAAAGAGCCTATTATGTGCCAATGTTTAATATGATTTAATATGACAGTCAGACAGCTGTGACAGTCTTTAAATGCTGCTATCCTATCCCATTTAAAATGCTTGCACAGGAAAGAGCAGCTTTTAAAATCATAATGCAGTCTAGAAAACATAAGAAGGATGCTTTGCTTCAATTATGTTTCAAATAACATTGCAAAGCCGATTCATAAGAAAATACTGGCTTGTCAATCTACCTTTTTACACCAAGAAAAAGCAGAAAATCCTCCAGTCACTTTGGACCTAAACTGGCAAAAGCTCTGCCTACCCGGTCTTATTTTAGACAGAATAGTTCCAAGAAATTTTATGGAGCTGCTCACAGGTTGTAAAGATTGCCATATGCAAAGGTTCTTGCAGGATCAGAGTCCAGCATTACACTTTCATGCCTGATATCATCAAAACTGAGCCTCCTCTTTGGTGAACTAGGGTCTAAAAAATTCTCTACACAGAGTAGGTAAAATGAACTTAAAATAATACACCTCAATAAACAAAGAGTCTTAATTTTAAGGAAATAGAATTTAGAACACCACAACAGACAGTCATTAAACTGCACCAAAAGCATTCTTATACCCTGACGAGATATAAAGAATTTGGTAAGATCAGAGCCTTGAGTTTAACACAGAAGTACTGGCTCTGTAGTAATTTCCAAGAAAAAGGGTTTCCCATTGAATTGTGCCACCAGTCCCCCTGATCCCTCTCTATTCTCTTCCTGAGTGTATTCAGTTCCCCTGAAACTACTTTAAGAAGTGTCTGTGTCTCATACTAACATGACAGCCCACAAAAAAGAAAAAAAAAATCTCCATTGCATTGAACTTCCAAAACGTTAAAGACAGAAGCAGTAAAAATGAATTAGTCAGCAGTTAAAAAGGACCTGAAAAACAGTGCACCAGTTTTACTCAACCTGAATATTAATCCAGTAATGCCAATCTACGTACCCTTCCTTACAGGTGTAAGAGACTGTGTTTCCAAAAGTAAAGTTATCTCCTTTGATGACCGCATCTTGGATGGCAGGAGGGAATCCACAGGACACAATGTTGCAAGCTGGTGGTGTGCTGTTCCAGTTCCCTGAAGATGCACAGACAAGCACAGAAGGCCCCTGAAGGCTGAGACACAAAGATCATTATTAAGGCTGCCATTTCATTCCAGGTGAGGGATGGAGAATGAAAGAGCTGCTTTGCTTTCTTTGCCTCAGTGAAACTAAGGAGTCTTTCTCACTGACTTTAGTAGAGGCCAGAATTTCACCCTTTGTTCATGGAAAAAACAGTCAAAAGACCAGCTATCAGAAAAAAAGCTGGTCCTCACATCATTTTTGAAGAGCAAGCTGGTGGATTTCATGTGGAGCCTCAATGCTCTGTGAAGACACACGTTTTCTGCTATAGCTTTATTTATCTTTGAGCACAAAATAAATAAATATTTGTTTAAGCTTGAAAATTTACTTGTATGCCATCAACAACATGAAAGTCTTGAGACTTGCAACCAGGCCTCTGCCTGAGACCTGATTCACTCAAGCACTTAAAACACTGTCTTCACCCAGAACACTGCAGGAAATGCTCCAATTCAAGTCTGTCCACAAAAAGGCATTCTGTTCCGTCAGGAGGTAAAGGATTTTGCTTGAGTGAATGGCCACACGTATTTGAAGTCAGTGGTATTTTTTCTTTTCCTTAGCCGAGGAAACAGGATTGGTTCAGAGGGTGTGACTTGGATGTCTGAACAGAGTGTACAACACCTCTCTGAGATACCCTCGGTGAAACCCCTTGCCTCCAGCTGCTGTGTCAGCTGTCTGTGGGCTCCTGTARGGCCCTAATAATTGGTTTTTGCTACAACTTCCTGAAAAAATAACTTCCTTCCCAGTGTCTGATTCCCTACAATTAGGTCTCAAATGGTATTAGACCTCCAAGTTAATGGAAAAGATCACTGACCTGTAATGCTTTTACAAACTTGGCACAGGCCCTTGTTAGGGAAGTAGGGCTTTGCCTACCTATGGCAATATGTTTAAGTCTAGAAACACCTAAGGGGTGCCTGAAGAAAGACACTGGGTCCAGAAATAATGCATAAGATGGACACTGTTTGAGAGAGTTTCCTCTGAAGTGGTCAGCACAGGAGAGAGGACCTCTCTCACCAAGATATGGCAGACTGGTAGAGACAAAGAGTCAAAACCAATGTGATATTTGCTGCCTATATGTCCAAAGTCCACAGTCAAAAAACTCATTGGTGATGGCACTGCCTGGTTCAGTGGGGTACAGATAAGCCCACAATGTGAACCTATGACTTAACACTACACTGAACTGCAGCTGAGGTATCCATTTGCACTAAGACAAATTAAAACATTCACCAAATGAACATACCTCACCTACCTGCTTGCATCTGGACAAGGAAACGATTGCAGCAGGAAAATGTAGAAAAAAAAATCCCTGAACAGACCCATATAGGACCTCTTATGTTAGAGTATAGCTTCTAGAGGTACAAGCAGGTGTCAGTGGAGGCAGAAACCTGCATGTACAGCCACATCCTTGGATACAGCATTAATGTGTTAATTTTTAATTGCAGTATGTTAAAAACTGTGTTTTCAGTATAATTGCTTACAAACATAAAACAGAACAAAACCTTAGAATAAATTACTAGTACAAAGAATAAATTTGTAACTTCCAGAAAGTTCCTTCACAAAAGGTGTTGCAAAGTAATAGCAAAAGTAATATTGGGCATGAACTACAGTTGTAGAGGTATAATGATCTTTAAAGACAAATGAGAACTTTCAGAAATAATTAAAACTATTTTTCCGAATATTCAAAATATTGTTATAAGTTTGATGGTAAAATTACATACAATTTTATGTACATAGCAAATCATGAGTGACTTTTCTGAACTGCTCCAGTTCAGGATGAAATACAGAAAGTACCTCTTTATACTCTGAAGGTCTAAAGAAGTCTATTCCAATCCTGTTTCAGTATTTTCTCAGTCTGAGCAATGATCCTAGCTCTGTGTCTTTCAGATACAAGCCAGACCTCCTGACAAGCCTGTTGCCCGCCTTTGGCTCAGGTGTGTTTGTGCATTTACCTGTATCCATTGTCACAGGTGTATGTCACAGAGGAAAGGTAGGCTGTGCCACTGAGCGTGTACTTTCCATTGCTGATATCCTGTGGGCTGGGGCACATCACCATTTCACAGGAGGGGGGAGCGTGACTCCAAGTGCCACTAGCAAGGCACAGAATTTCCTTTTCACCCACTAAGTTGTATCCATCATTGCATCTGCATTAGAGGAAAAGAAGTGCCATCAAACAGAGAGCTTTTCATGCACAACATAATCAGCCATCCCTTCTTCCTCATCATCCCCACCTGCATAAGCCATCTTTCTTTTTGGGAAATAGAGAAGTAGTACTGGAGTAAACATTCAGCTCTGCTAATGAACAGACACTCTATAACCAAATGTCTTTCCATTATTTTAATCCCATCTTGCTCCTCTCCTTCATTTCAACCAATCTCTCAATTCAGCCATACTCTTATTTGCTGCCAGATTGTCAATCAGTTATTAATACAGCACTACAAACATACTGAATTCCTACCTGTACACCACCTTATTATGGTATGTAAAATTTGAGCCAAAAATGGCACTGTTCTCTGGAATAACTGGAGCACCACAGGATATAGCTTTAAAAAGACAGGAATACAAGAGAGGTTGATATAACACAAACAAAAATGAACAGAAAATTAGGATTTGCTTTGTTTTCTCTGAAAAGATTTGAAGAAGTATAAAGCCCTAGGTAACAATGAGTTCTTGTCTAATCTGTAAATGACATTTAGGACTTTTTATCTGAATTCACCTTACTGAGAAACTGGACTAATTGGAACTAGGAAGTTATAACCATTCTACAAACCATGTGCTTGACTATCAAGAGGACTCCACACCTATTTCTCTCTATGGACAAAGTTATTGGTTTTTTGCTTAGACAGTCTTTGCCAACTCTTCACCCATTGCTTCTCCTCATTTGTTCCAGTTTTTAAAGAAACAATTTCTGCTATTACACCATGACATGCATCAGCCTGTCCCTTCTGGTTGCTTTATATCCACTGAGACACAGTTAATGGTCTTTAAGTCATCAATTACCTGAAAATAGAAGGCTGGGTGGAGAAGAATTAGAACACTTCTAATGCTTGCATTAGACTGAGTCTATACCTCTGACGCACTGGAGAATCTGTGTCAGAGATTTTCTTTTTGTATGACTGTGTCATACAAATATGACAACAGTGCTTATGTCTTAAGAAAACAAAGATTTCAACACTCAGATCCAGATCTGCTGGAACAGGGTTTCATAAGCTGCCATGGTGTCTAAAGGCTCTTCACTATTACTTTGCCCCTTCCATCTCTCTAAAATTGAATATTTCAGCATGCATTCTTCCCGGGAACCACACCTTCACAGTAGGGAATTGGGTGGCTCCACTCTCCAGAGTCCATGCAAGTAAGTTTCGTTGCTCCTGTCAGCTGGAACCCTTCTTTGCAGGAAAATGTTACTTGACTGCCAACACTGTAAGTATCCCCATACATATGGCCATGCTCTGGATTTCCTGGATTATGGCATTTCACAGGTTCTGAGGAGGAAGAGGGAAACTACGAATAATATAATTAAGTGTCAGGTTTTATGAACAAGATGTAGGAGATATCTTTGGGAATTTGCTGAGAGTAGGAAGGCAAAACACTCATAAATAGTTTACAGCCTTTTCTGGTTTATACRTAAGTGACAGACACTGAAGACCCATGCAAGTAAGCTAATCTTGACATGGAAGAGCCCTCTGTAACTGAGTTTACATTCATTGTCAGAATCAAACACATCTTACAGTCATTTCTCCCTCTGTGAGGGAAAGCCCATTCCAGCATGTCCATCCCTGAACATGAAGACAGCTACCTTTTATCCCAGCCTATGCCACTGTYTTTTCATCTTCATCCAAAGCTACCATGTTTAATGTTTCCACAGACAGCTCTAGCCTTACTCAGAAGCCCATTTTAAAATATTTCCTCACTGCACAGCTCTGCTCTGAGAAGTGAAACACTCTGGCTTTCCCAGGTCTTGTGCTCCTTGTGCAATAAGGTTTTTGCATGTGTTTATGTCTTGGAGCAGTGTCCCAATGCCAGCTGTATCCATATGGAGAGGTGACTTTTCAAGAATCAAAAGGAGACACAGCCTCACCCAGACTCAATTGACCTGGAGATGAAAGCATGCCTGTCCTAGATATCAATTACTGTCTGTCAGGTAGAAAGCAGGATACTGGCCTATACAGAAYCTTGGAAAGGCTAGCTGGATGTTTTCTTTCCCATACCTGTGCATTTTTTACCATCTCCTGTGTAAGGAGGGATGCAAGTGCAAACATAGGATCCGTTTGTGTTGAGACAAGATGMGTGCTCATCGCAGTCTGATCCAACAGCACATTCATCAACATCTGCAAAAGCCAAAACAAACCCACAAAGCCCACATTTCTAGGATGTTATTTGTAGCAAACATTTGCTTTAAATTTCTGTCTTACTGTCAAGAGGAATTACTTTACATAGTATAATTAAGAATCACTTACTGCAATCACATTTTTGATCCATTGGTAAAAATACTTAATATTTAAACAATATTAAACAATAACTCACTGTAAAGTTTTATTATGATTTTAAGTATAATTTACTTGACAGTATTAGCCTGAGAAAATCGAGATAARTCTTATTAACCTTCAGTCACTACTTCCATAAAAAGTATCTGGTATCCAAACTGCAAAAAAGCAGATATTGTAACTATTGTTACTATTAGTCTGGGCAGACATTCTGAAGAATGATTTTTGCATTAAACTCTTGCTTGGTAAATCCTCTATATCTCCATCTTCCTACTTATAAGACAGTAAAACTTAGTCAAGAGGGGAAATACTCTGAAAATATTAGAGCCCCATCTTTGATGAAGAGAATTAAACTAGGCCCAAGAAGAGCCTGCAGTTGCCTGAAAAATTAAAATTAATGCAAAATATATTAGTTATTATAATTAACTATTTACATGATAGTAGCACCTAAAAATCCCAATTGATAATTTACAATCCATGTAGCTTGTTACTATGCAGCAAAAAAAAAACCCCAAAACCCCTCCTCACTCCAGAAAACCTCATAAAATCTTTTAATCTTGACAATAAGGAAACATCCTGGGTATGAAAACAATGAGACAAAACTGCAAAGAATCAAAGTATCTGACTGAAAAGTGCTGCATCAGGGATTATTCTGTCTATATAGATGTGCTTGTTTCAGACTGTTAGAGAGAGGTAGAACAATTTTTCATCTAAATGCCCTGCTACAGGACACCTGTTGATCCAGGTATACTATGCAGACACACAGTTYGGGTCCTTTGCCCATTTCCAGTAAAAAAAAAGCACTGGTTAAAAATATAAGACAATTGACTGAATGGGAGGGTTTATTTTTCACTCYTGGATGAGTCTGAGCAGCATGAAAAGACCATGACACATTGAAAAGAAAAGGATTTTTTTTCTGATATGCAGCATGGCAGCTGCACATTAATACCAAAACAGTTGCCAATTACACAAGTACAGGAGAATGCAAAGTGCTACCACAGCAGAAAGGGAATGACTGCTTCTTCTGTCATGTCTTGTTAGGCAAGAGAGTTCCAAAAGGGGTGTAAGTATACTGTGAATCAGACCCTAACAGAACAAAAGGAATGCTTCAGGGCATAGGTGTACCGTGTTTTGTTAGCACCTCCCTGAAGCATGAGTCAGAAAGGTAAATGATGGGTCAGGGTGCCAAGTCCACTCTTGTTTTCATTTTCCCATTACTCTGCTTTATGAGAACAACTGGAAGGTGGGGCACAGGCTGTTTCCTTCTGAACACTGTGACTCCTACTGCATAGAAGTTGAACTACTTGGACAGCCTTGAAGCACCTGTGATGATGTTTGYAGATTCTGAAGGAGTGCTGCTGGACAGGATGCTATGAAACCAGATGGATTCTACTCTGAAGTGAATTTTGACAGAACTAAAAGACTTTTGGCTTTTCTTTCACTTGTCTTGACTGAAAAAAATATGTGCTATACCTACAAAGAATTAGGAGTCAAATCAAACACAAATCTTGCCAGTTYTGTACTGTGCAACTCCCACTTGAGGCACGGCTAAGATCCAGTACAACCCGATGCAGGGATCCAAGTACAGCTAGCCAGCGGATTCCAGCAGGGATATGCTGGAGACATGGCCCTGCAAGACCAGTGACCCAGTGACACATCCTCTGTACACAGTACAATGCCACACCTTTCAGCTTGTGCCACTGCACCTGGCACATCAGTGCCAGCTGACCAGCGAGTAAGTTACAGTGCATGACCTGGATGAACTGTCCACAAGTGCACTCCCAGCCCTCTCAATGCTGCAGCTGCTCGCTGGCTGGCATGTGTGACTCACCAAAAAACCCACACAGTACATAAAAGGCTCAGAGAACACTGGCAGAGGTGATCTGCCCAATTAAGCTAAGGGACTAAGGAGACAGTAAGGTGGCCTTTCTTTTAGGTAAACATCAATTAACAGTTGAGTGGATCAATTGGCAGTGTAAATGCTTCTCCTTGAGTTCATTAAAGAGGGTTAATATCTTCCTGAGTTAGCCAGACCAGCATGGAGGAGTGGAAATTAATACATGGTCAACATGAGGCATAAATGTCAGACAACTACCAATGAGCTGACCTTAACCCACACGTTCATTCATTGCCAGCTACTGGGGTGTGCAAAGTCATGATGGTGAACGTATCATAGAGCTTGATAATGGGAAACACTGGAATTGTGCCTCAACTGTGTATTACAATTGCTGCGTTTTAAGTTACTTGAGTTTTTTTGTACTGTGCTATGCAGTACATTTTGTATCACTCTGCTTGATCAGAAATCCTGTGCAGCATCCACTGTCTTCAGGTGAGTAAATCTGATATTAAATACTATAATGCTGATGTGTGAAATATCTAAAAGAACCCTGTCAGAGAGCATGGGACACTGACAGCATGCTGGAGAACAACAAATGCACAGGTCAAAAGCACAGAATGCAAGGATTGCAGGACATGGAAGGAAAAAGGCTGGGAGTGGAATGCAGGCCTATATAATTTTATGTATGTTTGATAAATGCAGGATCTGGGGCATACAAGAGGATGGACAGAAAAAGGTGACAGAACGTAGCTTTGGTTTCACATAACGCTGAGCATGGTATTTCAGAAAAGTGAATTTTGAATTATGACTCTGGGACTGTGATTATCCTCCACAGTTTGAGAATGAATGTCCACTCAAACCTAAGGGCACAAGAGAAGTGTAAGATTGTCAGTGCATGCATTCAAAGGTATGGCACATCTTACCAAGGCAAGATGGTGAGATGCTGTTCCAGCTTCCATTGTCCAGGCAGAGCATCCTGGAGTCACCCAGCAAATAGTAGCCACTGTTACAGTGATARGTAACAGTACTGCCAGCAAAGAAGTCCTCAGCTGAATAAAATCCATTTTCTAAAGTTGGAGGCACTCCACAGCTGATTCCTGTGACACGTGTGAAGAGTACACAGGCATTAGCAGAGCGGACACAGACCGTCTTCAGAATRATTCCACATGAGAGCCACTACCACATATTTTCTCTGCAGCTGAACAATCCCATTAGCAAGAGGGCCCAGTCCTTTTCTGAAGCAGCTGATCTATTCCAGGTCTAGTGGAGGGTCTTGTTTTCKGGACATTTCTCAATAAGAGTCTTAGCAGGACTGTCCAGCTCCTGCTMAGAAAATTTTGCAAGCTCTGGAGGAGACATCTGTGGCTGAGATCTGAGCACTACAGCCACAGAACACTTCTCACAAATGATCCATGGTGAGTTGAAAAAGGAAAACYGAGTTTGCCTTGCTGGAGGTTATTTCCCTTTGCTGAAAAGCAAACTTAACACTGCAAAAGTAGCTGAAAGAGACTGCTAAGAGTTACAATACTGGCCTGAGACAAGGGAATGCATAAATGATAGAGAGATTGGAACTGACCTTACACAGCCCTGGGCACCTCTTAGATTGACTATAGCAAATGAGCCCATCTGATCCCAGCTGTGCCAGCAGAAGGCATCCCTATACCTGCCTGCCAGAGGTTTTTATTTATTCTAGCAGAGTAGCTTCTGTGCATATTTATCTCAATCAAAAAGGCTTGAACTTATTCCAGCAGCTCACCTTGGTAGCTACATGGTAGCTTAGAGCAAGTCCTAGTCCCCTAGCTGTGTGCAAGGATCACACAACAAGAATTTAAACCCTATAGTAATGGAAGTACTTGCTGTGAAGGAATAGAGCTGGAGGGCCTGTAACAAAGACAGGCTCTCAGGCATCTGTGGTTTTGGGGGCACTTAGCACCCAAAGGAAGAGGAAAAGGATCCTGGTGGATGAAGACAGTGATTACACTGAGCCTGGTTCAGTCAGTACTTTGTCAGGCCTACACCACTAGTATAAATCTGTAGTTCAATATGCAGGAAATGGGCGTCTTCAGGTAACTCTCATTCATCAGGTTCTCGTGGAACAGGCATCTTGAAAGTAAAGGTCAGTCTGGCCCTCATCCACTCAGCCTGTTTGTGGCAGGTCAGCCCTGTTCTGTCTCAGTTCTGTGCTCAGCAGGTAAAACTGCTTGGCCCAGTGCAGAGAAATCAGAAACACCAACAGGACTCTGGTGGTTTGTAAATGATCACACACCAAGAAAATGAAAGCTGTCTCTGCCAGTGAACTTTCCTTCTACCCAGCAGAAGAAAAAATTTTTCTAGATAAATCCTCATGGGCATGCTGTTCTTTATACAGATGAGATGGACTTTGGACTTTTGCTGAATAAAGAGGATATAATAACTGAATAAAGAGGAAGGCATTAAAATCTAGATCAAGCTATTTTAAAGGCATTTTTAACAAATCAGATTATTTTCTCCATATTATTTTCTTCCACATACAAATTCTAGGATTATGCAATATCTACTTCTGGAACTAATTTACTATTCTGCTGAAATGAAAACTGTGATTAGCTCCAAGACAAGCAACTGCAGTCATGTGTGCAGTCACAACAGAGGAGGACCAAAGGAAGGGAGAAAGCAGGAGCAGGAATCATAGAAACAAGAGAAACCTGGCAGCCTGAATGCATACAGGTCAGTTACTTTGAAGAAGTCCTGTACATCTTGGAGCGCTTTCAAGTCCTAACAGAAATATCTGCTGCCTTTAAAGAAATTAGTTCATAACTTACTCAAGTCAAAGCTTCTAGTTCAAATCAGACATTCTCAGTGACATCTAAAAATCACAGAGATATTCTAGCATTTCTTGTGCATCTTCCACACTCCTGATGCCACACTTTTCCACACTGGGGAGGAAAGTACCAGATTGCTGATCCAAATGGACTAATTTTTTTAACACCCATGGGTGTTAGAAACTGACTGAAAAACATATGAAAACCTGATCATGATACAGTTTCAGCTCAGCAAAATATGAGTTTAGTTTTAAGCATATATATAACAAGGTGCTGTAACATGATGCTGTAACATGGATGGATTCAAGTTCATGGTAGCTGCAAAACCCAGGCCATGAATAGTGACAGGATCCAAATAAACACCAGGGTTTCCTAATCCTGCCAGCCTGCTGAGACAACTCACTTTCACATCGGGGAAAAGGCCGTGTCCACTGTCCCAGGTTAAGGCAGTGTTGAACAGAGTTTCCCACTATCTGGAATCCTGGGTCACAGGAAAGGCTCACTTTTGACCCTGGCTTTACATCAGCAGAAGAGGCCCGCAGATGTGGTATGGATCCTTGTAAAGATGGACAATCTGTGGACAAAACATGGGCACACAGTAAGAGGCACAGCTGCATGCTGAAATGAATAAATGGGTTATGCAATTGTTTGATCCCACATAAGTTTATCCAGGAGAAAGCTTTGGGAAATGTTACTCATGCTACATCCCGCTTGGGTCCAAAGAATTTTGGGAATCATCAACATATAAAATCAGAAAAGGAATCTACAGAAAAAGAAGCAAGGAAGCAGCAAGTATTTTAATACCATACAATTGTTCTTAGAATAAAAGGCAGGAATTTTTTTTTTCTGATCCAGTACCATCATTGCTCTTTTCCCATCCTCAATTCAGGAAGCAATAAATTTTTGTCAGAGATTTCACTGACAAAAGTTTTTGTTATAAAACCCTGGAATTTGAAGAATGAAGGACTGCATGCTCTAACTGTCAAATCATCAAAATAATTTATTCAAGGTTAGTAGAGCAAAGGCTGCAAGCTAGCTAGTTGACCCCATAAAAGAGTCTTATAGTATTGTTCAGGAAAAATGGGTTCTAGGAAGTAAAGTTCTAACCAGCACAAAATATACTCTTGTAATCTATCTTCACTCTTCCAACAACTCCTGGCAGGAAATCTGGCCAGGCTAGTACATTTCCTTTTTGCAGATCTTCTGGACAGGATGTAGCCAGAGATTCTACCTATGGATTTAAAACAGTTGGTTAGGGGATGTTTAAGGACAGTGTAGGAAAAGAATATTAAAAAAATTATTCCCTTCATGCGTACATGCAACACTAGAACAGATCCTTGAGGGAGTAATGCTCATCCTTTCTAGCACAAGAGGTTCCTGGCTGAAGTATTTTTTTTTCTGTTCTTATAAGCCATGGACAGTTCATGCTGAGTCACTACCTGAAGGGCTACTTGACATACAAACAAGGTATTGAACACAGTTCTTGAGACACAATTGCATTTGTTACTGTAAAAGAAAAACATATCTACGTCAGAAAAAAAGAGAAAAGAGGATGCAACCTGAAGAGAACACTTATCTATTTGCAGAAAATGTCAAATAGGAGCCAAAAGGAACTTAATGTTCAAGCTCTGAAAACTGCAGCACATATAAGGGACAGAAACACAAAAAGGAGCAGCTTAATAAGGCAATTAGTTGTTTCCAGAACATAAATTTTGTGAACTAAATTAACTAGACTCTCTAAAACAAGGCCCAACCAAAATGGGACGGGGACATAACYAATGGACTATAGAAACAGGAACTAAATAGGCCAGCAAAGCACAGGAAGAACAAAGGAGCACACTATTAAACCAACAGCAGATGAGCATCTGGAGAGAAGATCTGGTCCCATGTCTCTGATGGAGAAGTTTTCTCAGATGAGTGATTGCTTTCTGTCAAGTTTCCAGTGGATGAAATCAACTACCAATAATAATGTTCTACAGTGTCTATCCTTGTGAGGAGGAAAGGTACATCATGAACTTGAGACTGATTTGTTCTCATATTATTCCTACTCTGAACTCATTGCAGCAGATTGGGCTTTTCTTGAGTCACTATAGCTGGAGAAGAAACTGACTTTCTCTGTTTATTCTGAGGCCCTTTCAAAGTTCTCGTTCCAGCAACCTGTGCCAATGGCAACTGCTTAGGCCAAAGGCTGCAAGCAAATTGCAAGGAATCTGCATGAAAAAATTTCCAGTGTGGGGAAAACAAGTTTGGGAACCAGCCCTTTAAAGCCATATGATGGAGAATGGAGGGCCAGAAAGGACCTCACATTTCCCTACACACTACTCCTATTTCTGTAACTGTCTATTCAACAACTACCAGACTGATAATTTACTTGTATCAAGTTAATGTGCCCGAGAAGARTAACTAAAGCACGCAATGAAAAATCTTAGACTAGATTCCATCTTCTTTTATTGACTAGATAACATATTCTGTCCCCCTGCTTTCCTTTATGGCTGAGAATAGAAAGGCAAGGCTGAATGAATAGTTCCAGCTGGCCAGAACAAACCTAATAACAGATTACAATAGCACTTTACTATTCCAGGCTCTAAAGTGAATGAGGCAAAAATTGTATAGGAAGCTTCCTTGGCTCAGTTCCTGTCCAGTGTCACATCTGTCTTTTCAGATGAGTAATATGGATACTAAAAATGAACAGCAGGATTTTCTTCCTTGTCCTAATCAGTTGCATCTGACGCAAGTGGGAATTCAGTCAGACCTGTCATTAAAGAGGGGCAACTACTGAGGAAGTTTCAGAAAGTTGGACTTAAAACTCTTCACCAGTGTGCCCTGTAAAATCACATGTATGCTTATCAGCTTCAAAACTGCTAGTGAACAAAAAGTTGAAGATCTGACTTGGCAATGCAATAGCTGGTGACCCTAAAATCTAGAAACAGTAGAAGATGGTTGYGTAGTTTTAAACCCATCAGAGAGGCAAAGCAGTAAAAAAACAGAGAAATATACAGAGGAGACATCTGGATGCTGGAAGCAAATATTCTGCTTTACTTTGTTTCTGTTCATGTTATTATTTCTTATTTAGATCATGGATAAAAAACAACTATAAACCACCAATTAGTAATACAACTTTAAGAAAAATCAGGAGAAGAGCAAAACTTTCTAATCCAAAGATTCTTCCCCAAAGAAAAGCCTCTAACTTGAAACATTTTTTTTTGTTGTTCAAGTGTTATCAGCAGTTTAATATTTCTGACCTTCAGGATTGAAATATGAGCAGGAAGTGGTGATGGAGTACTGTCATCAGGTTTGCAGATAATATCAAGCTATGTGCTCAAGGACAGAGTTGCATCCATAGGCACTTTGACAGGCTGGAGTAAAGGACAAACCCAGACTTCAAAAATTCAAGAAGGAAAAACGGGAARGACATAAACTTCCTAACAATATAGGTGAGGAAAGCCAAGAGCAGGAGTAGCTCTGTGGAAAAGAATTTAGGGACTCTGGCAGGCAGTGAGCTAAGTCCTGACCAGCTGTGCACTGTGCAAATAGTGAGCACCARCAGCATCCTTGGCTGTGTGAATAGGGTTACCATCAGATAACCAAGGAAGTGATTATTCCTTCTCAGTGCTTATAAGGTCACATCTGGAGTACTGCATTCCATTCCAGGTTATTCACAGCAAGAAAGACATTGACCAGCTGGAGCAAGTTCAGGGATGGGATGGAACATTTGCCCTGGCAGGAGAGCTTGGTTCAGCCTAGAGCAGAAACAGCTGTGGGGACATCTCTCAGCAGCCCTGTGTGTATGGGGAGATGATCAGGTACGTAGAGTCAGGCTTGTACAGCAGTGCATGGTGGAAGACACAACCAAAAGTCATAAATGGAAGTGGGAGGTCCCAGCTAGGCATAGAGAAACAAATTCTACTCTGAGGATAACTGAGCACTGAAGCTTGTCTCCTAGAAAAGTTGATGGATCACTGTCCTTGCAGACATCTTTCATTCAGAATTCATTTTTAACTCTGTGGAAGTTTGGTGCTGCCAAGCCTTTATTTTAGATACCTGCTCAGGTGTAACTCAATATTCAGTTATCCTGCCCTTTCAGACTTTTCTTGAAACTATACAGCTCAGATTTTTCAGTGTCTAATGCACTGATAGAAATTCTGATGCTTCTCCTCCAAAGTTTTAACAACAGAATGAGGAAACTGTACCTAGTCCGTAAAACAAGCACTTAGCTTTTTAAATTGGATTTCTCTCTCTTTTAGCAGTACTGTTAATTTTTATGCAAGATTTCCTTCCTGTTTCGAAGCCACACACTACTGGAAGGCTCAGTCAAAATAGAAGTGACTCAGTGTTGATTTTACCAGATTTAGTTTTGCTTAAAGCTACTTTACTAATTACACTGAGCTCATTACCCTAAGCCAGAGCTCCCTCTGGTACCCACTGACTCTGGAACCCACTAAGGACTTACCTGCTGAGGAGAAAGTACATGATCCCAAATGTTGAGCTGGCTGATAGAGCCCACAAAAGATTCAGCTGGGTTGAATCCTTCTCCTTTTTGATCTTGCTCTTGACCCAGCACAAGTGCACCACCACCTAAATTCAGAATTTGAAGAGGGGTAGGAAAAAACCAGACCTTACAACAGGAATCCCATAAGAAGATTAAAAACTAAGCAAAACAAAAATTTTGCTGCCCTATGTTACTAGGATTTTGCAGTGAAGACCAGTCACTTTCAATAAGCTCTCTCAGCAAAACCTCTGGGAAGTCTTATGTTAGACTGAGGTAGGTCAACAGAGCAATTTGGAAGTGACTGTCAAATACATATGGGATTAAAAATCATCTATGGCTGCTTCAGGAATTACACTGGCTCAAAGAGATCACTTGTAGGTCCTGTAGTATTTGAAGCATTACACACAGCAATATAAAATGTTTTGAGCAGGTGAGGCATATTTTAAGACACTAACTTAACACTTCCTGCTTTAAATAAAACCTTACAAAGTCCTACAGGTCAAATGTGATTCCATATCCTCAGAAGCACCCTGAGGGTAGTCAATGCTCTGAGACATGGCACACAAGTTAAATTTCTTCTCCTAGACCTGTGAACATGCATTTTCCAAACCATAGGGTATTTGGACAAGGTCAAAAAGTAATGGAGACAGCACATTTCCTTAAGTCTTATCTCTGGAGAGAACTTCAATTTAAGTGAGAAAGACAGGGGCAAACATAAGGATCATGGACTAAAATGCTCCAATATTTTGTTTTTTATTTTAATAAAACAGTCTTTTGAAATTCTGTGTAAATTTGGATGGTGGCAGTATGCAAACAGTATCAAAACAAAACCTCTTTGCAGTCAAATAGCACCAACAATTTAGTCAAATGAAGAGCTTTTCATAGCTCTTCAATGCTGAAGATACTCCTTTTTATGCCCTTTGTCATTACTCTACAGATGACTGATCACAGGAAACAATGAAATAGCAAACCCCACCTTGTTAAGAAAAAATCCAAAAAATAGAAAAGCACAGGAAAAGGCCAAGTCAATCAACCCTGAACACACATATGTAAGGGAGATGCCAGACAAACTTTATTTTGTTGAGTGAGACATTCTCACAAAGGCAACCCAGAACAGGCTCCTTTGAGGACTAAACTGTGTTGCCCATAAAACAAGTTACCTACCAATAGAACCTAGAAATGTGCCCTTTGTCTTCAGTGATGCTGAGTGAGGGGAACTGTCCTCACAAGTAGGACAGCAAAGGTGAGCTTTTCAGAAATGCTGAAAACGTGAATGTACACTAAAAACACCTAAACATTTTCTTGCATATTCCGCAACAAAAACAGAATGAAGGCAACAGATGTGGTGTAATATAAATAAAGCATACCAGGTATTTTTGATCCAACAGAGAGCCCGCTGCCTCCATCAGACAGTTTTCCATCGATGTACACCTTCCATGCCCCATCTGTGCAGGTCCAAGTCACTGCAATGTGATGCCAGTTACCATCRTTCACCGAAGGACAGTCTGTTATCTTCTCTTTCCCATTCACATAAAGAACCCAGCTGCATGGAAGGAAGACACAGGCATACTCAGCTGCAGGTAGCTACTTTAAAAGCATCATAATCCCCCATGACTCAAAGAAATTAGTTACTTGGCTAATAAGGTAACTGTGACTGCATCATATGAGAAATCTCTCATGAAAGATCATCATAGAGGATATCTCTCTCCCAGAGGACTTGGAAGTTGGTTTTCATATGCAAAGCATCGTGAAATAAGTAACATGCTTTTTGTAACAAAATATTAAGGCTCAAGTCATGGTTGCATAGTGGATTCTTACATTCTCTACTATAGTTCCACTCCATAGTTTGGAGCCACACTACAAGTCATACTTTGCTTTTGTAAAAGTGCAAGTCATCCTCTGCTTTTAGAATCATGCCAGAAGCACTCTGAGTGCTGAGCTCCATTTGTTCCACTCATTGTCCCGATGAGCCATTTAGAAAAGATGTGAATGTTGTCCAGAAAAAAAAAAATGTTGTCTAAATTCACTGCTCTCTTGCCATTATTCTTCTACAGAGCAAAAAGTGATGGAAACAAAGCAAGGAGAAAAACAAAACAAAGACACAACTTTGTCAAGGGAGTTTGGATGCAGATTTTTCTACCCCAAAGTAGGCAAGGCTTATCTTCAAACTTCTGTTCTACACTTCCTTTATCAATCCAAGACATCTGTAAGCTATAGAAAAGCAAAACTGTGATTTACCCATTGTAATCAGTCAGAAGAAATGCATTATCACTTCCATTTTCTACTGCATAAGAAATGGGAGTCCCATAGTTTGTGGTGTCAGTGGATTTCATCCAGAATGTACAGGTGATGTCACCAAGAGATGGTAAAACACCATCAAGCATGACATATCCATAGATACCAGAGACTTCAAAATCAAGATTGAAACCAGAGGACTGTTCTGCAACAAAGAGTATTCAGAGCAATATTCACACAAACACGGAAAGAGAATCCAATGAAATCTAAGCAAATGCAATAGACTGGAATGCAGCCCATCTACAAAAACTGAATTGAGGTAGAAAGAACTTTTGGTAGTATAACATCAGCCAGCATACAGAGCTTTCCAGGGCTAGAATACAGTGTTTCAAGAGAAATATCCAGAAAAGACATTGATTATCTAGCAATGAACAYGAACCTTTCTTCTCTGTCCTCTGAAATTACAGTATTTGTCTACTGTCTATTATCCAACAACAATTATAATAAGGTATAWTCAGCTGGTTCCATTTAATCAAGCTTTGAAGAAAAACCACAAAACAACCCAAGATTTTTCCTGTTCTGGACTTACTGAAACACACTGCCCTGGTATGGGACAGCACTTCTGTGCTGCGGTCCAATGCACAGGGACATGCTTTACAAGGATGCTACGTGTAATGTTGTCAAGTGGAGCTCTCCTGAAAGGTGGGTGTTAAAATCTGACATATGATGGCATGTAAATGCCCTGCACATCTTCTATGGTCTTTGTGAAATCAACATGGCTTCTGTTTAAAGATTCACCAGCTACTTTGTCATTTTCGGGGAGAGGGATTTGAGCCTTGTGGCTCAAATGTCTCCAGTATCCCTGCAGAAGTTGTGCTGTGGGTGTGACCCATGCCACCAGTCCATAGCAAACTTGATACCCTTTTGCCTGTAGGGAGCTTGATGTCTTTAGGAATTCTGAAGCTAAGATTACACCTAACTAATCTCTAACCCTGTTATGCAAAGCCCTCCATAAAATACAGAAACAGAAATATCTACTTAACTCAGATACACAGAGCAAATACAAATTAAATTCAATAGGGTATTAAAAAGATAGAGCCATGCCTTAGAAAGGAGAAATGACACAGACACATGCTGTTACTTGTCTGCAATTACACTTATTAATGCTACAGTCACACAGGCTTCACTCATCCTCTCACAGTCCCACCACCCTAGCTACTTTCTGGGGAAGCTGTAGGAAATCAGCCCAGCCAGTGCAAATCTTGCACAGAGTCTTAGTCAAGCCACCTTTTTCTGAGACTTAGTCCTGTGTACCTGTTTCACACCTGCTGCCTGTAAAGCCAGGGGGACATTTACAAACGTACGAGTTCAAGGCATCCACACAGGTGGCTTGGTTTAGGCAGGGACTGGAGTCACAGTCATTGATGTTCACCTCACAGTTCAGTCCTGTGTACCCTGTCACACACAGACACCTGCAGCGGAAGAGAGGCACAATTCAAAGGTGACAGCTGCCATAACAGTGTTCTGGCTATGAGGCCAGATCTGCCAATGAGAGTGGTATATAATAATACTAAAAATCTGAGCAGATGATATTCTACAGAACTAACAGTTTTATTTTGATCATTCCTCTTAAGCATGCTTGTATTCTATTAGCTGCATAATCACTTCTAGACAGGGATAATACAATATTTAAACAGCCTGCATTTCTTTATATGAAACTGTGGGACATAATCATTTCACTTCCATGAGTAAAACATGGAACCTCTTGCATAACCTCAGAATTAAAGATCAGAGGTATTCAACTTTTCAGACAGATACTTTTCTATATAGGGAAAACCAATCCTGTATAAAGATACCAAAACCTCTGATACTTGGAAAACCAAGGTTCTTGAAAGGCACCAAAACTTCTGGGGCTTTTGGGACTTATTAAACACAGATGTTAACAGCTGGCCCATCAACCTATACAGTGATCTAGGATATTACACTTCTACTGGCATTTGTAGCTTCTGATCTGAGTTTAGATACTCTAAATCATAAAATTAAATAGCTGGAAGTTTCCACTGGGGTTTGTATTTTAACCTCTATAGGCTCAATATGTACAGCCATCCTCGTCTTTCCAAGCTATTGAAATGTAGTATTATCAGGTACATAACTGGTCACCATTATTCCAGTGGAAGGTAAGATAAGCCCCTGAAATTTGGGAAAATGGACATCTTTTGGAAGATAAATATTAAAACCATGCAGTCCTACTATGCTTACATTTCAAACTCTGCATATTTTCTTTGCCGTTTTCCTTGGAATTTTTTAAGAGTCAAGTCAAGGATATATTTTCTTGTCTTTTAAGGTTTCCTTTAGTGTTCTGAAAGGAACCACTTACTTTGGATCAGGCTGCCAAAATATGCTTACTGAAATCTAATAAGGCTGAGGCACCTCAACATGTCTGAGTTTCCACATTACATTACATCAATCATCTGTTTTTCACCTGAAGCTGTTGATACCATCTCTGCACGTAGCTCCATTCCTACAGGGTCTGCTGAGACACTCATCAATGTTTCTTTCACACAAGACACCAGTAAAACCTGGGAGACATTTGCAGGAGAAACTTCCAACTCGATCTTCACAAACAGCCCTATTAAGACATGGGTTTGAAAGGCATTCATTCATCTCCCTTTCACAGCGATCACCTGAGAGAAATAAGAACAGAGTAACAGATCTAGATTGAATTAACCTAAGAAAGTAGATTATTAACACACCTCACTTTTTTAAAGAATGTTGCTGATCTTCTGAGAAAAAGCAAACATCAGAGTAGCCATGCAGGCTTGGAATTTACTCCATTAAAAGAGGTTAAGTAAACACAGAAGAATTATGGGAACCATTTTAAGAGTTACAGAAATAACATGTAGCAAACCGTCAAATTTAAACATGACTAAGTTGGGGTGAAATCACCTGAGAAACTATTCTGAGCAACTAATGAAACACTACTATAAAAGACATTTGGCTGGAGGGATGTGAAAGCCAGAAACACATGATTCTGTGATTTATGATGTGAAAGATGCCCTATGTCACAAGCACTGAAATGGCATGTGATTTTATAATGGAGCTCTTCGGCAACATGATAATCAACAGAAATGTGTGTTTGTTACAGAAATCTGTGAAAGCAGAGTATGGGATTGGGGAGAAGTTTTAATATAGACTATTTTACCTACTGTTAAACTATTTTTATTTTTAAATAAAATTGGAAATAACAATTTGAACCCATTAGAATGTTGCCATTCATTCCTTAACACCACACAGCAAGTTCATGGCAAAACTAATAATTGAAGCACTTAGTAAATTCTTCTGAAGTCATGTTTTCACTGCAGAGAGTCTGATAGATTAGATGGACCTGAGGAACATCCATAACTTACATTCATATCAACATGTAATACATTATATAGATTACTTTATAGCAGTGAGATGGAACTACTTTGGGTAGGGTGGGAAGATGCATGCTTTGGTCAGGAAGAGTAAAGGCTGACTTGGGAGAACAAGGTGTACCTGTGAACCCTTTTGCACACGTGCAGTGGTACCCATTCTTGCCATCCACGCAGTGAGCTCCATTCAAACACGGGCTGGAGTTGCACTCATTTATGTCTTCCTCGCACAACAGACCTTCGAACAGCAAGGATTACAGGGCATGATCAGGACACAGTCACAGACTGCATGCTGCAGCAACTGGATGTGGACACCAGAACAACACTGTACCGTGAGCTTGACAAAGGGTTACTGAGAGCGGGTGACGAAATTATGTCATTGACTGCACTACTGCAGCAGCTACAGAGATCATCTGTCTTATTTAGATACTGGGATCAAGATGCAAAGTCCATTGTGTATCTTTATAACTTTTAAGAACACATCCAGCTAATGCTGCTGTTGATAAATGTGTAGTCATAAACATGAACAATGAGGGAGACCATTTCTAATACTAAGCACAAAGCTTTTTTTGATTACACAAAATTATCTCACCAGTTTATTTCCATATTTAGAAATCAGGTGCTGCTTTGGCCAACTATTCAAGTTGTTGGCTTCCCTGCAGGTTAGTTTCCCTGCAGGTTTCAATGCCTTCAATGTTCATATAGGTGACAGTTAAAAACACTGGGAAAAAAAATAAGCAAAAGCCCATTCACTTATTCATAGGGCTGCAGCAAAGCAACTGCATAAATGCTCTCTAATTGGGCAGGCAGTCCCACAAGCACTTTCCCTMACCTTTATTCCTTTTTTCAGACCAGAAATATCACAAAAGAGAAACCTAAATGCATAGACACACACACTCCCACACCCTGTCCTTGGATGCCTGTCCTTTTATTTCAAAATCAGATATACTCTAACCTGTAGATCATATTGTTTTCCTGTTATAATTGGACATGGAATTACACAGCACTTGTGCTTTGTGTTACTTACTTGGCACAGAAAGCAAGCCCGTCTGAAGAAAAGATACAAAGTGAAACAAATTACCCGAATAGCCTGGTGGGCAGTGGCAAACAAAGGTCCCAATGCCATCTTTGCATATTCCATTGTTCTGACATGGAGATGATTTACACTCATCAACTTGTGTTTCACATTTCAAGCCTAGAATGCAAAATAAAGGACTGATAATAGGAAGACAACATTTAAAATTGTTCATAAAAATGGATGCCATGGCAACCTAATGTAGGAAAACATGCCTACATAGCAGACATTCAGGTTTATTGTCTTTTCATTAGGTTGTGCTTTAACACAGACCTGAGACAAATGTTAGAAAGGTATGATGCACATTGGGCAGCAGACTGATCAGCTTCAGAGAGTGGCAATCAAAAGTAACCTCCTGAAAACAGCTGAATTATAAGATATCTTTCTGCTTTGAAGCAACTAGGTAGTTAACAATGGAGACAAGTTCAGGCTCCATATAACAGGTGGAATTAGCTGTCAAGACTGCATATTTCTAGCTTTTTGTTAATCATAAATACTTCCAAGTGATAGGATTTTCACATCCATGAATTCCATTAAAAGACATACCACTCAAAACCTTTTCTGCAAAACACAACATAATTCAGCAAGGAGATGAAGAAGAATCTATTTTCTTAGATATTCTAAATATTTGATGAATATTCCAATTAGTTAGGCTATACTGAAATGCTTTGCTCCTTTATACTTCCTCATTTAAGAGCATCATGAAGTACTAGCTACTTCACCTGCTTCCCAGTTTTTTACCTGTATATCCAAGTGGGCATATGCAAATATATCCACTTCCCAATTGCTTGCATGTCCCATTATTGTGGCACGGTTCCAGAAAACATTCATGAAAGACCTGCCAAAGGCACAAATTTACACTTACAGCAAAACTGGCACACAATACTCTAGTTTTAAACTTTATACCCCATTAGTCACTTTGTAAAGATGGGATAGAAAATGTCAACAGCATTAGCTTCTAGTTCCTCCTCTGTCTTCTCAGCATGCTAACCATTTGTGCTTTTTTTTTCCTACTGAAAAATACCACAAATCTGAATATTATTTTAAAATTACATTTTACTTAGCAAAATCTCCTCAAAACTGTCTGAACTATGATTCACAGTTCATATTAAGCTATATATGCAAGTTCTCCACTTTACATACCCCTACATCAGCTAACCACTTCCTGCTACTGGCCATCAGGTGACCTGGCAGGGAACTTCACATGCAGCATTATTTCTCCTATTCTTGCAAACCTGAATTTATCAAAGCCCTTGAGTAAACAGTCAACTAAAACCATAGGAGATCAAATTGTCATCTGTGCCTGTGTTATGTAATGGTTCAGGCCAAATATGTCATGAGTCAACTTAGCTCCTGTTTACACAAATTCCAATACAAGCAAAGCAGTATTGTCAAGAGTTACAGACTGCGGGTGAGGGGCTGGGGGAAAGGAGATGTCTCCAGCAAACATTGTCCCTAGACTAGTTTCACATGAGGACTTGCCTGTGTTTCAGAGAGGTTACTCACAACAGAAGGGAGCTCTGCTTGCCTCCTCTCACGTGTATCTTCCTTTCAACATGTAAACTCAAGATTTTACATCTGAGACTTAGATGTCTGGCAGCATTTTCTGGAACTCAGCATATGGAAGACCTCAGATGACTGAACACAGTCAATATACTTTTTCTACACTGTCTGAACCTCTTCCATGTAGTTTACTTTTCTTTTACAAATGTAGTAAGTATTTCATACATCAGGTAAAGGCTTCAAACCCAGAATTTAAGAATGTCAACAGCTGATGCCACTTCCTCTGTTCAATGAAAGTACTTCTAYGATTGCAAAGAGAGTTTGAGTGCTCCCCTCTTAGCCACCGCTTTCATATCTTCAGGAAATAAAGTCAGCAAAAGAATTGCTGTTAAAAAGGTCTTACTTGTTTACWGCTGAATGAAGTGCTTTTTCTTTCATTTGARATAACACTGGAAAATAACACTTGTCTTTACCTGACTGCTGACTTTGTACTGCTTGCTGATATTTTCYGGGAAGGCTGGTACCATCATTACACTTTCCTCAGCTGCTGAAAAAGTAGAGCCAAAACCTAAAGAGTAAAGATATGAAAGCACTGTCAAAAACACTGTGTAGCAAGGCCCCTATTCCATGGGGGCACTATAACTGCATGTTAGTAACGTGCCTAAAGATATGCTGAAATAAGTGAATTTGTGGGAATAAAAGGCAAACCTTAGCCATTACAAAGATATGTATTTGTAAGGACATACATTTCTAAAACATATACATGTGTCGACATACAAAAATATTTTATATGTTTTTATATACAGACACATGCATGTGCCTRTATTTATATATATTTCTCCCTATAGCATATGTGTATAGTACACATAGGCAACATACACACACTGCATYATGCAAATGATGTTTATTGAGCCTTGGCATGTATCAGAGTTAGTCTTAAAAACAGAGGCAACACCAGTAGGCAGAAACAGCTGAGAATTTCACTGCTTGAAATCAAARTCCTACATTTGTCCAGAGAGTTAGTGGTATGTCTTCTGTTAAGATTACTTCTGGCTATCCTTTAGATGTTCCCCTCTCTCACATTATCCAGCAGAGACAATTTGGCTTACTTGAACAATCTGTGATGGATCTGGCACCAATAACAGTTGTAGTTCCATAAAAGGGACAGGACAAGCAGTAGGACTTTCCTGGGTCTGGTTGATAGTAGTCTCTGGGACAAGGGTAGCAAGGTGTCAAACCTGTACGAGAAAACTCGCCTGCAAGACATGGTACTGCAGGAGGAAAAAAACCTTTTTGAGTGACCTGATCTCTTGCATGTCCACCTCACTTCCCTCCACCTCTTTTTTTATCACTTTCTCTTCTCCTGTCATAGTCTCTTCTTCAACTTAAAAGAAACAGGATGAAACCTGCCAGGAGTTCACAACTCTAGGAAATGATGCCATGCTCTCAAAGGAGTATGGAAATATCTGAAAAATATTTCATTTTACTGCTTTTGCTGCTCTGGGGACAGCTTTTAAATGGAATTTCCCTTCCATGTTTCACACCCTTTTTTTTTGGTTGTTGTTGTTTGGTTGGGTTTTTTTTTTAGTTTGTATTTTTTATATTTGTTTGTTTAGTTGTTTTTATTGATTTTTCCCCCTTCAGGAAGGAGTAAGGACAAAGACAAGACTTTTTTGGACCATGAATCCTTACAGACTATTTCCCTGGCAATTTTTCTGGCAAAGCTTGCCAAAGACAATTGAGGAGAATTTCCTTGAACAAATTATGGAGCAAACTGTGTTAAAATTCAGAATTTTTGTACAGAAACAARGAAGAAATAATAGTGACAATTCCCCTTCTCTTCTGTAAGGAAAAGGATTTTATTTTCATTTAGGTACCCATCACAAATCTCATTTTATTCCTCAATATATCAGAATCAGAAGGAGGGTAATTGGTAACAGGCAATGGCCTATTATTTTGCTGGGAAATGTTCCTTGGTTTACACTTAGTCAGAAGAGGAACTCAGTCCCAGGGAGATGAATTGGGTTACAACAGCTGATGTTTAAATAAGAATTTATAAATTTTTAATATTTAGTTAAAAAAAAATAATTACCCTTTTTGTTACAAACCTCCACAAGCTGAGACATCCACTGCACCTCTTTTTACTGTTGATGTATTTTCTGGACAAGAGATGCAACTYCTGGATCCAAATGATGGCTGATATGTTCCAAGCGGACATGTTTCACATGTCTCAAGACCATTAGGTGAATAAGTTCCCTGTTTGCACTGAGCTATAAGGCAAAAGAGTTCAGAAAGATGAAACAATTTCCAACAGGAAATGTGGCTTCTGATTGCTGAAAATAATGTTAAAATCACAATTCACCTCACAAGGAATTTTATTTCTGGAGCATACT
This sequence comes from Alauda arvensis, assembly GCA_902810485.1. Lineage (NCBI taxonomy): Eukaryota > Metazoa > Chordata > Aves > Passeriformes > Alaudidae > Alauda > Alauda arvensis. The sequence continues at coordinate 315,526 of CADDXX010000198.1, read as the reverse complement.
CTACTCTGAAGGACTTCATGTGTACAAAGAGCCAAAAAAAAAAAAAGACAGTTGTGGTAAGGTACTGATRGTACAATTGTGAGTTAATAACCTGTTAATTCTCTCCAGTCAGCTCACTGATGATTTACTGCAACTCAGTTACTCATTTTAATCAACAAAATTAATGGCAATAAAGACAATAAAAATTAAAYCAAACCAGCTATTTCCTTTTCAGAAGAAGATGTGAACACATAGTGGTTCTGTGCTGTTCAATGCCTCAGCACTGTAGGGTAGGATGGAGAGTGGCTGGCAARGATGGCAATGGAATTATTTTAAGTGTGTTAGTGTCTGGAAAATGAAATCACAGAAATGAAAGACAGAAATTAAGCTAAGCATCAAAGTCCAACTCTTTTCAAAACCTCTGCCCAGGCATCTTGCATGATAGAGCAGTGATGAAAACTTAGAGATTTCCCCACCCATTAAGGTGCAATTAGGACTGCTCTTCATTTCACAGGCTAGCTTCATTCCAGTGCTTCCACCATGGGGTCCAAAAGGATGTCACCAAGAATTCAGAAGTGGCAGCCTGAATAAGATCARAGTTCTTACCTTTGCACTCAGAGATGCTTCTAGAGTGTAGATACTCAGTATAGCTACCAGATGGACAACTTTTGCATTCCATCTGCCCTTCCTCATCTTGATAGGATCCAGTCCAGCAGCTTTCACAGGTAAGGTGCTCCAGGGAGTAATAGGTACCCAAAGGGCAGTTGACTGTAATGTAATATCGGAAACCTAGTTTCCCTCTAATTGAAAAGTCATACATGCCTTTCTTCCCCCTGGAGTTCCCATGTAGTCAAACCACGGTTTTATGAAATGTGACTCTGTTCCTCAGCAGATAGGGTATCTCTCTGGAACACTGCAAAGATTTAACTATACACAAGAAAGGGAATCCAATTCCCTACCTTAGCTACACATCACTCACAGAACTAACAGGGTTAAAAGACTGCATACCAAGCACTGTTTTCTCTGTATGGCTAAGTATGGATAGGCCTGATTTCCCCCTGGGAGTGGAATCCTTGGGTACAAAGCATCCCTTTTCCACAGGCCTTGGTTAGGAACATAAACATCCTCTGGAAGTCAAACTGTGCARAGCATTTTTGCAGTTTATTGTTAGGGGAGACCACAAGCACTGGACTGTGTCAAATCATAGCCCTCTGCAAACATGCTCTAAAACCTTGTTTTGCAAAAGGATTCTAAATACACATAATAAACAAGTCATCTGGCTTACCACACATTCTTCCTCTCAGCACAGAACCAGGCCTGCAGAAAAGAAAGGCCTTCTCAGTCTCCAGTGAGTTGGTGTCAGCTACAATGAGTTCAGATGCAAACTGAAAAGAATACATAGGTTCCTTATTGAGAGTTCTATTCAGCCTGTTTGTGATTGTTTCCAGAGTTTTAAGGAGCCGTCTCTGGTTTTCCAGTTCCAATGTATCATTCCTTTCATCAGGCAGCGGCACGCTAGCTGGAATATAAACAGCAAACACAAAAAACACACAGATTTTGCAGTCAGCACTTCCAGTAYACTCTGGAATTTACCAAGAGTGACTCAAGCTTGTCAGTGGAAAGTGAAAAGGAGGCCATGTGCACAAAGCTCTCCATGAACATGAGGCTGTGATCTTTCCCTCAAGAAGAAAGTCTGTGATGAAATGGAGCWATGAATGTGTCCAGAGAACTGCCATCTGCATCTTCACCAGCCCTCTGTGAGATGAAGAAGTTTTACTGAATGTATTAGAGACACAAATTTTAAAAAGAARGAAGCAGAGAAGTTCAGTGTTTTGACTTGTCTCACCTGTGATGTTAAATATTAACTTGATTTTTTGGTCAGTCATTGGAAYATTCAGCTTATGCCTTTTGACCCGAGCAGGTGCTGCTTTTACAGAGGCAGAGAGATGCTTGGATAARTCTTCCCCTTGAACTGCATCAACAAAATCACCATAGGAATAATCCAGGTGGTTTGCTGTTCCCCAGCCAGCAGGTCCTGCGGGRCATTAAGAATAAAACAAAAAGAAAAGCAACATCATGTAGAAAATAAGTACCCATACTCATTTCTAAGATACAACTCCAATATCATCTGTTTGAAGTTCCAGATGATATGTGCTGACTTTGACTCTGTGGAAGTGGCTACTGTACCTGCATTTTTACTAATGAAAAATCTTACTCCTAACTGGTATCTTAGAGGTCCTGAGTATGGTGAAATTAGTCAAAGCTTCAAAGAACTACTTATAAAAGTTACATGTTGCAATTCTTTCTCTTTCTCTTTCTTGCATGAAACATCACCTGCACCCTCACCTACCAGCAACTTCTTCAACAATTCCATACTGCCCTTGCTTCCACTTCTTGCTTACTTACAGACAGCATAGCCTATGCCACGTCTCCATTGCATCTTCTTCTAACAACTCCTGAACAGTTCTAACGTTGTCTGTCCTCTCAGAAAAGGCATCACTTTTTCTGTGTATTGCCCCCAGTGAGTCAAATTCACCCTTGTCTAATGTCCTTCATCACTCTAATATGGTTAGAGTGATCAAAAAATTTTCTTCTACTTTTTCATGATTATGAATTCTAGAGGCATGTGGTCTATTTCATTGATCTAGATTATTTTTTAAAAAACATGAATATAGAAAAAAATCTGCCAATTTTCTCTTAGCATCACCAAGATGATGTTTTATTTACAGTAGTAACTAGGACAAGTTAACCCCACAGTTTACTATTGTGTGTTTCACAACTGATTTTCTGAACTACTGTCTCTTATGCCTTGAGGAGTCCTCCTTTCCTGCTCCACAGTGTAAAATTATGAGAAACTCCTGAAAAACASCAACAAGGTTATTCTGGTCAGAGGTTGACATGAACCAGAAGAGAATAGGACRCTACATTCCATGTCTGTAACACTGTTTATTCCACATGCCTTTACAGATTACTTCCAGCTGTCATCAGCATTCATCCTTACCCTGATGACAACTGCAGACTGAACATCCAGACCTGCCCTGCATCTGAACATAAAGAAATGCTCTCAGAGTGAAGCATTATAAAAGGTGTGCATAAGCAGGAAGTTCTACCAAGTAACTCCACTATAAACCTTAAAAGCAACACAGTCCTATGACAGATTCTGATGCAGATCTGCCAAAACGCCTCCTGCTAACATAGGTAATGTAAGTTATCCACTTTCAGCTTTTCTGCTCTCAGCACCCCTATGGGACTCAGAAAGGCCAAGAATAACAGCAGTACAACATGGACACTAAGCTGTTCAAAAATGGACTGAAAATGAAAAMTTACTTACTTTGGCATAAACCAAAGCAAGAACAACCACTAGGATGGCTATGGCTGTCGCTCTGATATAGCCACAGTCATGGTGCAAAATTTGCCCTCGCATGCAGAAAGTATTTTCACAGCAAATGGGCCAACTTCTGCACAATATAGCTTTATACAGTGAGGATTCTGTGCAGATCTGAACTGGCACCACAGATGCTCCTCATTTTCTTAACAATCTCCAAGTGTATTTATTGTAGCTTTTCAGTATTTTGGTTTTAAACRGCATGTTTTTATGAAGTTCCTTTTTTCTAAGCTAATCAAGCAGGTTTCTGGACTCTGTGTGAGCTTTTTTYCCCTCCCTGCCATAAGGCATTCCAGGAAATTCTCCTCCACGCTATATAGGAAGCAGCATCAATACAAGACATCAAAGAGTTCAACAATACTTTTATAAAACTGTAATTGCTTATTATCTTATGAGTACCATAGTTTAAAAAAAAACAACTCATGAAGGACATTGTGGCAGGAATCATGCTGCTTTAAACCTGGATGGCTAAGAACCCATGGAATCARTAATTACCAATGGCAAATCCATTTTCGTAATCATAATTATATTCCAAGCAGTGTTTCTGTGTCTGATCTTCCAATCTGCAGTCAATATCATCGACATCATTACAGAATGATGGGACCTTTCAACATAAAGAAGAATGACTTTAAAAACATAAAACCACATAGCTCTCTCCCCTGACTTATAAAAACTTCTAATTATAATGTAAAGCACTGGTTCTGCCAGAGACACTAGATTTCCCCTTTCAAGTATCTTGTAACCCTGGCAAGGTCTGCTACAAAACATATGTTTTATTGATACAACTCAGAAATAGGAAAGCAACTTCCATGAATACAATCTCTTCATTATAGAAGATTTTTTTTTTAAGAGAAGACATCAATTCATTACTCTTACAATTAATCGYTCTTGCATGCCAAATCCCAGAATAYAGAAATAAATTCAGGCATTTTTCTCCCTGCTGAAGAGGACTGGAGAKCTCATATTTATAAAGCACCTGTGTTTTTTCCAGCAATGTAATTCTGTCAATTTTACAACAATGTTGTTACTTTTTTCTAGCTTTMAAACCTTATTTCTTACTTACTTCATATCCACCTCTCCTTATCCTTGGAAAGGGACTTATGCACCAAAAGATCTCAGAGGAGAGGGAAAAAATCTCAGGAGGACAGAAATCACATGCCAGAAAGCTCATCAAAAACACTTGTGGTATTGTTTATTTTTTTCCCTCCACAAAAACAGTAGAGATTGATTASATAAGAATAGATGAATGTATGATTTTTGATAAAGTATGCATTTTTTTTGTTTTTCTAGAAAGTTTTCAAGCAAATGGGGCCATAGGCCATGTTTTGATACTGTTTTGTTTTGTCTATATCAATTTTCATTTGAAAAATGCTCCTGCCCATTCATGCCTACTTTTAACATGTCTGGTAGAGTTTTAAATTCTTGGTAATAGGAATAAGCATATTCAAAACAGCCTTTCTGAATGTTTTTCCAGACCACTGCATTTGGTTTGGAAAGGTCACTACCCATTTTCTCCTTTTTTTTTTWATTTGCCAATAGAAAAAATCCAAGCACTGGAACCTAGTGGTACCAGGGGAAGATACAGAAATAAAACCTTTCTCTTGMCTAGAGAAAGTCAAGATTTCTCTACTGGAAAGAACAAGCCTGAATCAGGGCAAGAGAGTAACAGACATTTATGTCCAAGTGTTAGATATTTCATGACTTGCCATTTGAGACGTGTTACTGACAGRTGTTCCAAAGTTGCAGGAGTTTGCCCACGATCTGTATGTGCTAACAATGTTTTTAAGTTAGCAGAAAGCCATKTATTAGAATATGGGTTGTGTTCTGCAAAAACACCTGTAGATGCCCAGGTGTTTTCTGTACTGGAAAAATGATGTTGCACTAGGCCTGGACATCGGYTCCTGGGATCAGAACTCAGTGTTCTGCTGCTTCTGCTTTTCAGCTCAGGAGAGATGTGTGGATTAACAGGGGAGGCTGTGATATAGAAGGGGAAAGCAAGAGTGTGGCAAAGAAAAAAGACAGGACCTCTTCAAATTCAGTATCATGCACTTCTTAATGATGAGAGTGAGAACTCAGAAACTCATGAAACCTGAGCAGATCACAGCTACTGGATTTGAGTGTCTGGATGTACACACCAAATGTGSAATGTATCCATTTGTACATATGGGTGTTCATTCATACTATTTGGTTATGTATTATACATATTCTATATAAATGCACTTATTTTATGATCACATCCAACTTTCAAAAACAGCACTGAGGGGACAGTTGATTGGGGCTCTGCATRGCTTCTCTTTAGAAGCCTACTGAAAATATACAAGCTGCAGCTCCCTAAACTACTTGGACACCTGCATAAATTTTGTGCCATACAAGTTCACATTGAAGACTAAACTGAATTACATTAAAATGTCAGTGCATCATCTTTCTTTTTAAAAATAAGTTGTCACCCTCTGAAAAAGCACGGATTCAATTTATGGGCTTCTGCTGTCAATTTCCTTGTACAAAAGTAGTTATTTTGAAAAAGGTAACAGTATTTGTCACAAAGCACATAAAGGGAAGGAGTATCTACTAACCTACCATTTTACCAAGTGCACTCTGAAATGCATCAGTAAAGCTGTTYAGAAGATTGTTGTCATCACATCGTGTTGCTTTGTAGAGCATTTCAAAGGATTTGAATCCATGGTTTGCAAAACGATTTACTGAAAAATGTTGGAGAAATRAAGTTTTACTGATCAGTGCAAGAGTTTCAGAGCTAAAATCAAGATAATTTAGGCTAAAACTGAAATACAAGAAGGTAAGAAGCACAGTCTTTGAATCAGCAATCTAAATGGATCACTTACATCTCAGCCAGTGATATGACCCTTTGGGAGGCATGAAATTTACTGGAAAAGTTARAAGAAATTAAAACCCAGGTCATTTTTCTACTTCAGCATTTTCTTAATGGAAGAAACCTATGAACTGTCAMCTAAACTCTATGCTAACTTTYGAGAGGAAAGTAATAAGTATAAAAGTCTTATTAATAATGCTGGTAGACTGAATATTAAAATTGTTATCCAGAAATTAAGCAAAGTYCTGAAGTGTCCAAGCTAAGGATTTTGAATTGGTAACTCTGAAACGTAACTCTGAACTCATTTGTTCATAGCTGATCTTTTGCTGAAATCAAGAAATTGACTCTGAAGGAAGTGGATGCAACATGGTACCAAGACTGGTAMGTCAAATGTAGTTCTAATACATTTATTATAAAAATGTCACAAAGTGGAAAATTCCACTACAGAAKTTTGCATGTGTCCCTCTCAAAGCAAACACATAAACTCTTCTAATCCAGTGGTAATTAGATATGTAAGCACAGCACACAGTATTCATTTCAATCAGTAAGTTGCAAAGACTGTTGTATTCCTATTAAAAAGACACTGAGAGTGTTTGTTAGCAAACTGTTACATTTAACCTGTTTGCTTTGCCAYCTTTGCTATTTTGTGATTCCTGGGACTGAAATTCATTGCTATTTTTGGGGTTTAGACAGCTTCTGAAATAACATAATTACAGACTTCCAAGGATTATTTCACAATACTTACAACAATTCAAAGGCAGAGGTCAGAGAGTATTTGTTGTAAATAAATTGAAGTCAGATTTTCTAAAATATTTTAATTTGCTTTCTCATTAAATATAGTGTTTCATGAGTTGCAGATTCATTTTAGTAACAGCAAGACTTACAAGAGCAGCTAGGCCACTCTGGAGAATAAGGTGGCTTCCAGAGACCATCATCATAGGCACAATAGTAGTTTTCACTTGATCCTTCTGAAAGGCTGTAACCCTCTGCACAGTGCAATGTGCAATTAACTCCTGCTTCATCTGATGTGCATATAAAATCACCATTCACAGGCTCAAAGGAAACTTCACAGGGAGAACCTATGAAAAATACAAAGATTTATATATAGATTAATGTGGTGAAATGAGTGATCCTGCATGAAAACAGCACTGATAGGATTTCCAGAAGTTACTAGTATTGACTCTACCTCGCCGCTGTTTAAGTTTGTGGAAGTATTATTTGCTATATCCATAAAGTCAGGGTCAGGCTACTGCTAAATAATTCTCAAATCCTGCCATTGCAATTGGAAAACAAAAAACATGAAGACTTAAAAAAATGTTATACATATGAAAAACTATATACTAAAAYAACACAAAATATCAATCTAAATTTTCACATGAACTTCATACAACGAATTCTAGTAAACTACATTGCATCTTGAATTCTGAAACTAAATATTGTCCATTCTGCACCATTGCAACAACATATGAATTCATTAGAATCCTCTAGGATAACCTCATGACCTCAGCTATGATTCATTTTTCAGGCCAATTGTGAAGGAAGTTGTGAATGTCTGTAAATACTATGTCACAAACACTGACCCAAAAAAGTCTGAGGCTGTCTAGACCTTGACACCAAGCTGGTTCTTGCTGAGATTTAGACCAAATCACAGACTAGYACATTAATTTGCAACTTACCTTTCCTGAAAGCTATAACCAAAATTCCAGCCTGCATGATTTTAAAATCTCTCTTCACTAGCAGATATTTATATACCAATGTCCAACTGAGACACAGAAAGTAGAATACAGATATGAAGTAGATTTTTCATTCTTAATAATTTATCTGACAGATTATTTTTGTTTGGATTTTTAATGAAAAAGWGAACTGCGTGGAAGAGATGTCTATGCAATAAAAAAAAATGCAGTACTATATCTATAGGTACAGGCATATTCCAAAATCTAAAGAGTGTTTTATTATCTGCTGCAGTATTTGCATGTAATTAGAGAAAAAATGGCAGAAAGTTCTCCTTTTAACTACAGATTCGAAGCAAGATTTGAATAACCTATTAATACATTTCACATGGTATTGCAAAAACTATAAGTTTTACTGCTTAATGAATCATAATTCCAATGTTTTTAAATGTAATTGAGTTTTTTGGAACTCACTGCTGTGCCTCTTCAGTTGTAGACAATGTATTTGTTGGTCAAATATTTTGACTGCTTTAAGTTATCTCAATATAAAATAGGAATAAGTAAATGAGGAGGTGGAGCAATCTTGCATCATCCTTTATGATACTCAGTTAAAAAAATGCCAGGTCTTGGCCAGAATTTGATGACAACASACCTTTGATGACAATGTGGATCTCGCATGTCCTGCTATTGCCAGAAGGATCCACAGCTGTGTACTGCACTGTTGTCTCTCCTTTGGGAAAGAGATCTCCAGGTGCATGGCTCCTAGTGACAGTCAGTGGACCACCTGGAAAAGTTAAAAGACAACCTAAAGCATCAGTAAGTAAAAGGGTATTGCGCATACCCAACACCGACAAATGGAAATGTCAGCAAACCCTCAAAATTACAYGTCCTTAAAAATAACTATGTTAAAGGAACCTCAGCAAATCAAATCTCAAACTCYAAGGGATCAAGGGTGAACAGGTGGAGTTCTCTAGCCTTCCACTGTCACATGTATGTTTTGGGGAGCACTATCTCACCTGAATTGTCTGAAAATTCTGGTTCCTCCCATGTTGCTGGGTAATCATTCTCTGCTGCTTGCATGGGTGGTGGAGATCTGCATCTGTCGACTACGGGAGGTTCTGCATCTGCAGAATTTGAAAGGATRGCATGACATTAGCTCACAGAACAACTGCCACACTCAAACAGCATCTATAACCAGAAGAGCAGCTTTAATTTCATATTGGAAGAAATACAACAAAGGTGCACACTTGGAAATTKCTGCAGTTGGAAGATGCTGAGTGAATGGATAAGTGTAATTTTTCTGCTAAAGTTTCTGCAGTGTTTGCCTTCTACAGGACTTGGACTACCTGCAGGACTCCTGAYTGAAATACTTCAATAATGATTTGTGTCAGTAATATGTGTGAACATTGGAAACTTTGTTGGGGGTCTTTCAAGAAGTAAATAGAGATTTATGATGAAGGCAATAACTGACAACACGATAAAGCRTTTAACAAACCACTGTGAGGAGAAATCTTAACAGTCAGAAAGAACAGCAGAATAAAATACACCCCAAATTGAACAGTGCAAGCAGTGACTGCACATATGCAAAGCCTTTATGGAGATGACAATACTTCTGGGTTCATAACTGCCCACATAAAGGCCACACTGACTCACAATCTCTTTCTGCACAAATAAGGTTTCAGCCATGACAGACAGCCTTCCCAGTGATTTTTACCAGCACTTACCAATAACCTTGACATTGAATGTACACCTTGCTTCATTGCCTGACCTATCGGTTGCTGTGTAGGTAATGTCAGCTTCGCCAATCGGGAGAAGAAATGGTGGTATGAAAGCTGGGGTAACATGAACTGAGACCTGTTATWGGAAAACACTCATTATTTAAAAGCCAAAGCTGTTACTAATCATGATATTCATGTGTCAAAAAGTGGACAGAATAGAATTTAATGTCAAGCCTGTTCATGCTGAATGCAAATAGCCCCTTAAAGTAATGAGGACAGACTTTACGACTGAGTGCTCTATGTTCCTTCTTAAGTCTGCCTTTTTTTATAGCTACAGGGATTTCCCTAGTCAGGATCTGGACCCTGACCTGATGCAGATTACAGCACTGTGCATTAATAAAATTCCATACTGGCCATTTTTTGTCAAATGGSACTGAAGGCACACTATGTCAGCTTAGAACCTGTTTTGTCTGCTGACAGTTCTCCAACTGCAACGGCAGAAGACCTGGGRGAGCAGTGGAGCAGAAAGTTTTGGGCCTTAAGTCTTATATATCCAGTTTTAATCTGTGTAGGAGTCAATAGCCCACAGATTAGTACGGCACTTGGCTTCTACAGTTCAATGAATGACCCTCAGCAGAGCTGTAGKACCTGACCATAGCTATGCCACAGAAAATAATGTGTGAGCTTAAATCTCTTTTGCCAGGATCACTCAGTTTCCTAGTGCAAAACACTCCTGCATTGAAAGCACACACAAACTCACTGTTCCTCTGCTGACTTCTGATAAAGCATTCAGTTCCTGTAACTTGATCATGCCTGAGCCTGTAGGGAATGYTGCTCTTTATGAAACAGCTCTGGAGCAAGTTTTCCTGGTAACTACATTTCCAGATCCCCTGACAYGCATAGCAGCCAATGGCCACATTTCTAAACCTTGCACAGGAAAATCAGATTTCTCTTTCTCACCCAGGAAGCTGAAATTAAGTTTTACTTATCACAGTGCGTACTTGTTAGCCCTTTAGCTTAATGAACTGGTTTACTTCCTTCTGAGATGAGTTTCTTAAACTTCTTCACATTCTAAGAGCTCATTTTTAAAGCAGCTGTCTTCATATTATAAACAAGAGCACATTCTTTCTTTTGACCACATAAATTAACCATGTGAGGTTTTATGAGCTAAAGCTCCATGCAGTGTTCCCTGACTCTATAATTATAAACAAGACAGAAAATGCTGAATTCTCAAGATACAAACTTAGGAGATTTTTCTTCTACTTTTGCTTATCAGAAGAAAGAAACTCTAGTGGATCATAAAATTAACTGAAATCAGAAAGACTGCCTCCAGTTAAATAAATACAGATCTTGACTTGCCTCTTCACCAGAGTTATCCTCAGCTGTTGGTACCTGCCAGCTGATATTAGCAGAGTTATGATGTTCCAGAGTCACAGTCTCAATATTGTCTGGGCAGTGAATCTGAGGTGCTTCAATATCTAAACCAGAAAAAGACAATCTGGTTTTATATGTGGWATCACAGAAGTAAAACCTTATGACCACTCTTTTTCATACTGCCTGGAATATAAATGTACATATCTTTGTAAACTTCCTGTCTCTGGTCCTTTGTAATTCTTACCTAGAGATTCACACATGAATAGTAAATTATTCTGCAGAAAGGACTGATTTTTGCTTTATTTTTGTTACTCACTGAGTACAATGATATCCTGGTTTCTACACAGAATCAAAATCCAATAAATACTAATAAATTTGTTTCTTTTATTACCCATCCTTTTATATACCCATGTCTACCATCAGTAGACATGATATAGATACTATAAACAAGACAATAGTGACTAAAATTCTCTGGAGCATTTAAGTCAGCTGTGGAACTGACTTAAAAGTAACAATGTCAAGAATTCATGCAGCAGTTTCTGGAAATGTTCCTTAATGAAGTACTGCTACAAGGTGTTATGTAGGGTAAATGGAATCTTCTTGTGACACGGGACAATGCCAGATGGTTCCAGAGGACTGGTGGATATGGGTAACACCACCACCACCATCTACACCCCAAGTTTCTCTAACTGAAGTACTTCTTCAGTTCCCTGGCACAGGGCCTCCCAAAACATTTGTGGTCAGGTTGTTTTATCACTGTAGTGCTTGATAAATGGTCTCTAGAATCATAAGACAAGGACACATTTGGCTCAGAACTCATCTATGCCCAAGAGGCTTTAAAACAACTCAGAACTGATATCACTTATATTTTTGTTATGAAATAATTCCAGTGAAAACATAACTCAGGCAATTAAATTATGTAATTAAGAATGCAAAGCAATAAATACATGTGATTTTGACTTCCTTTGAACTCATTCAAATRAAGATTTTATTAGAAATGCACTCAAAAATAACTACCAGTTTTGGTTCACACTCCCTTGACCATAGCCTTCAGACTGGGGCAAATTCCACTTAAAAGTTAAATTCTCTAAAAGGCTAATAATAAATAAGTCAGAAGGAAAATGGCTCTTTTGAACTGGCCAAATATATTGGCAGCAAAACAGAGAAAGACAACAACAGGAATGAAAGCAATTGAAATACAACTGTTCATTTTTACTCAAAAAGAATAAGCTTCAGGGTTTCTCAGTGCCTCCTACATTAGGGCTTTATGTACTGGYAATATCTAAAAGCTTGAACCCAAGCCATGCTGTTTTATCTTGATCTAAACACTTCAGCTTGTGCTGGGATCCAATTAAATATTAAAAACTGTGGTTTGGCCCAGGTTTACACGAGAGATTCAGAAAAACAATGTGGTACATCACAAAATGAGAAACAGTACATTTAAAGAGAGAGACAAAATCTTCCTGGCCTGTGCAGAGAAAAAAAGCCTCAGTTTCTGTAGTGACCTGGCACGRTGACTGACGTGACTGTTTTCTGTACCATTCCAACACCCAGTGGCTGGCAAGGGCCCCAGTTTGGGGGGAAAGAAATAATTCTTGGAGCACAATAGTCCATGAAGAGGTGAAGAGCATATTCCTAGACAAACTCCTGTTTTTTTCTTACTCTAATCCAAAGCCAGGCCCTTTCCAGTCCAGTTATGCATGTACGTAACCTAACATTTCTAGAAGAGGAGGGTGAATATGGCAGAACCATACTGAAATGCATGGCACCGTCTTCTGCCCAACTTTACACTCTGTGTCAGCCAATGTGCCTGGTGTTAGTGAATTTTGGTCTCAACTATTGTGCACTGTTGCTTGGGGCATGTCAACAGCCATAGCCACTCAAAGACAACTAAAATGAGCATTTCTCTATAGTCTGTCTATCAACCAGGGTTTACAYAGCCTTTACAGTTCTGCTCTGACTACAGGGTTTACATAAACTCGTGCTAAATCAGTAATGACAGTATTACCATCATTATTTTATTAGAAGTGTGAGTTTCACTTTGAATATCTTTAAGCTATGAGCTTTCACCTCTACTTTGAAATTTCAAATTTATCTGCACAYCAGGCCTTTTAGCAGGCAGCTTTCTAACAACTGAGAGATGGAGCCCAGGAGAGGCACTTGATGATGAGCACTACAGGATGACACTCAARGGACCTCTGAACTCCACATTTTTATTACAAACTACAAGTAAATCTGAAAGGCGAGCTGTAAAGGTGCAGGCAATACTTCTTACACACTRCTTAAGTTGTGCTTTCAAGCCTGTCTTCACTCAGTTATTTGCTGTGTGCTKCCTTTCAATTTTGCACTCATGTATWCACAGACACGATTTTGTGCTGGTCTCTACCTTTACACAGAGCCTCCTGGATGTTTGCACTCCATCTCCCAAATGAAATGCACCTTATTTCTTCTCTAGCTCCAGACAAAATGAATCCTTGGGGACAGCTCAGCTGGCACACAGTCCCAGAAACKGCAGGCTCCAGCCCACAGCTGGGAGGAAGAACTGTCACACCTGCTGGTTTCTGGAGGATGGGACAACGCTTTTCTGCAAGAGAGCAGTAGAACATGACCTATAACAGACATACACAAAGCACATTGCAAATAAAGTCATATAGAAAATTAGTGGGAACACAAAATACACAGTCTTTTTAAAAGTCTGAAGGCATATGAGTGCACCAAAWCATTAGAACTTGATGAAACTTTGCTACTTGACTTTCAGTTCGGACTGTAGTAAACAGCAGTTTATCTGGTCTTCTGTTTTCTTGCTCATGCTCTTCACTGAAACAGAAATGTGGTAATTTTCATGCAGATCCACTGTCTCTCACTCTCTAGATTTGCCCGTTTTTTTTTTTCCTTTTTCTTCTTTCCCTTAGAACTTCATCTTTCATGGTTGCTTTGCAGGTGCACTTCCTTACTGCTATGAAAACTTGACCATAGCAGGAGAAAGGGAATATAAGAGGCATCTGTAGCTTCCGACATATTCTATCTTGAAATAAGAAAGGTAGAAGAAGAAGAAGGATACTCTGCCATGAACTCTTTATAGATTAGGAATRTAATGCATGATTTTGCTTACTGCATTCCAAATCAAATAAAACTGGACTTGGTCTTGCCTRTGTTCAAAGCAGCTGGAAAGAGTGAGAGTGACCAYAGGAAGCAGCTSAGCTCTCTAAAATCAGCAAGGGTTGATGGTTGCTTAAACGTTTAAAATGGAAGCTTTGAACTATTTTRTTACTGGAGTTCACTACAAATCCTGAAGACCATTTGCATCAAAGCAAAAAGCATCATGTATTTAAACAGGYTCAAGAAAGCTTTGTTTCATTCTTAAGCTGTTGTTTTTAGGAGTGYTATTTTTACTTCAAATATGGAGACATTAACAAAAAGGGCAAAAAGGGGTATCTMATGAATGCAGTTAGTACACCTTCAGTACTGYTTCTTACAACAGATAATAGGCAAACACACAAGAAAAATGCTTCCTTATTCAGAGCTGATGAGAAGACTTGTAACTCTGTATAACTTGTCAGTGTAGAAATCARACAGGTCTTTGCACCAAGAGAACACAAAAAACCAACCCAACCCAGCTACACAGAAGGAAAACTCTATTGAACTCTCAGCAATGGTTTAATGACAAAAAAGTGGTTTACATTCAAAATACTTCACATTCCTTTTCTCKTCTTTCCCAAAACACACAGCAAGTAACTGAAATATGATTTTTATGCATGAAAGAAATTTAAGGACTCTAACCATTCTGTGTATTTCCTGAAATTTAAACCTTCAATGCTGAGATGCTTAAAAGCCCCAGCAATTAATAACGGCATTTCAATAGGATGCAGAGGTCACAAACACTTCTAATGCATTTGTATAGTTCAGGCAGATACTGTTGGCTCTGCAAGGTGGAATAACTCCATCAGGAAAAAAACCCCAGACCCCAAGTTTTGGTTGCTCACTACATGAAGGTGACTGACAAATAGCAAAAAGATCACAAATTTTAAAAACAWTATTTGTAGAGGCAAGCTAAATGCATCAAAGTATATTACTCCGGATAGAAGTAGAGAAATGGTGATATGTAAGCATGAAAGTAGAGAAAGTTACAGCTCTCTGGGAAGCAAAAACAACTGGGCCTCTTGCTTGAGACATATCCACCTATACTAGAAAAATCCAAGTACAGTGCAATCCTGAAATGCCTGACAAAAATCAGGGTAAAATTTGGTATATCTAGCACATGGGAATTTCTTTTAAGCAGGACAGGTTTTTACCCGGAAWAGCAACTGTAATAATGTTGTTTAGATTTTTTATCTGTGCTCAACTCCAGAATTTGATCAAGCTGATCCAAAAGTCTGGAATTCATTAAGGGTAGAGGAATATACATGACATTAGTCATATCAATAGGGAATTAACAGAGAAGTATTTCTAAGGAGACACAAGAACCTGCTTTCACCTGCAAGCACCTGTGATGAAACATAACACTGTGTTATAATTCTCAACATCAAAAGGAACTTGACAAATAAGAAGATTACAGAGCAAATCATGCCCCCTTCCTTCAATCCCTTTGCCAAGACTGCCTCAAGAAAAAAAACCTGGCCAGCTGCAGTCAGAAACACAAACTAGTAATTCTTTCAACGCTAGATGGCATCAACACCCTGGSTGTCATTTGTATTTTTACTTCACTAAACCTTGAACAAAGAAAGGAAAAAAGCACCYTGCAAAATTTATTAATTTTAAAGTGATTGATATTAAACTTCCGCCAATGGGTAGAAAACACAAGAACATGACTATGGAGCTTCCCTGGTTTTGTTGGTTCTTTTYCCCCCCAAACTGTACAAATGACAAATGATATCTTGTTTGTCAGCCACCTATAAAATACATGTAGCCTCTTCAGAAGTAGCTCATTGCTAACAATACCTTTAACGAAAAAGACAAAAATTTAGAACAAATGTTATATACAAACTGGCATTACCTTCCAGTCTCTCGGAAAGAGATGCATGACAACAGACCCCACAGAAGTGACTGCAARCAATCCAGGAAATGTTATGGTACATGTCAGTTATGGTTACACACAGCTGTGGAACAGTMTCAGTGAGCTAACTTGCAAACATGGCAAACTTTGCACTGATCAAACTGAAAAGCATTCAGAAAACTAGCCAGAAGGATGCCCTGAGGTCCAAGAAATCTGTTTCAAGGTAACAGACTTGAAATTACTCCATTTCAGCTTTCTAACAGAAGGATATGGAATTAATAAATTTTCAATTGGAAATGCCTAAATCCAGCAGAATTCCCAGTACCTTTTATATAGYAGACTGTAAATAATAAAAAAATAAACAGACAATAGCTCCATGACAACGATGATAATGCAGAAAATGGATCCAAAGGGTAGCTTCAATCTTCAAGAGGAGGATACTATATCAGTGTTCTGATTTGCACCTTTCCCTGAATAAAACTCCACACATTTTATATTGAACCAGAATTTCAGCAAGCTTGTTCTAAACACCAGCCACAACAAGAAGCAGCAGAGATGCTTGCTAGCTAACACTCTTTCCTTTCTGACAATCAAAGGTAACTTTCTCACTAAATTTTTCAGACTCAGCAAAAATAAGATATTGCCATGGGTAATCCAGGAATAGAGGCAATATTGCATGGTGTGAAGAAATCTTCTGATAAAGAGTAGAGCAGGATTTTATTAATCAAAATGCTAAGCTAGGAAGGATGAATTAAACTGATGAATATGGTTAATCTTCTAATTATAATATTCCAACCGGATTTCAGGGTCCCTTCCTTTTGAAGTTAATTGAAGTTTTTCCACTGATTTTAACAGAAGAAAGATTAGGATCTCTTAGCAAACTGTCTTGTTAAATTAATTCTTGTGGATTATTTTCATAATTTCAAAGAATGTACTTAGAGTTAGAAATTTATGCTTGCTTCACACAAAGTCCAAATTTTAAAGACTGCAATAAAACACTAAAGAAATAGCCAGAGGGTCAACTGAAGTAACCCTACTGGCACACATTTACTGGATCCAGGTGACATACTTCACYCTGACTTTAGTCAGCACTGGATTAGCTTCTGGAGTGCTGGACTTTAGACTTGTGTCTTTTTTAAAAAAAAATTAGTTCAATKCCTGCCACTAGTCCAAAACAGATAATTCTGAAATATATAGCCTTTATTTTTGGGACAGCAATACATTCCTATCTATCCCTACACAGCTGGTGTGACCTCTGAATCCTGACTCAGAGGTGCTTAGTTCCTAACTTGTGTAAACTCTTATTTCCTTGCTGTGAGTATAGAAAAAGTGACAACTGCTGCACCTTTAGTGGGCACTCACAGYGCCTGGCTAACATAAGCTAGTCCTTGCCTGCAGAACAACTTCAGCTTTATGATGGTAACTCCAACTGCTGGTTTTTCATATTTGATCCCTAGACCTCCTGCTTCCATGTTTCTTGCAACACACTATGTGACAGTGTCTGACACTAACACCCTTTCATTAATCAGCAGCCCATGCTGTATTTAAATGACAATCTGTCCACTTTCTCCATTTACAAATTCYTTTGTCCTTCTCCAACTTCTAAACTATAAAATATCCATATACAAATTCTCATTCATATCCTAGCTTCATCAGTTATTAAAATATGAAGAATTTCTCACCTGCGACAGTGTGTCAGAAAAGGCTGTACAAGAACGGACAGAGTTAGATCAGATACCTACCCACACACTTTGGCTCCTTTGAATCCCACTGAGAAGTTCCCTGGCAGGTGAGTTTGCTGTTTCCTTCAATTTCATAGCCCTCATTGCAGGTGACAAAACACACTGTCTTGTAGGAAATATCAGCTGTTGAACAATTAATGTGTCCATTTTGAGGAGACCGAAGTCTGGGACATGTTCGAACTGCAAAGGGAAAAGAACACCAGTTCACTCTCAGCACTGAGTATCAGTGGACTTACACTACTTTGCCCAGTTTTTCAGAGGTAGGAGAGATACTGTCTTGTACATTAGTTACAGTACTTGGTACACATTGAGGAAATAGAGCTAGCTAGAGTCGATTTTTTCAAAGGCTTGATACCTTCCTCTTCCTGAGACACTCTTACRTAGAATGTATCAGGTTGGGCACACGCTTCCAAGCTCACCTAGGTATTTACATAAGTTCAAACTAACAAACTAACTCTGCATCTGACACACAGCATGAGCTGTAATGTCAATCAGCCTTCAAAACAGGGCAGCTGCAGGCAAATGGAATCCTGGGAAAAAGTGTGTGTTCTTGGGAGTTTCTCGTTTCCAATGATGTCTGAGAATTTTTTTGGGGATTTTGAACAGTCAGCTGCTATGGGCTGTACATACCAGGGAACAGGCTAAGAGCTTATGAATAGGTTGGGTGACAGTGTCCTGGTAGTCAGGAATTTTCTCAGGCACTCTGGACTGTATTCACAGAATACAGACATGTGYAAGCCTCAGCAAATCAGATGAGAAGATACTCAGCATGGTGGAGGAGACAGAGAGAAGAGGAAGGAATACAAGCCATTTATATGGCTTGTATACCAGGTCCATGAGAGATGAAAAGGAACAAATCAGGTTGTTGCTGAGATAAAAGAGATCTTTGCATGTGTGAGGCATGGAGACAGTCCTGGCTGCTGCTCAGCACAGAGGCTTTTCTCCTGTAATATCTGACAAGCACTGAAAGCAGTGTGCTTCCAAAGAGAATGCAGTCCTCTGCAGGATGTGTATGCAGAAAGGGAAGCTGGGAAGTGAAGAGTGATCAGATTGTCTTATGGTTTTACTACTGCATCCCGACACTGCAATCTAGCATAAAGCTACTCAGTAATTAAGGTGGATCCCAGAACAGATGAATAATCATAGTAAGAAAAAAGTAGCAATGGCATGACCTCGGTTTATGTTCTTAATGTTTCAATTTCATAATCCAAGAATTTATAGCAGGACCTTTTTCCTTTGTACTGCCTTTACAGTGCAAATCTTTTTCAGATAGGATGTCATGCTCCAGCATTTGTGTCCTTGATACCCTCCAGACAAAACTCTGAACTACACACACTCTCCCTGGCCTTTGGGTCCCTCAAGTAGCTAAGCTGTACACCTGCAGTCTGGACCTGAGGATGTGACGGTGATGATGATACACCAATAACCAGCTAACAGCTTTCCAAAATGAGTGGAAAACTCWTTTAAATCTGATCTCAGCTGAAGTTGGGAGATACTGTTCAGTATGTTCAAAAGASGGATAAAAACACATAGGGACAAAAGGTGTGATTGCTCAAAAATATAACCAAGAAGATTGCAGTTCCYTAAATTCACAKAATCACAGAATGGCTRCAGTTTGAAARGGCTACTGGAGCACATCTAGTTCAACCTCTCTGCTCCACATTGGTCATCTTAGAGCACATTGTACAGGGTCATGTCCAGACAGCCTTGAGTATCTCTGGTAGGGAGACTCCTCTCTGGACAGCCAGTGCTCAAGTCAGTCTCACTGTAAATAAGTTCTTTCTTATACTCAGGTGGAACTTGCTGTGCATCAGTTTCTGCCCATTGCTTCTTGTTCTATTGCCTGGCACCACCAAGAAGAGACTGGCTCCCTCCTCTTCAGAYACTTACATACCAATGTAAGTAYAAGATAGGATYTCCTCTCAGYCTTCTYCAGGCTAAACAGGTCCAGTTCTCCCAGTCTCTCATCCCTTCCTCMCAAGAAGGAGTCTGTTCTCACTTGAWTGTTTTCCACAGCTTCTGTTTSCCTTGTTGGCAGGAGGGCAGCCTCTGGTGATACGTGGTTCCAGAGAGTTGCTTCTCTGCTGTGATTTGGGGAGCTGATTTTACCACTTAATGTAATCTTGCTCCTGCCAGGTAGGAGGCAAAACACAATCTCCTCTACAAACACACTCAAAGRGAAACCAACTTAGTAACCTCTCTTTTCTCCAGTAATTGTTTACTCTGTACACAAGTGGACACCACTAGACACCTCAAACTAATTAATGGGCATGTAGGCTGAATGCTGCTTCAAATGCAAGCCAGCTCTATGAAAAAAAAGCTACAAACAGCACATGTCTTTTTAAAAAATGTCTTTTTTAAAAACAGCTACCTAAGTGAAAAAAAATTAGCAAAACCTATGTATATAGGATAAGAAAGAAGAAAAATAAGCTATCCAAATGTACCTAATATATATTTATATTACCACTGATTCATGTTTAGTCTCTGAGGATATTACTACTCTTGTGCTTGCATATACACAGGCTTTCTTTAGGAAGTGTATTTAAAAACAATCTTGAAGTGCTAACTTTGTGAGGCACTCTGAGYTTCAGAGCAGCTTCATAATATGCTGTATGTTAACTCTAGTAGGGGGAGTAAGAAAAACATATTTATAGCTGAATCTCATGTGCTTTATCCATAAGAAAGTAGGCTTGCTCTTTTAAGGTTTCYACAGGAGTAGAAATACCCAATCTGCAGTAAAAKAAGCAAATTCTACCAAACTCTACYACTTAGGAAGTCTGAATGAATTAARAGCACTGAGGATGCTCTTGTCAACRTAAATGTGCCTGCAGAGAAGGCAGTCCCTTCACTACCTGCAGTCTAGCCATTTCTTCTGGAAGGATACTGCAGCTGTAGTGCTCYTGCCTCTCAAGTGTTTCATAGTTCATGCTTACTCAATGTCTCAGCATGGCTGTGGCAGAAATCTGTACCTGAGCCCGTGTTCCCTGGGTCATGATTCCAAGCACTAAACACCAACCCATCCTCTTATCAGTAACACATTTTCCATCACCATTTCCATAAAGCCAGTGAAAACAGCAACAACAATAACAGTATATTCTGCTTACTCTGGGGTTTCTCCTAATAAAWTTTTTTCTGGATTAAATATATGGCATGCAGTTGTTTTTTTCCTGGGTCACTGTTAATTGCATGRCATATGACTGCATTAATCACTTTCTAATAGCACAGCAGATTTTAGCTAGAAAAAGAACTGAGGAGTATTTAATGTCAAAATCCAAAGCAGTGGAAAGGGATTTTCCTTCACTCCCTCTTCCTAATTTATGTGATAAAATACTCTTGGGATTAACAAGAYAGCTATAAACCATGCCTTTGATCTTGCTCCCTTTCACAGTCTGAGTAAATCAAGA
Organism: Alauda arvensis; assembly: GCA_902810485.1. Taxonomy (NCBI): domain Eukaryota; kingdom Metazoa; phylum Chordata; class Aves; order Passeriformes; family Alaudidae; genus Alauda; species Alauda arvensis. The sequence goes on along the minus strand of CADDXX010000198.1, from coordinate 294,434 downwards.
CTAGCAGATCCAGCACATGTAACAGTGGGAATTTTTTTTTTCTTGGAAGTCTTCAGTATGATGGACAACGGCACAAACAAAGCAAAAATATATCCTTCCAATGCTTCAAAGGATTTTAGCTCAATATGAAGACAGTATCTCAATGCAGACTTTTCCCTCACCTTCCAAATTCCCTGTTAAAGAAAGATTGCACCCCAACACCRAATAGGTGAATTCCTTCAAATGCTCCAGCAAGATTTTCAAGTACTAGAATCTTCCACTTCTCCATGAAAGAGAAGAYGAAGATCGCTTCTTTGTGGCTGACTTCAGCTTTTCCCACTTTTTTTGCACAAAGGGCACCTGTGTGACAGAAGCATTGACAGAGGCTTGTCCTTCCCAGTATCCCAGTCTGCCAGAAGCAGCATGCATCTTCAGTCTAAGTTTTGACTGCTGGGAAGTCCATAGCTCCAAGCCCTGCTACTCAAGATACCCTCATAGTACTGGCCAGCAATTTATCTTCTATGGAAACCTTCTCCTCTTGTTACTGGAAGCTAAAAAGGAAACGAAGGATTTCTGGGATTATTTGAAGAAAGTTCCTATAAATCTATGCTGAAGTAAACTGATACAYAAAGAATGTCCTGAGAGACTCTAGCTCAGATTCCTCCTTTCAGAACCATAAGGCTGTTTCTTTCATGGCTGTAGTGTTTGCTGCACTGTCATGAAGTACTAATTCCTCCAAGGATCAATCCTGCCTTTTTCCCTGAACACAAGGCTGAGACAACAGTTACAGAATGAGCTGATGGCTTTGTATTTACTAGCTTCCAGTGCAGCACACTAATGTCGAGGGCATTCAAGTCAAATYAAACATGTTGAACTACGTCTTGTGGCTGTTGAGGAGATAAGGGCTTCTRTCTGGTTTATTCTCTTTCATTCTCTCCTTRGAAGACATACCAGGSAGTATACAGGCATGGGATTGTAGTTTTCATTCTAAATCATCAAAAAACCCARCCTCAGGCAGTTTTGTTGTAGCAAAACAAAACTCTGTTCCCATCAGAAAATCCAGAAATAATGTTTTTCAGGATGATCTTTCTTGTGTCTTCTCCCTTTCACACCTTCTGTTTATTTCTGGCTGACATTCTTTTATAGTGAACTTCTAGGGTATTGTCAGTCATTGCTTTTTGAAATTCCACTCAGAATTCTTCTGAAGACCCTGCTCAAGTACCAGGTTTTCTTATTTTTGGTAAGAAGAAATTGCAAGAAAGCAAAATGGARTTCTTCCATGGCTAATGTCTCCCAACACCAACACTCCTCTATSCTCTGAGTGTGGTGGATGAACTAAAACAGCCAGGTGGCAAGGTCTTATTACATATTTAAATACTTGGTAGGTTCACTGGATTTATACAGTGTAGACACAAAAATTCATAGAAATTGGGTAGACAGAGGTGAAGAGAGGTTTAAGAAAGGAGAATGTATATTCACTTGCAAAAGACTGTCCATCTGGTAAATCTTGCTCTGCTTTTTCTGTTGTAGAAGTCCTCCTTGCATCTTAGAAAGGATGGAAAACAGAGGGATTGGGGTGGCAGCCAACCTTTGGAACTTTCTTTCACACAAGGGCTAACAGGATCAGATCTGCACACCCAACCATGCAGTGAGTAAAGAAAACCACTAGTGAGTACTCACAACAGAACAGATATTTTCAAACACATACCTCTGCAAGTAGCCTCTGATCCAGACCACTGACCATTTGGTTGACAAAGCCGGATGCTGCTTCCCACGAGATCGAATCCTGCTTTGCATCGGATTCCACAGGCAGCATTGAAGTAATTGTTGCAGACATTCTGGACAAAGTGACCATTTTCAGGGGGCTTCAGTTCAGGGCAGTGAACAACTAAATAATTAAACAACCACAACGAAGTGGTTACTAGCTGGAGTGCGATAAGCCACTGAAGGAAAACAATCTTTTAAAATTTGTAACTCGGCTTGTGTCTTGGCATTTTTGCTGGTTTGGAATGATAGAGAAAATCTTGCATGCAATTTGACATCTCCCTCACAAAACCACATCAAAAAATTGTCACRGCATTGCATTGTGCATTCCAGAGGTATTCTGTTCCTGGATGGAAACACTYACCTTCACAGGTTTGTCCTACAGCACGATATCCCTCCTGGCATGTGCAATCCTCAAGGGAGGTACTTCCTGGTGGAGAAGTATGATTCTCATCAGGACATGAGATGCAAGTGCTGATTCCACCTGGTGAACCTTCAGGCTTGTATGTTCCTGGTGGACAAGCTTTCAGCAAAAGAAAGCAGAAAGGAATTCAGGACATTCACCTTTCACCTAGCATATTTTTTCAGGTGTGTTGCTTTACTCTTTTTACATTATTCACATATATATTCAGTGTCACTTAGGGCAGGAGYATTCTCCACTTAAAGGACTGCAGAGTTCTTAACAGGTTTGAACTAATGCCTACCAGACTCAGTGGAATTATCTACAGCAACTGTGTGGGGATTGACATTAGGTCCATGATCAGTCATCTTGAAAAGAAACCCAGTCACAGAAGATGCACCAGATTTTCATTGACAAAACCTCTGCAGACCTCATGAAGACATTCTTGATTCAGAAGTGTAAAAAATTAGTTCAGACTTAATCCTTGCCATTCAAAACTACACAGATGTTTAATGCAAACAGATTCATAGTAAAAAGCTAATACAAGACAGCAAAACAACCTGCCTTTGATTTTGGTCATAAGAGGTTTATGATTTCTATACTAGAKGTACTAAAATGTGAGAGGCACAGACAATGAAGGAATTAATCAAAGCAAYTACTCCTTGAAGCCTTTGCACTCATTTATATTGCATTTCATATTTTTAATTCTGTGCCCCTACACACACAAGCTTTAAAAACACTCAAGTGATGTTTTCTAAGGCAGGGAAAAAGCATAGGGAAAAAGGCACCTCTCACCAGAGAATTTCAGATGGGCTTGATAACTCTGAGTCTTACTGCTCTCTGCTCAGAATTCTATTCTTCAGGTAATCACCTGTGTTTCTTTCACAAGACATGTGAATTAGGGGAGTGACTAATCAACAGGTGCTGCTAAAGTGAAATTTTGATTGACCAGATTACTACTTGAAACAGAATGCAAAGATGATTGTGCTGAAAAATGTAACTCCTAATGAAAAGTTCAGGAAATATTCTGAGAAGGTTATGCAATAGAAACACTGAAACCCAGYCAAAAAACTCCCACTCCATCAATTTAACTGTCAACAAAATGGCCACAGTTTCTCCTTCAGTTCCCCTTCAGACTGCAGGTCAGKCTCTCATATTCTCATATCCTCCCCTCAATTGGTCAATTTGTACCATTTGAYGTAGCTCTGAATGGTGTAAGAACTATACAACCACGAACACGTGACTTCTTCCTTACACAGTTGGGTGTGCCCTGCTTGTGGAGKTGTATTTCCTGGAGTTCAGACATTCTGGCAGCATCAACCTCTTCTTTGGTAGGTATAAGACCAACTTGTCTGTTCTGTGACTTACACGCTGAGATACTYGGCTCTTGTCTCACTAACGAAAACCTACTGCTTTCTAAGCAACCAGAAACAAAATACCCAAAAACAAAGGCGAAAGATAATCCATTCTCCTTTTTCCTCACCTGTCAGGAGAGAATTGATATTCATAAGCCAATATACCATAAGGTATATTTTACGGAATATACCCCACCTCAGAAAACAGCCAATATGAACAGGTGGCACTTTACAGAAGGAGGATGATTTTTTGGATAGCTTCCAGAAAAAATACTTTTGTTGGTTTTTCGGAAAACTTTGCATGTTTTTTTTTTGAAGAAAGCAAGAGTGGCTTACAGTTAAGAGGCAATTTTGGGTGCTGAARAGGTATTCACAAATTTGAATTTTAAATGCACTTTTAAAGAGACCTTTAAAATGCACTTTTAAAGGTAATGCCTATTCAGAAGGGAATATAAGTACTAAATAAAGCATTTCAGGAAGAAAATAGGGCAGAAAAATCCAATCAGATTTAGAGATGGGAGGTTTTGATTTTTGTTTTGGGATTTTCAGAAAAGTATTGGGAAAAAAGTCCCTTTTATACAATTTGCCTGTTCTTCCCATCCAAGACAATTTTCTTGGACTTCTACTGCTTCTTTCCTTTGTTCTGTGCAGAAATACCCATCTTGGACATCACATGTCTCTGAAATATTCTCTCCTGCTTTAGATGATCAGAGTATCACAGGCATTACTCTGAAGTCTCTGAAATATTTCCATCTGGCACTTTGTGAAGGTCTCAGTGCATCCTTTTTAAATCTGTATCCAGCACRAAGTGATGAAGTGCATCCAAGAGGAGACAGGAAAGAGTGAAAATTAAGCATCACAGGGGATCTGCTCTATGACAGAGCTGCCCTCCATATGCCAGTTGAAGTAAATTAGCCTCTCTTTTTCTATGTATGGCATATAAAATGACATCTAAATGATGTGTTCYATTCCAAAAAATCCCCCCCATAAACCAACAAACCCTCAACCTAATTTCTCTCTTCTTTTCAAACCTCACCTTAAAAAAAACAGCAGCAATTTTCTCTTTCAGTTTTGAGAACTATGGGATAGAAGTAATCACCCATTCTATGATCTGTGCATTTTTAACAATAAATCCAGTAATTTGGTGGAGCTTTGTATCAGTCTGGCTTTGAAGAAAATTACTAATTCTAAAATCACACCTACATTTTGCTCTTTCCAGTCAAGCAGCAGGAGGTAAATAACACTGTTAAAATGGTTATTAATGTCTCTACAGAGAAAAACATGTTTTCCCAAATGTCCTCATTCTTTTTGTATGCTTCAAATGCTTACCACTACCTTTACAGGAAGTTGAACTATATCCTAACCTGGYATTTTATGTGGAATTTTTTCAAGTAATTGATCCCACATATGCCCTAGACATATTCAAAATAYGAAACTCCACACAAGTTTACTTCAGAATCTTTGCCAGAAAGCACTGGCTTAGAGATATTTCCAAGTGTGAGATCACACAGCCTATCCTGAGATGTCAAAGAGATGGTTTAAGAATAGAGCATAAGTACACAGTGCATTTCCATAATTTCCATAACAGTCACAGAGGTTAGCCTGGGCTAACGTTAAAATCATCCAAAATCAGCTGTGGATGAGCAGAGCCTGGGCCATCTGCTCTAGACTGCCCACTCTTGACCCAGCTGGACTGCAGACCCATCCCAGCCGGCACCACAGCATGACCCAAGTCTACACTCAGTGATGGATTCAAAGCTAAGCCAGAGCTTAAGGGGCAAGCACATGTGAAAAGCACATGTGGCTCAATCCATGACTGATCATATAGTCAGGAATCTTCTAGGATCAAGCAGTGYCAGATTTCATTCTAGTCACCTGCATGCATTCACCAACTCTGTACCAGAAAAAAAGTGACTAGAGGGAAATATTCTTTAGTGCTAATCTGTAAAAACAATGAAAATTTTTTTGAAGGTTTGCTTCCCCTTACCAGTAATGTCAGGGCGTAAAAAGCCTCAAAACAGTGTGTGAATAAACCCCAGTGTAAATAAATACCAATTTGGCATTGTCTCAAGAATGACAAAAAGAGGCAAGACATAAAAAATGGGAAAACAATTTTTACAGTATCAGCCTTTCAAGAGAGAGAAAGCTCATGTGCACATTGCATACATGATTTCCTCAACAAAAGATGTGAATTTCTATATGTGAACCATGTTGTTCTCTGCCCAGAAGCGAGGGGAAGAGCAAGGAAATGTTTTTGTTTAATGTAATTTTCCTCTTGAGACCAGAATAGTGAACACTGAGTTACACCAGAGGATTATCTTTTGTTAGAGGATATCTGGAAGCAGGGATTAGTGTGCTAACTCAAACAAGCACAAGGCCCAAATTCCCCAAGCACACAAAGACGGCTCATATTGAAGTTGTCATCAGCACCCTGCTTTCACAAAATGGTAGATATTCATCAACAATTCACATGCAGATTCTACTGTCTATAGTAATGACAGAGCAGTAACTTTCTGACCAGAAATTATAATGAAGTAATACATGGTTACTTCAGCAATCCCTGTGCATTTTCCTCTTCAAATTTGTTCTAGCGTATATAMCCAACTGAAAAATGGTAAGAAGATCAAGCATGTCTCTTCTGGTTTTCAACATTACKGGGCTTGATGACATGTTGCACCACCAATGGAATGCACTTTTTTACTTACACTTAAGTTGCACATAGAAATCACTAGAAAAGATATATGAGAGGGGTTTGCTAGAAATAAAGACCCACAGGGAAGACATAAGAACATTCCAGTCAGCTAACAGGAATGACAGCACAACTATACGCCAAGATGTTGTTTGAAGCTAAACAATGAACATGGAATGTTAGAAAMGGTCACTAAAAATTAGAGAACAGACTTTCAAATTCAGCAGGAATTCTGTTCTGCCTTCCTACAATTATGAAATAACTGACATTTTAATCTTCACACAAGAATTTAATATTGTAAAAGTGACAACAAAAACAAGGGTTTATTTCAGAGATTCACCAAACAATTAATGTGTATTATCGAGTTTGGTTTTTTTAGAACTGCAAATACTAAAGCCATCAGCAAAATTAAGCCAACTAGCACCGAACTCCCACAATGGCATAAAGACTCCAGTCTGGACTTAAAMAGGTGGAGATAATGGGACAAAGGGTTCCTCTACTCTGTGACACGGRATCACAATTCTTCCTCTAAATGTACAAGTACAAATTTTTAAGGATAAACCTTTCTGCCTTAAAAATATAAAACTTTCAAAATCCTGGGAGATCAGGCAAACTCCATTTCCTCTCCAACAAGTCTAGTGCTCTAGGTCACTAAAATGGAATTATTCTTCAATTATCCCAGTGTTAAGAGAGAGRAGGCTAAACTCCACACATTTCAAGGATTAATTTGAGGGATTTTGTATTTTTCTTCAATGCATAATTTCTCCCACTAACTACCTTTACTACTTTATCCCTGCCATGAACCATTTTTTCCACACTTTATGCTAATGAAGGATCTGATTAAGGATTATCTTTTGTGGGATATGGCAGGAATCAGCTAGGCAATATCCTGCTCTCTTCTGCATCAACCTGAGCTCTGTTGATACACAGCTACTCTGATGGCTGTAGTCTATAATTCTCATTTTTTCCCCCAAAGTGCAAAGCCTAAATGAAATGACATGTTGATGCAAATCTCCAATAGTCTTTAYAACTCAGCCTCCAAACATCTTCAATGAGGAAAGAAAGCCTAGTTTGCCATTTAATCAAGGCATGTTTATGATATTGTAATTATTTTTATGACATTGATTGCATGGATGGGTTCTCAACAGATCTGTCCCAGAACACAGTACACCATGAATACCTGTTCTTACTTGGTTTCCTGGTGCCCATTAAAAATGATGGAATCCATACCTTACAGATCTCCAAATACTGGATGTGGAGATTTTTAGTTGTGTGGATCTTAGACCTGACATACACTTCCTTGTGTTTCCAGTAATTTGTTGGAAGTTATGTGCAAGATCCACAACCAAAACCTCAAATTAACTCATATTTATATCCTTGGAGAACTGCAGTCTGAAACTGTGGGTTCTCCCTTCCACTCCTGTGCTCCACCTATGATTGTTATGCCTTGGCAACAGCGAAAAAAAAAAAGAAAAAAAAAAGAAAAAAAAAAGTTGTCGCTGTAACCTTCATGTGTGTGAAAAAAGTGCTCTGGTAGCTGTATTTGCCATTAGTCATGTTTTAAATTTGCCACCATGAACATCTGACTATAGAACTTAGTTATTTTACTAAATGGGAATTAAATCTTCTATAATTAAGGACATATGTAGAAATAGCAGTACAGTATCATGCTATATCTTCCTACTTTCATATCTGCATCTCTCACAYGGCAAAGGACTGCATGATCAGACTTGCACAGATGAAACAAAAAAACCCAAACAAAACCCCCAAAACCGACCAAACAAAAACCCAAAAACAACAACAACAAAAACCCAACGAGGCAGCAGCATGCTAGGATTACAAAAAATAGGCAGGGAAGTGGCTTTAGTTAAACATTTGACATGTATGACTTGTACAAAGACTGCAGAGGAAAACCCTGAGCTTGCCTTTATATGTAGGGATCAGGRAAAGATTTCTAAGTCATAGCATGTTCTCCAGCTCTTTAGTATCTCCTATTATCCCCAGCATGTGCTCTRCATTAATTTCAGATGCCATTGAACCTGCTCATCCATCTGCTCTTTGTCAGTATTTTAAACCACCCTTCTCAAAGCAATATGATTAGCAATTTAACAAGCTAGATGTCTCTGTTCCTATTTGACRTATTTTACTCCATCCTATTAGTAGTTCTACAAATTGCCTCTCAAGCAAAGGCAGCAAGCTGAAACAATTCAGAAGTTTAGCTGTCTCTACACGATACATTCAGACCTTACAGTTGAGGCTACAGACWGCAAAACTGAAATATTCCACTGCCAAGTAGTCTGCAGAATTTCTTATGACACTGAAATTATTTAGCTCTAGATTTTTAAGCACTTCAAACAGTCATAACAAACTTTCAGAAGAAAAAACTTCTTCTTGATAAAAATGAATACCTTTGATCCCCTCACATGGGGCAGAAGATGTTGTCTGGAAGGAGATCCAGCCCTTGGGTGAGCATCTCATCCTAGTACAGCAAGCATCCACAATTTGGAGGACAATCTGCCTGCTTGCAGAATATAAGCCCAGGAGGCATCACAGCTTGTAAAAGTTAGGATGCCAATGAGAACCTTCTCTCCACAGGGAGGTCTGGCTGTGCTGAGCATCTCTGGGTAGGCTTGGAGCACATTCACAAAGGATTGCTGCAAAGCAATGACTCTGAATGCAAAACACCCTCCTTGGTCTCAGCAACAGTATTGAGAACATACAGGAAATCCCTTTACGCCCACCTCTAAAACTTTTTTTATAATCAGACCAACTACTATATCTTAAAAGCATGGTGAGTGCCTGTGGTGGCTAACAGCTGGCCTGGAGGCCTCACAGTTGTAAATAGTCCAAATTATAATTTTGTAACTGGTATATAACTAATTATAGAACTACCTTGGTTATATAACTCGAAGGGTCTGGGCCACTGAGGGTGCAGGCACCACTGGCCAGTTAGCCAGGGGGCAACTAATTCAGGCAGTCAGAGCTGGACCAAAGTGTGGACTTCTCAAASTGTGTAAGGGAAGCAGCAGTCAGTAAAAGCAAAAATCCAGCCTTGGTGATAGATTGGAGGAGATGCCCAAACATGTACATGCCTATCAGCTGGAGATACCGGTTCATGCCAGCACTTCTGATTTTCAGAACTTGAATACTGATTTACGCCCTCATGTCCCTGGGTATTTCCACAAGATACCATGCTGAAAGTGTAAGACTAATTCYGAAACTACAAAAAATTCTTCCTGGGGAATTAACTAATAATTAGTTAATATTGTTTTCTATGCAAATAAAGATTATTTGYTAATTTATTTACATGCAAGTGAAGGGTTTTTTGTCTAAAACTTCATACAGAGTRAGACCCTTACAGAAAAGGGGAAATACAATAAATAGTGAAAATGCTTTGCTCAGGGCAGCACTGCTATACAGCAAGCTTCTCTGGACACAGTCTTTATCATAATCACAGACACACATTCCTCAGCAAACCTTGATCACTGCTGATGTGATAGCACATGCTACTCTAAATAGTACTGTTCTAAGTGCCCTGGATAGCATCCTGCTATTTAAATATATAAACACTGAAAAGGAGATTAACCATCCTGTACTAACTGCACTTGTTTGCCATTTTGGTACCACTGCTGTGAAGTTGCATGTTCATTTTTGAACAGCAAATTAAAAAACAACAAAAAACAACAAAACAAAAAAACCAGACTGAGTTATGTAAGAAAATTCCRTTACAGAGAATCCAAACATTTTGTTTAATTTGTGCTACACATAGTTGAGCAAATACCTGTTTGAGAGATCTAATATCTCTCTTGTTTGAAGGCACTGGAAGTCCAGGGCTCTCTAGGCCTGGTCTAAACCATTGTATCATGTATCAAATAACTCCACTTGTCCTTTCACTCTTTCACAAAGGTTTCTGGGTCAAGAAGAAAAAGGACACATAATCCATCACCTACCTCCCTAACAARAAGGACTAATAATCAGCAACTAGGTGCCTAAAGGGCTAAAATTATCCCTAAGCCAGATCCCAAGTGATGGCTGTTAGATATGGAAGAGTGGAAAAGCTCCACTGGAGCAGATTATGCTGCTCAGCTATCTGCTGTGTGAGCTAGAGGCACATACTGGGAAACAAGAAATAGACTTCCTTTATCCACAGCTTGAAAGAGGGACTACTTGGCAAGAGACAACTCTGAGCTGGGATGAAAAACCTCATTCTTTAACAACTAAYGTGCTACACTCGGAGGAGTCTGGACAGAAGTGAAAATCTCCACTGCCTGTGACCCCTGGGACTCACTGAAATTACCAAATCCAGCCAGCACTTGCTCAGCACAGCCTGCACTTTCTTCCAGAAGCAGGGAGCAAGAGKCTCATGTTACAGCTAACTCAACACATCACCTTCTCCTGGGATTGCTCAATTTGACAAAATAAGGGAGAAGGGTTTAGAAGGTGACAAAGCACGCACCCCAAGCTTCACAGCACTGACAGATTACTGCAGTGAAGAACATGCCTGGTGGTTCAAGATCCATTTCCACTATCTTCACCAACACAGCAACTTGAACAGTTTTGTGTTCAGTGAYTCTTGGGACTGAACACAGAACTGAACTATAGTTAATAATGTAAYTAAAAATTACTCTCTGCTCAAACTCAATAAGCAAACTGGCTTTCCTGACATAAAAAAAAAGTTGTGTAGGGAATCCAGGRGACTCTGCACTCTSAGATWTTCTCATTCTCATTGATACAAAAAYTGTGWATTTTCTCTCTGGTAAAATATTAACCTATGTTCCTGAATAATTTTACAAGTCTAATGTGAAATAYTCCTTTTCTGATGTTGCCTCTAACACCCACTCCCAATGGCTTCTGGTGCAAATGATYCTGGACTTWAAAAAAAAAAGAACAACAAACCAAAAAACCAGATACCTATTTCTGCCTCCTTTTTCTGCAAATCAGAGTAGTTCCARCATTCAATCACAGATGGGGAATGCAGCAAGTAAAAGTTATTATAAACAGGAAAGAGAAGCTATTTCTGCCAGACCCTCAATAAACTGTCACTACTGCATTAGGTGCCAAACTTGGCCTCTTTTCCACATCCCTTATTTTTATCATTATATATACTTTTCAACAACAGTGATTATACTCCTATTAAGTAACATTTCTGAGCACTGAAGATATAGCACATGACTGTGCAGATGGAGAACATATGTCACTATTTCCATGTTTATTTACTTAGCAGCCCAGGGTAGGAAACAGAGTTTTTGATTAACTTAAGACGGCTGGAGGACATGCAATGGCTCAGGCCAGTAATCAGGCCATAAAAAGMGATGGTTTTGCCAATTATTTTTTTACATATTGTGAAACTAGCCCAACAATCCCTGCATAGAGTTCAGTAAGCTGTTGTAATCTTGATGTTATAGTTCCTACTTAATTCCTGGAATCACTACTGATACTCATGATTTACTGCGAAAAATGCCATAAATCCCATTCTCCATTCCTCAAGCAAAACTCTTATGGAAACTGACCGGATTCCCTGAATTCTTTTAATATTATCCAAATATGTATATCAAAATAAAGTCTTGTTTATGGAAAGCAAGAACACTGAGATAACAACTAAGTTAGTATGCTTACTACTAATTGCTGCTGGCTCAAGAAACATTTGGAAAACTGACTGCTTCTCACTTCATTTTCCCCAATTGTCCTTGTAACCCCCTCTCATTCCTTTTCTAGATATAAAAGATGTCCTTAAGATCATATCTGACCTTTGCTAAAGCAGGAAGAGGATCACTTCAGCTCTGAACTGAAGAAAGGATTTTTAAATACTGAGTCCTCTGGCTGCCAGTGAAGTGAACATTACTGCTGCAAAGGCTATGATAAAAGGGGTGAAAGATAAAAAAGAYTATGGTGCAGTACCTTAAGCAAATACACAGCCTCAGGCCTCAGTCTAACACAGCTTCCTTCTGTGAAGAACTGCCATTTAAAACATTTCTGAACCATGTTTTTCATCCCCCACTAGACAGCCACACTTCAAGGACCTAATTTTCTGCAATGCAGGAGTTCTCCCATTAAGAAGGAATCCCAGGGCAGTCAGTCATGCATTTCTGAGGCCCATTTTTGCTATCAGTATTGACAAAAAGTGCTAAAGTAGCACCTGTTAGATCCAAGGACTTTACTGAAGGGCAGTTGATTAAACTAGAAAGAAATACCCTGCAGCAGCTCCCAGAAAGGGAGCAGGAAAACACCAGAGTGAGGCTGTCTCAAGAACTCCCAGGTTCTCAATCTCCCTGCACATTTAAGTGAATCTGTGCTGTGTCCCACTTCTCCATCCTCTTCTCCCTTTCAAAGGTAATTTTTTCCACCTTGAAAAGGCAGAATCACTTGTTCTCTTTCTAAAGGGCAGCAAGATTCTTTGCATGTTTTGGGAGAAAAAAAGTCTGCCACACTTCCAGTCCTACCTTCTTAAATACATACTCTCTTTCTAAGCGCTTTTCCCATAAACAAGACCACACACATATTTAGAGATGGAGAATAAAAAGGAAGGAACACTCTTAACTGCAATCTGAAGCAAAAAAGAGAAAAAAAAAGGTTATCAGCAATAATGACTAAATAACTGCTCAATGGACCCAAGACTTAAAATTATCAAACCACAGATTTTTAGCTAGAAAATCTAAAAAGCACTTGATTCCAAATAGTTAACGTCACAACATAATTTATGCTAAAAAATCYGTTTTTCCTGAGGTGGACCCAAATTCTTGGCTAGTTTCTTGTATTTTTGCAGACTGTGAACCAGTGATGGGTGCAAGTGACATTTTATAAACTGCCTCTCTGATTAGGAATGCAAGAGGCATGGCATTTTCTATTTCAATGTAGCAGGCCTCTCAAAAATTAACTTTAAATAATGAGAATAAATCAATCTCTAACATCACTGGGATTGAAATTTAAGATGTTACAAACAGCTTTGTGAAACATCACATCCATAGACCTTGAAATTATTACCTTTAATACTTGCCTGTGCTACAGCCTTGAGGTAAAAATTGGGCAAGTGACAGCTGCAATCCATCATCTCTACCTGGASCAATCGGAAGGTAAAAACARGCRGGAGAGGAAGAAGGCAGTAAGGACCTTCTCACAGACTCTCAGAGTGCAAAGTTGCCCTCTTGTCTGTGACAGAGGGGAAGGTGCTCAGGGYGGTTGATGATGAAACGCTGTTGATAGTGAAGAACTATCAGGACAGTGAAGACAGCAGAATCCTGGAGGCTGGCAAAGCAAGACACCTCATTTTWTAGCTGGAATTGAGTGCCATACAAACTGTGCTCTTGGGGGCAGAGTACAGCTTATTACTGCTTCTAGGCCAAACTCTTCTAGCACTTAAGTTGGGAGTACCATYATCATGGGTGACTTTTSGGCCCTTCACTACAAGAAAGACACTAAGGCACTGAAGTGTGCCCAAAGAAGGGTAGCAAAGAAGGAAAAGGGTCTAGAGCACAAGTAGCTGAGTGAGCTGGGGATGCTCAGCCTSGAGAAAAAGAGGCTTGAYRGGAGAACATTACTGCTGCCTACAACCCCCTGAAAGGAAGGTGTAGCCAGGTGCAGATCAATATTGTCTAAGTAGCAAGTTATAGRCTGAAAGGAAATGGCCTCAAATTGCACCAGGGGAAGTTTAGCTTGGATATTAGGAAAAATTTCTTCAYCAAAAGGTGAAGAAGGTCTGGAAGAGACTGTCCAGAAAAGTGGTGGAGTCATCAAACCTGGAGGTATTACTAGATGTGTAGGAAKGGTACTTAGGGATGTGGTTCAGAGGTGGACTTGGCAGTGTTAGGTCAGTGGTCAGAATCAATGATCTTAGCGGTCATTTCCAACCTCAGCAGTTCTACGATTCTATGAGTATTGAAACAGATATCACTGTTAAGTTGTGAAAAAGGTAGGCACAAAGGGAACCCTCAGCTACTGTTACACTAAAGACATACTGGCAGAGGGTCCCTCARTGTCTGAGGCAACTGAGATCCTTCTCAGTCCAAATTTTGTGATCACATTACTTCTGTTCTCAGGGGTTTTGACCGTGAGCATAAGGTGAGCTACTGGCCCACCTAAAAAGCCATACATAAATGCAGCTTGGCTACTCTCACTGATGAAGTCAAGTGACTAATGAAAACTAAATGTCCTTGCCTTTGTGCCGTGACCCAACCTGAATCCCTGCCATGACCTAGCCAGAACCCCTATGCTGCCACTGGGACATTTTTTTTGTGTTTTTGGCCAACCAGGAAGAATATGGGTGCTCACAGAAGCACCATGTTTTCAAAAAGGTACTGCATTTCATAGGGCATTTTAAATTTCCATTCAGAAATAAAAGAGATCAAAATGTATGTGTGTTTTGCTCCTCTACAATTCACAATGATATAAAAACTCAAATGAAGGGATTTGCAAGTGACAGCATATTTTGATACAAAGTTGAGGCAAAGGCTYAGGTTCCAAAATGAGGGAAACATTTGCATTTTGTGTGATATTCTTTGCCAAGCTGACAATGGAAATAGGCCTAAAGGATCGGAATATGCTTAGGCATATGTATTAATACCTCCGTGAGACAGAAAATAATGCAAGTCCAAAAGAAACACCAGCTTAGCAACAYGTAGCTCTTCTGGTATATGACTATGAGTCTTGGCAAGCACTACTTACATCCTGTGCTGACACCATGACTCCTCAGAACAAGGCTACTCAGCCTCCCACTTTCCTCCTTGTATTAGAAAACCTTAGTCCTCTGAACTGAGTAACTTGACTGACTTTTGCAGTATTTCATACTCCTGAAAGAAAGCCCTTCTTCCATAGCTTCTTGAGACTCAAGGCATCACTGTGTCACAGGGGTAAGAGATGCAGAAAATTTAGACTAGTTTTCTCCTGCATTTAAAGTTCCTAGAGTGCTTCCACACTGGACTGGACTCCCCAGAGTGAGCATACACRGTGTTGCTGATGTCAGATGCCTGCTCTTGGCTCCTATGATGCTAAAGTTATTGCAGCAGGCTTTAGCAGACTGGCATTCCCACACCTGCACAGGCTTCATGGTATGCCCTGAAGTCAGCAGGTGGGTAATGTGTGAAATGAGGAATAGAAAGAGAAAACACAGTAACAGGCCAGTGCTTTCCTCCAGAGCTCCAGATATTTTTATAAAGGCATAAAACTCAGAATACATGCCTTTAAATTAATGTGGCTTAGGGTGTTCCACCAGAATACTGCCTCTATCTCTACACAGTTTTTAATACCCCCTATGTGTATTTCCAGGTATGAGTTGGTCTAGGGGAACACAGTGAGAATGTAGCAAGCACTTYTCTGCCATAAATCCAAAAACTGGAGCTAAGGTGGAGCYTGAYGATAGTCAGAGTAATGCTATATTCTTAATTTATCTGTGAACTACTAACCAACAAATTGGAGTTAAAGGCAATARTCTGYGAAAAAAAGACATGCAGTACTAGTASCATCAAWGTAGAAAAAGTTCTTTCACTTTATTTTCTGGAATTTTTGTTTGAGAAACAAACAACATACCACGAGGAGATGAAAATTTTGCATGGATACTTACTAGCATTTACAAAGGAACACTCTTTCTTTGAACTGTTTTGAGGCAAAAGTTCCACTCCCTCCGCCCACCCCCCTTCTGTTTTTTTCCTTTTCTTTTCTTTTTTTTTTTTTTTTCCTGTCTTCAGAATGTTTATTTTGATGTTAGAAAAAACAAAACAAAACAAAACAAAACAAAACAAAACAAAACAAAACAAAACAAACCATCAGATTTTGTTCATGGCCAGGAGAAGGAGCCAGTTCTTAGGTTGTTACAATAAGTGCACGTCTGTGTAAAAAAATCAGTGCATCTGCCCATACCTACACAAATGGTAGATTTTTGCCATTTCTCTATGCTTTACACAGCTTAAAACCTGCAATTTTTGTTTCAAATCTGTCAGGTCCAAATTATATCTACATGACATGGCTATAGACCATATTTTAGATTAGATGATATATTTAACTACATTATACTCACTTCYGTAACATCAGAGTTTCTCAACTCCCCACCAACCCCAAAGTCCATTCATTCTTCCTTCTCTTATTAAGTAAAATATTTCCTATTCAATACATTTCAGACTAGGGAGAAAAAAATTCAACTTCTCAAACTACCTTCAGATGTTAATTCTGCTAAAGCATCTGCATTGGTCATGTTGAATTGCTTTTCTGCCTTTGTTTTGCATAGTTACAAACGAAACCCTAGAGTTTTGGCCTGAAAATGTTTCCATTTCTATGCAGAATCCTGATTCTGTTTTCATCAAATCACCAAAAAACCCAGCAAAAACAATTTCCTGTTTGTAGAAATTGATCTGTGCTGCTGCTTTCTCATTCCCTAGGGGCCAGATCACACTCCACTATGGAGTCAGCATTGTTTCTGTTTGAGAAATTTGGGTTATCTGCAGCAGACTTTAAGCTGACAGAAGAAAACATGACTGCTTGTAAGACAGTCAACCAAACTGAGTACTTGGCRGGTTTAATTAGCTCATATTTATTATCCATCTGCAACCTACATGCTGTGATTCTTCTCCAAGTTGAGTGGGCTTTGGAACCCTTTTCATCACAGTGTCCAYGGTCTTCCCTTGAGTGATACCAGAATCTGAAGTGCTTCTGGACCCCTGTGGGTCTGAAGAAACAGAGAATGTGGGAGGGAGCGAAAACACAACTGCAGAGGGCAGAGAGGGCTCTTCCCTGAAGTAATTGTGAAATGGTCYGAGGAACCTGCCAGACAGTTTTCCACAGAGAGCACAGAGAAGTCAGCTGGACAGGACTGAACCAAAGAGGCAGCAGAAAAACAATCTCAGCCCTTCTCATGACAATGTTTATGCTCTCGTTATAGTGGTAGAMAAGTGAACGGACAGTAGAGGAAGAAGCTCCTATATTGCCTTTTGGGCACACATCCTTAAAAGGCTTTGCTTAGGTCAAAATCTGCAAACAATTTACTTACTTATATGTGGGTTATGACCTTATGAGCTTTGTGTACTTTCACYTCTGTGTTTTCTTCCTCTCAGCAAAACTAAGGCAAGTAACAGGTCACTGTCTCTGAACATTTGCAATCGCTGCAAATTGCATTTTATACAAAATATCRTCATATTGGGAGAGAAGTAGATAATTTTGTTTAAAATATTGAAAGTACTCTTTCTTACAGGGAAAGCACTTTGCAATGTACACTGGCTTGGGTAGAATGAATTTCACAGCATTAAGTCAAGTAAAGGATTTAAAAAAGGAGAAAATACTCCATCTCAATTTGAAACTGGTTCTGRGAGCTAAGGGTCAAATTTCTGAGAGCTAACATGACAAATACAGTGCRTACAATCCATCAAAATCCAAATGTAGGGACAGAGGGGATGCCTGATTTTGTCACAATAGGAGTGCTATGCACAAGTTCAGTTAAATAAATCAACTTGGACAAGACTTCAGGGGCAATTCATGATGCTAAAAATCCTGATACTTATTCACAACCTCACAGGCACTAAGACTAAAACTTGCAAGTTAATTGTAGTAGAAATTACTTTCTAGGAATGACTTAAATAGTTAAATGTGAAKCTTTGGAGACCCAGAGAGCCATGAGGAACAAAGTAGGTAATTAAAACAAATTTTAAGTCTTTTAACCTCTCTCCTCACTTCAAAAATTAACACTTTTCTGTATGTTGTATGTTATTCTGTATGTATGCTATCTCATTTCGTTCTTGATGCACTGTTTCAAGAATTTAAATATTTTCTTCTCTAAGACAAAAACTACTAAAAAGCTCACAGAACGCTAAGTTGTCTGCTTTTAATTTGTGAGATGGCACTGGTTCAGGAACAATATGTGTATGAAAACATCCTGGCTATGTTTTTTGGACAAGGCAGTGAAAGTAAGATGACAATATGTGATSCACAGAGGTAGATGTTGTAGTAGAAAACTTTTCATAAAGGATTTCAGGGGACAACGGTTCCAGTAAGTGACTGCTGTGATGCCAGTCCCAATCCTAAAATAGATTCTCAAATGTACAAGACCAGTTAAAGTCTTACCAAAGAGCCTTGTCAAATGGTTGGAGCCTAAACCATTTAAAAATCATTGACAACTGGCTGATGTACATTTTAAGCAGTTAAACAGGGCATATCCAGGGCAAGCTTTTAAACTATCATGTCTACCAGGACTGCAGTACTGAAAAACGATGTTTTCAAACCATGCACWGTCTCAGTGAAGGTAAGATAGCTTCCTTTTCATCCTGTCCAGAGCCTCAGGGCAAAGCCCAGCCTTAACAGCAGAGGTTTACAGTCATCTAACTAAAGGCTAAACCTAGCTGGTACTGTACTTACACCTTTGTTAACCTTTTTTATTAGAATGACTGCCTGCAATGTTTACCTTGTGGCCAAAGGRCACATGAAGACAGGCTCTACAGAGAGCCTAGGTGTGACTGACACAGAAAGCAGAAGATTGTTTCTGTGTCATGTCTATTTATAATCAGAGGATGGTTTCTGCGTCTCTCAAGCCCTCCAAATGGTTGATTTTTTTCTCCTCAAGTTGCAAATAAGCTCTGGAGGCTTTATTTTTCTGACATTCTGAGGTGACCAAGACATGTCACTTYGAAGATAAGGAAGAAAGAATAAGTTGTATATCRCTTTCTAACATTCCAACAAATTTATTGCAGAAACAGTTCTGCACTTAATAGGAAAGARTCTAGTTTAGCAAAGAAACTTATTTTCTAAAGCCTCMGATAACATCTAGATGGAAAGGATGGATGTTTTTCAATACTACGTAYGGATGTAAAATTACACCTCTGCTTTTCTGGTCTGCATATGTCAAAATTGAATCTGGGTTTTCACCTTCACCCTACAACTTCATTTTTAAAAGAAATTCCTCAGGAATGGTGCAGAAATGCAGAGGAAAGTTTTTTGTTAGTAGGTTTTTTTTAGTTTCTGGGTTTTCTTTTTCTGCCACAGGTCAGTTCAAAAATTCAAGGGAGACAAGTTACAGAGTTAGAAAAATAATATACCATAGAAACATTGTTACCCATATTAGCTATCATGTTACYAACAATTTTTGCTTTTGAGAAGGAAGATTTATATAATTGATACACAAGGCAAAGAACTACTTTGTTCCAAAGACTTGATCGAGATATCATTGATACTAGTGGAGATACTCTTACCCACTTTAACAACTGGCTTGTCAAAACCATGGATATGGTGAAAACCCACCAGCAGCTTCATGTGCCATTTATTTATGTGAAAAWTTTGTATTAAACTGACTAAGAAAAGCTTGGTTTTTTACAATTTTGTTGGCAACGCATCTGAGGTTAGATGTAAAAATGCTTTTTTATTTTTTCTCTCTCTCTTTTCCTGTTTTTAATTTTTTAAAAAAATGTTTGATTTTTTTTTACGGAGAGTTCACTGTCTAACTCTAGAGTTTGTTAAAGAGTTTTTGTGATGGACTAAATCTGGATTTCAATTCACTGCCAGAATTGAACCATCTTCATGAAGCAGATTGTACAGGTGGGAAACAAACTGCTTTGGTGTCAGCAGTAATTTATAATAACAGCAAAGCTACTACGGGATCATGCAGCAACCTTCATCTCTATCAATCATTTGTAAAAAACAAAAAACCAAAAACCCAACTAAAAGCCTCTCSTGATATGAAGAATATGCTGACAATACAATGTAAAATTCTCATACCAAAGGTATTTGTCTCTACTGTGTGCTACATTTCAAAATTCTTGCAGCATCCAAACAAGTTTTTCCCTCAGCCTTGATTTGCTTTCTATAGCAACAGGCAGGAGAGCCTCTACCTAACTTCCAGAAGCAAAGCACACAATACTGGGCTTCAGGGKACTGATTTTTAAGAAAGCAGATTTAAATGTAAAAAATCTCKAGTAGCATGTATGCATGCTTCTGGATGTATTTATTTTGCASAAAAAACACTTGTAAAAGCCATTTTATTCACTCTTCATGAAAACCATAMTTATTAATGTTTTTACAGTATTGTTCTAAGACTTCAAAGGACTTTTTAAAAGGTAATTAACTGATTAAACTTCTGTAGCACTTTTTTTATATCCACCTTTCTCATCCACTTGTCTTCCAGTATGCTCAGTGGAAAACTACTGATTTACACAGTGGAAAACTGATTTACATTTCTCCTGTATTCACCCATCACGATGTTATGCCACTCTCACTAGAAAAACACATTTACATTTCTTTTGTCTTTGACCATCACGATGTTTCCTGAAACTCTTACCCATAAGGAGTCACAGGATTTATAAGAAACAGAAAAAAATGCACAGAATGGCAGCAAGGAATATTTTTGYCACTATTAATCAGGCATCAATTCAATTCAGCATTACTTGGTTACAGTTATTTTGCATCCTTTCTCTTGATTTAGCTCCCTCCACTTTACCTCACAGCCAGTCATTTTGACATAGCATATAGAACCTCTGCGTATTATCACAGATTGAAAGTCACTCTGTAACAAAAGAAGACTAAATTACAAATAATAAAGTATACAGCCGCATCTCATCCCCCCACAGGATTACAGAAATGGGATCATGATTAAAGARCTGTTCAGTAAAAGGGGTGAATCACAGGCTGACAGATAATGTACACAGAGAAAGGTCTCTCCAGTAAGGCTTTCTGCCTCCACAGCAGGTGAGTCTACCTCCTAACTCTTTCCAAACTGTTCAGGCTTTGAAAGCTTTTCATTATTGCTTCATTAGGCACATASATCCCAACTTCCTTGCACAACTGCAATCCAAGTTTTTTGAAATCATCTGATGTAAAATTTTTATTTGCTTTCTTGTTTTGGTGTATCAGGATCTGTGCAGGTGACACAAAATATCACACTAGYAGCCATTTTGACAATTTCTCGAAAGAAATGCCCCTTTTTCAATTTGTTAGTTTCCAATGGCTGCAGGTCTTACAAGGAGCCTCCTTTCAGTGACAGCTGAGTTAGAAATGAAGACTCTTTTCCTGATTTAGAAATTAAAAGCAAAGGAGGAGAGAGATATGAAAACAAACTCCCACCCAGTTTTAAGATGCAGAATGAATGAAAGCATAAAATAGCACTGCTTTGTGAGACAGCAAGAAGCTAACTTCTAAGGACTGGAAAATCTGTGGTTCCATGAACTAATTCAAACCTTCAGATTCAACAGGCAAATTTAGCCTTAGATCTTATTATACTTGAAGACATTTTCTACACTCTTTTTTCACACTCCCTTTCTTGCTTTCTTTTCCCTCCCTGTCTGTCAGAATCTCAGRGTAGTGTTGGTGGTTCTCCTCCAATCCGTGGTAGGCACCTGCTGAAGAGTACAGCATATGTTGTTATAAGTGTTGCTAACTCTGGAAGTCTTGGGACTTGGAGGAATCTTGAAAACTAGTGAAAATTTCCTAGTRCCATCTGCCAAGTTCCAAGATGGTTGGCAAAGCTTCCTCTAGTCAGTAACTCCTCCAGGGTAGCTGAAGAAATACCTCCCATAGAGAAGTATTGAGAAAGGGTGATTCAGCTTCTGGGGAGTGTAAGCTCCTATCACAAGGGAGGGAGGAAGGAAACAGCATGGCAGGAGAAATATTTACTTTCCTTTGACTAAATGATTGGACTCACCACTGGAATTAAAGTTCTTCCTGTGTGACTAAGGAGAGAACTGCTAGTAGTATATTAAACTCAAAAGTTTTTTTCTAACTAGAAAGATATCCGATTTATGAACATCACATTTGGTTTTGCATTCTCAATGGGAACAATCCTGAAAATTTCATGGAAAAAATGCTCAGATGAAAACAAGGTCCACAGTCCAAGAAACCACAAAATGCAAATCTTCCCTTGCTGACCCTGCTGGACTCACATATCCTCATATCCTCAGTTTAAAGTCTTTTCAGTAATGTGTGGTAAAGTTATATTTGTTAAAAAAAAAAAAAAAAAAAAACAGAAAAAAAAAAAGTGAAGTTTTCTCATGTTTTCATGTTTCATGGGAAAGGCTCTTTAGAAATCTAATCCATGTGGTGTTTTAAAGCCAAGACTGTTGCCCTAGTAGCTGTGCATATGATTACTGATATGCTGCATATTCCTAAAGAGAAGCCTAGGCAAGCTATTAAATATTCATGCAGATGTTGGAATTCAATAATTATACCCAAGCAGTGAGCTAAATATAAACAAAAGAATGAAAAACCAGCCTAGATTACAAGGAATTAAGTTATTTGTTCTGCCCTGTGAGTTGCACAACATCTTTATGGATACCTTGTGCTGCAAAAAGTGGGGTTTATATGTTAGACAAAAGAAACTGGTGATTGTAAGACAAGAGTTTCCTAACCTCCCCAATAACTGTGGTTGTGCTTAGGAGTAACTGATGAGGTGAACATGAAAGGTACTATCTTTAGTTGCATCATCTTGAACCTAGAAGGTCATCCAACCCAAGAGACCACTTAAAACATAACTTTCCAAGGAGAGCCTTACTGAAAAAGARTTGTGAAAACATCAYGTCAAAGAAATATATTCTAATCTYGTAAGAGAGAAGATACAAATGGGGATCTGAATGTTTTTTCACTCTCCTATGAGAAGTGTAGTTGATTTCAAMAACTAACCTTTTATTGATGAAATGGAAGAAAGAGTCCTAATGAAAAATCCCAAGATTTATTTTTGCTGCCTTCTGTACTTTGCTTTGTTTGTCTCTAGTTTGAACCTCAACCTTTGTAATCAAGGAAAAGAAGGAGAAGAAAAAGTGAAGAGTTACTGAGGAAGAGGTGTTTAAGTACTCCRCAATACTTGGGATCTGGTTACAGTCCTGCCTCCATTTTTCCTCTSACTCCCTTCCTTTGCCACAATCATCACAGATACCTCTGGCCACATGAAGTTCCCAGTGTGGGCCAAGAAGTTTTCTTTGGTTTGCTTTTTAAAGTAGAGGACAATCAGTCTGTTCTTCCTTTAGTGGCACATCATTAACAATACTACAAAGAGTGGGAGCGGGACACTGAATTTCTGCTTCTCAGCACAGAGCACATTGTTCCWATTTTATTTTACAGAAGAGTACTAGAGTGTTTTCTGGTAATTATGGAAGTCAAAAACTCTGAGGATTTCTACATGTTATTCTGATGCCTCACATTTAAAACCATCAATAACAGCAAGGTGGTATAATGAAAAGCATACAGAAAATAATCACAGAAAATAAACACAATAGCAAAAATAACAGATACTACACAGAAAAGCACTTTCCCTCTTAATTCAAATTCTTCTTAAAAGCCTTACTGTATTAGGGAAACATAGGCTAGTGGAGTATCTTCAAGTTTTGCCAAAAAAATGCTAAAAACAGTCCAATTAAAATTGAAGTCCTGTCATTGTAAACTTGCCACAAATCCTCCTGCGCATTATAGAGTGAGGAAAAGTTAAGATGCATTCTTAAGATTCCTCATGCTTTACAAATCCACAGCTATGCTCAGATGTGAAATGTTAAAAAAAGGTTGGAATCCTTTTCAGAATAAAAGATTTCAAAATAGGCTGCTTTTCCTTTAAAGAACACATATTGCCTTTTTTTTCTGTCTTGAAAAACACAAGAGTTGAACAGAGCATACATAAAGAAAAGGTTTGTGTTACTCAGATCAAATTCTCCTTAAAATACACGTATGCAGCTTCAATTACTATCACATACACAGCAGATGGCTGCAATTATCAGCTTACTTGCAGTGTATCTAATACCAGACGCTTCTACAAACTTATTTCAGAAGCACCTACCAAGGAAGCAGAAATGAAACTTGTGTGTGCAGTTCCAAAGTGCCCATTTTAGACATCTGACTTTTACCATTTTTGGTAGCACTTGAAAGGTATGCTTACCCTGTCAAAGGACCCTTTCAAGAAGAAAGGGCAACTCTAAAATGATGRTCCTGCTCTCTTTAGGAATAGTCAATTACTATATACTACAAGCAATATCTAATTACACCAACTACTGATAAAGGCAAAAATGCTGCATGTGTTTTGTTCAATATCTTACTATGGCACTCAAGATGAAGGAAAATTATGACAAAAGAAAAATATGGTGAAAATGTGGTTTTGTCTTAAACAAATTAGTATTAGCATTGAAAATGAGCAAAATGGAATAGTGTTTAGAGTTAATTGAGCACAGAAGGGAGCTGCAACCASTAACATAAAATACAATTCTGATCCAATGTGCCAGTGCTGATATTGACTCCTAACTGCAGTCCTCTACTCATGTTGCACTCAAAACTCAATGAATTCCTGCTTACATACTGAAAAAAGGACAGGTGTTCCAGAGGCACAAGGTGAATTAAAATGTGATAATTCTCAGGGACTTTAATACAATTTTACAGAACAACTTCTGTAAAGAAGTATAAACTGTTGTTATTTTAATCATACTTTGACTGCATACTAATAAAAGGACTTGTTCAAAACATAGTAACAAAACCAGTATTAGCAAAATGTCACGATGACTCATCTCTGTTTAGTGACTCAACTGTTTTCTTTCTCTATAGTAACTGGAAGTCATCAAGAGAAAATTAAAACACCTTTACATGACTGTAAGTTTCACCCAAAATTTATCCTGTAAAGATCCAGACATAACACTCCTCTCTGAACAGCAGGGTTCATGAAAGTTTGAAAAATGATCAGCAAAACTCATGAGGGAAAAATGTACCGTGAGCACTTGAGAGCAAAAGMTATTACCTCAGACTTGGTAAACTCACAGTCACAAATTTCTGGTGTGTTGTGTTTTAGGAAAGCTTTACTTTGTCAGAACATTTGCTAGATTCTTACCTTTTTCCCATGCATCAATTTGAGCTATGCTGAAGACAAGGTATGAGGTCCATTTGACTGCTGTCTTCTGCCAGAGAGTTTTCCAGCAGCCTTGGGTGCATTCTGATCCAGGTTAATAGCCACAGTCCCAAACAGATCTTTTAGCTCTCAGGCAGATTAGCAATGTACTCAGAGCATACAGAGAAACCCAAACACCAAGACATGAGACTCACCTGTACACTCATGTTGTAGTCCTTTCCCATAGTATCCCTTTTCACAGATACACTCAAACTGGCCAGTGTGAGTGCCACATTTGCAGCTTGCCATGATGTCACAGCAGTTTCCATTTGCCTCGCAGAGATATGAACAGTGTGATATATCTTCTTGGATATAGCTGCCAGAGGGCAGGTCTGAAAKAGTATCAATTTATTAACAAAGAATTCAAACAAAAGTAATCCCACAGTCTCACATKATAACATCAGTGAAACATTTTGTTAAAAACCCTAGGCTCCAGTTCTAGGTAGCAGAGATGGCAGCATGAAGCAGAGCCTTGCTATGATCAACACRCAAAAGATTGGTGTCCTTATTCTGGAAGAGGGCACACTGAAATAAAACCATGGTGCACTCGGATTTTCTCTTTGTTGAGTCTAACACTGCCAGGATGCAGTCTCGCTCCCAACAGAAGCTGTTGAGACAGCTTTTCCCAGCTTTGGTGGATGCCATATTTGGCATCAGAAGAACATTTGGTCATGGTATGTAAAACCATTTGGTCATGTTATAAAATAAAAATATTTGGCACATTCCCATAGACCCATCCAACCTTACCTGGAACAAACAGGTGGCAGCAAAGCACCAGAAAACCTTATTTTAGAGTGTTATTTTAATGTAGCATGTTTTAAAAAATTATAGCAAATAAATTCAAATGGCTAGTCTAAGATGCCTGTTCTAAGCAGCATTGTCAAACAAATGTTTAATTATGTGTTTTCACTTGCTTGTTTAAACCTACCCTATTTTTTGGAAAGAACTTTTATTGTAGGATATAGCAGATTAAAAGAGGAATCATAGTCCAAACTCTCTCCACATCTTTCTCTTTCCAGTTTTACTGCAGTATAAGTTCATAATACAAATTGTTTTGACTCTTACACAGAGGTATCTAGATTGCTTCTGGACAGGCTGTTGTTGCTGTGTCAGACACCCTAAAGGTATTAAGTCTGGTTTTAAGGTGTACACTAGGTGCCTCTTGCACCTGACTACAAGGTTCTTTCCTTCAAGCACAAGATACATTGTGGCCAAGATCACAGTCTGTTCTTATTAGCCAAAAAGAAGAGCATAATGGATGTGTGTATGTGTACACATCAGTGAGGAGAATTTTGCTCACATCTTGCTGGTGATGAGTTAAGCCAAATAAAGTTTATCCTTTTAACTGAGGGACAAACACCTCTGCTAGAAAGTATGAGAAAAATAAAAAGGGAATCAACACTAAGTGAAGTGCAAATGATAGACAGTACTGGAGATCTTTCTGTTCAGACCTCTCTGCTCCCTGTAGATTTCTGAGGTTAGGACATTAATACCTTCGTGAAGAGCTCTGCGTGCCAGAGCTTCAAACTCAGTAAAACTGTGAAGAAGATAACAGTGATCTTCTTTTGGGTGGGATGCCATATCATTCAGTTCTCGGATATTCCCCTGCCATATCCCAAAGGTGAAGATCTCCACTCCAAGTTCACGCAAGGATGCTGCAATGGGTCTTGGGTCTCCCCCATTGGAGTAGCCATCAGTAATGAGAAATATCACTTTTGTAGCATTTCCACGGGCATGCCGTAATATTTGCTGGAAGAGAAAATGAAATTGCACAYCTCAGTAAAGGGTGGTTGATCAGTACAGTGTTTCCTCCATTGTATGACTCCTTTTATTTGAATTATACAACTAATAAGGCCCTTGCAAGATCAGCCACTACAACAAAGGTCAAACATCTGCAGTTACAGCATGTGGTTGAACAAGGCCAACCACTGAATACCACTTTAGGTGGTCACAGTTTACACAACCACAGACATCATGACACTATAAGAAATAAGACACTTTTCATGCTGATTGATWAAGTCATCCATGCATCAGATTCAGCAATGATCCTGACCAAAGCTTAAGTGACTTTGCTCAGACTGAAGCCTAAATAGTTACTACAAACATTGAAAATCTAGTGCAAGACCCAAAATACAATCTAACATATTTTAATGCAATATTATGTTTTGATGCACTAAACCACAAACCCTAGTGCTACTCTATTGTAAGGCTTCTCCTAACAAGTATTTTGGACTGTTGGTTATTCCAACAAATTCCCCATTTGTCCCTGTTGAATGATGCTTTCCTCCCTTTCAACGCTTTGCTAAGATCACTTTAGATTGCCCATCATAGCCTCAAACATGCCTGTAGTCCCTTTCACCCTGCTGCTCGCTCTCTAAYACTTCACACAAAGCATTTGTGGCACTGCTCAGTACTGCCTGAGTGAGATCATGCCCCACAGATTCCTGCCCGTTTCAGCCTCCCAGTCTGACAACGCACTTGTGCTAATTACTCKCCAAGTACTTTCAGTTTTTGGGCAACAGGCAGGGCACCAGCAAAAACGTGATGTCAGTGTGCCATGGACTAGAAGCCACCCTATGGAGTTACCATACTGATGATTAGCCACTGCCTGTCAGGGCATGAGTAAATAAGGGATGACTACCAACTTCCTAATTGTGGCCAGGTCCACAACCCTAAAGCAGGGGATTGTGAAGATRTATTTTCTCCACCCTCTGGGAACTYAYGTAGAAAGAATTAGATGCAGACTTCCAATTCGGTAGCAGGCAAATTATGACCATGTTTATTTCAACAATAGGTTGTGCYGTGCCACAATTAATGCAAAAGACCACATTTAATAGACCTTTGAATGATACTTCAAAAGACATGTCACTGTATGATAAGCAGGTAAATGTGATTCAGACACTTAACAAGCACAAATTCCAAAATCAGAGATCAACCAAGCTGAGCTGTTTTATTACAAAATCTTTATGTAAGTCTTATGAAGTAAAATCATCTGRCTTTCAGCTCATCCAAAAGCTTACTAGCTAGGCCAGCCTAAATAACTTATACCCTATCTCAGTAAGCCAGGTCACATTTTAGGACAMTTGGATTTTGATTTGTCAGTTCACTGATTTCAGGTAGATACCATGCAAAAACAAGCACACACAACATAAATCTAAACGCATACCATTGGCACTCTYGTGGTTTGAGAGACTGCCAAGCAATGTTTTGCTGTTGGGCTTGATTTTATTACTACTTGTTTGCAAAACCCRAAGGGAGTGAAACCAAATTCTCTTGCAGACAAAAATACCCTTCATGAATCAAACTTATTGTTCCTCATATTGCTTAAGTTATAAGTGGAAAACCAGAATGAAGTGGGAAWCTAGAATGAAAAGAATCAGGAAGAAAAAGACAAGACAAAGGGCAACATGAAGACAAACAGTAGGAAAAATGTACAAATGCCTAATTTCAAAATGCATTCTGAAACTGATGCTCTAAGACAAGTGACTGCAGGCAGAGACAGTAGTGTTATTTATATTTAATATCTATAATTAACATATTTAGCATCAACAGTGATATTTTAAAACAGAATATAAGCAATTTAAATTTCTATCCAACTTCTTAAGTATTCAGGCTGATATTCTCCATTCAGGGTGGTTGTCTAAAGCTATTTCAGTAAAAATGGTCTTTTTTTTGAAAAATAAGACAAGGAAAACATATGTTCCATCCATACTCACTTTGTTTTAGCAACTGTATCATCTCTGATCTTTGAAAAAAGAACTTTCAATCTGCAAATCACAGAATAAAGGTGGAAAAATATGCCCCGAATAAATGGAAGTTGTGGAATGTGTGTAACTGAGCAAGAAACCACAACTTACACAGGGTTAAGAGACATAATGGAGATTGCCAGTGCAGCTCTCTGAGGATCCCACCTACACGCAGATTGCTTTAGCAGAATATGATTTCAACTCATGAATGTATCATATCATGTACAAAAAGGGGAACAAAGCCTAATTTTGGAAGGATGGCAATTTCTGTAGTATGCTTCAGAAATGCTTCCCTTGGTGCATAACAGAAAGCTTTACACACTTTGCAGACGAAGGTAGCGGACAGCATTCCACATTACCCTGCTTCTTCAGCAGTAAATGCTCATAATCAGCAGCAATCAAACTTCCACGTCTTCCCTACACACAGAGACATGTCTGCACGGCCAGTGAACGAATGAGCTTGAGCCCCAGTAGTCCAGACAGGACAGATATCTCAGGACTATTCAATTCTGACTAGCAGATAAGCAGGGATTTTAGTTTTACTAAATTAGACTGCTACAAATGCCCCCTGAAACACAAACCCTCCATGACTTCCATGTAATCAAGAAAGTTCTTGGTCCCATGAAAAATTGCTTAGCAAGACCTTTTAAAAACGTGTGTTTTAGTAATTGGAAAGAGTCAGTAAAAGACCATATTTGTGGAGAAATTTACTATTTTTGAGGGGAAGATATGCCTTGGCTACATGGCCTTCAGATAAGGCAATAGCCAACACATTCTCTGTCCTCTGCAACTCAAAGGGCAACCACCTCTTCAGAAGACAGCACCTCTGTCACACAGACATGAATTGAGCCAACAGGTAAGAGAGCATGTAGCTATCTCCTGCTACCCAGAAGACTTGACTATTCAGGCACCAGGAAATCTGAGTAGAGAAACAGACAGACAGACAAGATTGCTACATATTGTCCCTAGAAATCAAAACAAAACAAAGCAACTGACCAGCTTGGCCCTCATGTCTTGCAGCTGYAACTCTAGACACAGAATCCCTGCTGTATAAAAACAGAGGAAAACAAGGGARAGAAAGCAACATGCAACATTGGGGGGGTGGTGGGGAGAGGCAGGGAGGTGGTGGGGGGAGAAGAAAAAAGTCTATTTTGAAATAATTTGTGTATGTCTGTTGGTCCACTTACTAGTTTGTTTCTTTTTGTGAGGACAAGAGGACAGGCCACCATCCTGTCAGAGCTGCTGACAATCCAAGTATCAGTCTCCATTCCTCTTCTCTGCAATATTTGTACAGCATTTCACATAATTTTTGTTTTTTCTAACCCTGACTTACTTCCCTCTCTTCTGAGAAACCTCTGTCTCCTTCCCTCTCCAGAAAGCTGTTTTTCAAGCTGTTTTTCCCAGAACAGAAATTAACATATTTTAAAATATTTGTTTGACCCCTAAACTTGTTTAACACCTAAACTTGTAAGTACACACAAAGATTGTTCATYAGTCCCTGCCAACTTCATGGACTGTATCTACATAAAGATGACTTTTTTTCATGACAAGGCTTYGCAGTCCCTTCATAAATTGTCAGGTTCTTCAATAAATACAGTTTAAAAGCCCTCCAAATAGTACTAGTAAGTTTAAAGGATCCTGAGAACCTGCTTCTTTGACATGAATATCCACATCTGCTTCTGATTTYRCCATCAAATGAGACTGAGCACCAGCCATAACTCAAAATACAGGGATGGATGGCCCATTAAATTGAGAATTTAGCCCATTTGGTCACTACACTAAATTAACAGGGGATAAGTACAAACAAAACAAAGCAACTAGTGCTCTTGATGATTGAAMAGAAATTCATGGGGCCACTAGAAATACCTAGTCTTTCACCATTTCAGTAACTATTTTCTTTCTACACTTCCTTCAGAGGAGTACTAGATCAGTCAGYTTCAGTAATCCTTCCAGATCTTAAATAAAACATTCTTTTCACATTAGCAAAAAGTTGTTACCATCTGTATTGTATTCAGTGACTGYTTGGTGTGTACAAATACCTGGCATTCTAACCAATTTTTTGTGCCAATAAAAGTCCTTAGAATTAGAAAATGAAGTCTTGYGCAACAAAAGACTTATCATACAAAATCCTCCTCTAGTAATTCACTACTGTAATGGAAAACAAAATCCTATGAATACAGTCACAAAAAAGTTAAATTTTAACTTCTGCATTTTTAACATTAACACAGAGTTTGCAACACAGAATTAGGAGATGAGATGTATTGAAGGGCAAAGACTTCCTCAGTTACTTGACAGCCACAGCAATGATATTGTCAAAGGTTCTTTGTTACTGTCTCAACTACATTTTCTGCATATAATCCATAAAAATAGGATGTTGGGCCTGATTCCTGTCCTTACTCTCCTTTGATTTTAAAGAAGATTCTGACCATACAGAATTGAATATTAATATATCTGTCTAGAGGGAGAAAGTTGGGTTACCCCTCTCTCACTTTACAGTTGCCAGGGGAAGAACTTTACAGACCAAGCCTCCAATAACATCATACAGCCCCAGGAGAAGCTTGCCTTAAAGTGCTTAAGTTGGAGCCAAGCTCTCAAAATAACATTATCCAACATTCACCTTGTAGGAAAAGCACTGCCTAAGGGCTACAAAGTGAACGTCATTTCTTACAGATCAGGAAGAACCAATAACCACCATCTTTGCATCTCAGAAGCAAACCAGAAAGCTTTCCACTGGAGAGCCATTCAGCTGTGCTACCCTAGAAGACCACTTACACTGGATTTCTTTTCACTTTAGGAATGACATAAAACATACACACCTGGGGATGAGTTCTGAATAGAAGGAAATTATTATTTCTCCTATATAAAATAATATCCAATTTTATATTGGATATTATAATATATATATATGAATATAGATATATTTTATATATAACTATAAATTCAAATATAAAAGATGACATTTCCATTTTATAATATTATGGAATTAATTTAAATATCTACAATGTAACATATTCATTATTTAGCTTATATTAAAATGAATAAATGTTAGTTCATTACAAAAAACATGGCAYAGATTTGGTCCATACATTCACAAGAATATTAAAACAGTACATCCTAATTTATCATAGGTGGCTTCAGAAGCAAATAAGCATTTMATTCACAAAGGAAAATGGCAATGTTAAAACTCTTTGCAAAGTTCAGTTTCTGTTCCAAGGTATCATTGCTTTCACCTTTCCCGCAGGTACAAATGTCCAAAYCTGACATGAGATTTTACGTAAATAAATCCTCTATAAAGAAAAGAAAAGACAAACCAGTAGTGTGATCAAACATAGCTTTTGGTGAAGATGAGACATCTTACTACTGAATCCAGAGCACTCCTGAGCAACCTGGTCATCTCACAGGGGTAATGCAAAGCTAGGAGGTGACAAATACAGCTCCCCTTCATCATGAAACAGTTGCCAGGGGAAGAACTGTTTGCACCTGGTAGGTTAAAACAATGCTTGTTCTTAAAAAACCTGTGGAACCACACAATGCTAATTCTGTAGAAGAAGAACTGGAAAGCAACCAGCCTAATTGAGCAAACTTTTACCAGCTCACCAGGCAGTCAGGGATGACTTTGGGGTTGCTGACCACCAAGGATCACCAGTCTCCTAGGACAAAAAGCATTCACAGAGGGAAGGGAACATAAGTTAATGATTTTGGGAAAATGCTTATCATATGTTTTTTTCTGGGAAAACCTATGAATATGTATATAAAATACAGYATATGAAATTTTCTGTATGGAGCACACAAGATATCTTGGAGATTTCCCCTCATGCATCCAACCAAATAAAGAATGCCTGCTTCTTAATGTTACATTGGTGCTAAGAAGTTTAATTTTACTGATTTTTGGTAACAATACAAGTTTATTCCTGTACATAGAAGACCTGGTTACACCTCCTGAGTGCCCTCTCTAAAACAGCAAAGGTCTGATTTCACCATGTTTTCTTTTGGTCACTATACATTGCTACTTCCACTGCTCAAATCAAATGACTCCTATCCCCTCTTTAGGTTTCACAAAATGAACTAAAAGATATTCCACAGTTAGAGGCTTTGGTTTCCAACCTTTCCCACTCTTTTCTACACCGCTACACAGGCTCTAGAGAATGAGCTGTTAGCTATCTAGATGAAATTAACTAAYAATAAATCTTCTCTTGGATATTCTCCTAGCAAGAAATGCACTCTTGCTAGGAGAGTGCATGAGAAAAGATGTAKCTAAAGAAATAATCTGGATATTTAAAATATTTATATAGTTCTTTCAGTAACTGGCAGGCATKACCTGAATAAATCTCTCAACTGTGTCAGACAACCCCACAATATGGATGAAGGCACACAGGTGAAAAATCCAGGCATGCTCATGGCCAGGAAATGCACTAATATGGCATCTGARCAAAGACTAACAGATCTAGCAATGTTCAGATAGGGGAAAAGAAGGTTTAAGGACCTCTAATCCATGTATAGATACAAATACTTAATGAGGGGATGTAAAGAAGATGTATACAAAATCTTCTAATTGGTAGCATGAGGCAAGAAGCACATATTTAAATACCAACATTCTACTTAAAGAGAGGAAGCGTCATTTCTGCTGCAAGAGTGATCAATGAAACCGGTTTCCCAGAAACTTTGTGGGTTCTCCATACCTGGATATATTCAAACACCAACTTAGACACAATCCTTAACAACCAAAACAAAAGCCTAAACAACCCGAAATCACCACTGGCTTTACAGTGGCAGGCACTATTACACAGAATTTTGCCTCACACAGTTGTGTTAGGACTGTTGGATCTGGTGATTTGAAATTGTGTGGCTTGCAGGTTTGCGCTCTGAGCTAGAAAGAACAGAATGCACCTAGTTTCCAGGTAACAACATGCTTATCCTTTATCTGCTGTAATTTTGAAGGTCTTCCAAACAGGGTATTAAAAAACCAGGCATGTTATGTATGCAGACATTTTCTGAGCTCTTGTGCTATATAACCTTTTAACAAGTTTATCAAGACTTTGCAAAGTTGTTGGAGGCCTTTATATGCTGCCATGCTGCATGCTATTTTCAAAATATCATTTGCTAATAGATCTCAGTTGTAGTAGAAAAATGAAAAATCCTAGTTTTCTTTGTCTGCCAGCAGTTTTCATCATTAATATAATTAAGACGTTATTTGATTTCCTTAGTACTGCTCTGTTCTTGTGCTAATAATAAAAAATAGGAACTCAAAAATATTTTACTAAATATGTAACTGATTTTCATGCATTATCAGATCAAGCATTCACATCACTATTGACTAGTACATCTGCCAAATATTTGTTTCTTTTGTGTTTGCTTAAAACATTTATTGCTTTAAATAAGCAGGGAAAAAGAAGAAAAGCTTAACTAGATAATTAACTCCAAAAGGACAAACRCAATTCATAACCTGGCCCATCTATTCCCAGCTGTCACTATTCAGTTGTCAATGGMATTTTTTTTTCTTTTTTTCCTCTCCAGGACTGCTAGAATTGAGCAACAGTAACATAAAGTTACCACTGATAAGAGATGTCCCAGACCARCTGGGTGTGGGACAGTGTTTGGGAGAGAAATCCATTTCTGCTTAACTGTTCATACTGGGTATGCTTAGCAGAGCACCACGACTCTGAACATTAAAGCTCTTTACAGACTGCTGCTCACATTCAAGGAGGCTTTTCATCTTCCTGTTTGAGGTTGCCAGTGAGACCTTTAAACAGAGGGAGTATTACAATTTTAACGAAAGGTTTTGTTTTGGATTGTGTTAATGTCATAGAGAAGTCAGCAGTTCCAAAATTTAAGAMGGGTGCTGGTCCTACAAGGAACCTGTTGCTAAAAGCAATAGTGCTTTTAATTTCTAAACCTATAAAAGTCAGAAAATTCTGAGCATCACAAACTTGCTGTCTTAGCTGCAAAATCTGACTCACAAATTCCAGTAACACGTGGAATTGGRGGATAAAGGGTAAAATATGTATCACAGAACATACAAAATAAACATTCAAAAGTTTAATGCTGAGGTTTATGTCAGGAACTACTGCTAAATAGGATGTTATTTTGCTGCAAAGACCTAGGAAATTAATTAAAAAGAAAACAACTTATTTTGTCCTGACTTCTTCAAAATTTTAGAGCTGGGGGTTTATTCCTTCCCTCCGAATGAGTCACTCAACAGCTTTTCTGGTTTGTGTTTGTATCTCTGAAGCAAAGCACATGCTAAGACTGATTTCTCTGTGAGGGCCATAACTTTTAAGGACTGGGAAATGAGAAGGGGTTTATTGTCAGACCCTTCCAAAAAAGGCTCTGAGTTGACAATAAAAAATTGTTTTCTCATGAAAAGGCATCTCTATTCTTGAAACATTTAGGATGATATCATCCAGATACCATAGAGGTGAAAGATTTAATTAATTGTATTGTTAGATATTACATCTGTGAGATTCGTTTTATTTTGTGCGGCAATATCTACACCAGACTTCCAAATTACACTCTYCTGATTAGACCAAAATGCAAGACACACTTTTGTAAGCATAAGCAGAAGAATTCCAAAGAACAGGTTTCCAGCTAAAGAAAATAATAATCCTGATTAGGCAGACGCAGATATTATGCTAAATGGAGCCTGTCTTGGCCAAAAGGTCAGAGAAAAAGTAAGTACTTAATAACTTCTATAGGTAGATATATTTCAGGCTTGGTCTAAGGGCAGTGAACAATGTGCAGATGTGTATCTTGCCTCTGACCCTGTCTTATTAATCTTGTGAACAAATCCTGTGTAAGGGTGGAGTATGCAGGACCAGTACTCTTCACAAACACCACACTGATTAAAACTGGAGATTTAGAGCTGACACTACTGATGGCTGACAGGAACGYTACTTTCAATTTGGTAATCCCTAACTACTAGGTCTGCAATTACAAAGGTGGCCACAGAGGTAAACTAAATTGACTTYGGTTTTTGTTCCACCATGTCTTAAYRTAGACTTCCAAGGCCATGTCAAAAGTCAGAGAGG
Source organism: Alauda arvensis (assembly GCA_902810485.1). Classification (NCBI taxonomy): domain Eukaryota; kingdom Metazoa; phylum Chordata; class Aves; order Passeriformes; family Alaudidae; genus Alauda; species Alauda arvensis. The sequence continues at coordinate 258,665 of CADDXX010000198.1, read as the reverse complement.
CCCAATGCTGTCTACCAGTCAGCTGTAGTTGACCTGAGCCACCATCAGATATTTACAGCATGATGCCAAAGATAACCTAGAATCTGCTACTCTCTCATTATTAGCTGCAGATTTTGCAGCTAATAAAATAATCATAAAAACCCACAAACACATGCTTGATAACCAGACAACACACATGATTCTGAATGTCCATCTTCTCAGTGAGAGGGCACTACTTTGAGGGCAAAACTTAACCAAGTACATAGTAAGAAAAGATTTTCAGTTCTTAAGCTTCAATAATTTTTTTCATTTTAACTTGAAAACGAGATTCTGAATCTGAAAATGCATTGAAAAGAAAAGCTTGTTTTCCTAATGGGTAACAATGCTGCATCCTGTACTTTTGTGCTTTTGTCATACAGYAGAAACAAGGCCACTGTTACTTATTTAAGCAAGCATTAAATAAGCATTRTAACTGTTTATCCTAAACTGATACGTGCTTACATTCTTCTGAGGGACTTTTTTTGGAATATTTATTAATTATAACACAGAGCACGGAATTTGACATGCTGGTTGGACATTAGTCATGCTGCCACAAGATCACATTAGATATAAACACCAGATTTCAAAGACCAGATGATCAGAAAGTGCGTAACCTTATTCTGTACRTGACAAACCTTTCACTTGCATATAMCTATACTGTCTTCAATGGAGGGAAGATGAATTATAMAAACAAAAKATTACCTTTKTAGTGCAACAATAATTTTTATAACACTGAAGAAATCCCAAAGGCTCCCTCAGCTATCACTTTGMCAGATCTTTTACAACAATTGACTTGTCTAAGGCTGTCTGAGTACTATCTCTGACTTCTGCTCAATAGTAGTGCACATCTACAACTTCCACTTCAATCACAAAGAGAAATTGTTCCCATTTTACTTCCACTGAAAGACAAAAATAAGATTATCTTCTTAGAAGACAAAATTTTCTTAACACATTGCCACATGGAGCGGTTTAAATAATTTTTATTTTCATCTCTTTTTTCAGACCACCAAAACCAGTGCAGCTTCAGGATGTTTAAAATGTTCATCAATAAAGACAGCACACTAATGTTGGCACATATGTAACTGTGACTCTCAGCTGCCAAAACAGGGGCCCATTCAACTTCCATCATTGCAGGATGACCCCTCAGTTCTATTTCAAAACCCATCTGGTAACAAATGCACATTCCTCCCACAAGGCTCAATAGGAGCTGTTAGCAGTGGTTATCTCTCCGTGGTTATCTCTCAGGATCAGACGCTCCAATACAGTTGCCTACAGGTCTTTCGACACTTTTTACCACCGAGGTCTTGGTTTCAGAWGCATTCCTTAAGCATCAGGAGCAACACGTGCTCAAACCTGTTTGTATTTTCRATTCTGCTTTGGCTCTTTCTTGCTGCCACAACAGCTCTGTAGCTTTCCATAATGCAATAAGCAATCTGCTTCACATAAGCTGTATGTAGTTTGTGCTGTCCCACCAACTGATGCTGTGAAAAACTGAAGCCAAAGAGTTTTAAATTAATGAGCTCAGTTTCTTCCCCTTTCTAAGACTGTTTGCATGTGCCTTAGAAGAAGACTCCGAAAATGMGCACTTGCTAGCTCAAGCATTGCACAAAATCACAAACAGGGTGGCCAACCCCAACACCAGTAGCAGTTCAGCCATTCTCACCAACATGTTGTCTCTTGCCACTATCTCTTGCGTACATTTGGCATATTTTCTGTGAATCCCATAGAACTTATCTTTAATCTGCTGGGTAGGAATGCCAAAGTATGATCTACATGGCAAAAGTTAGTAAGGACAGCTTCAAAAAAGCACAGAAATTCTACAATAAACTTGTCTGCAAAGAACCTTTGGAGAGGATGCAAAGCTGTCATGCCAAGGAGAACTCTGTTAAGGTTTCAAAGAAGATGAACGTTGCGTGGTTGTGCAACAGCTTGTCAAAACGAACAGGWCTGCTCTCAGGCTGATGCTTTGCTGCCACAGGTTCTGAGACAGCAACTGCCATGTAAATCTTGCTCCTGGTTCACTCATGTTCCCAGGTCAGACAACAGGACTAACTGTCCTGATGACCTTGCAGAATTCACTTATCTCTCTGCCTCTGTGGTTTCAATGGAACTGTCACAGATATGAATTAATCAYTTTGAGATCTAACAATGAAGAGTGTTGCATGACGATTTAACTGCTGGGTTTATTCTAACAATGTGCTTTCCTTCATTTTCTGTTACTATAACATGTAAGTGACACAATCCCATAGAGTTTGTAATGCTTTGCAGTTACTTTTGAATTTGGAAAACAAGAAGAGAATTCTGSTCAGAAACATGAGGAATCCCAAGTTAAAGTGTAAAAGGAAAAGATTAATTCATAAAAGAGACATTTTAAAAAAGTGAGAGAAGAAATAATTATGGTTGTACCAAAGTTAAAAACATAAGGCAGCAGTCTAAGAGTCCAGAGGGAAGAGCAGTTCTGTTATACTTAAAAAACTTTTTAGATTTATTCCAAAAGTAGTATTTTAAACTTACAACAATCATTTTCTGGAGTGTCTAGAAAGAAGAGTATTTTCTAAAGATGTTAATTTGTCTGACATGAAGAAATCATACTGAAGAAAACCACAGCATAGTATCTTTAATCAAGAGCTAGTAAGCAGACCGGAATTTAACCTTGTTATTCTATCCTAATTTTCCCTGTCACCATGCGAATATTTTTCTTCCCACATTCTTATAAGAACACAATGTAAAATGACAGTCATGCTGTTGCAGCCACAAAGTTTAGCTGGGCTCAAGAAATTAAATTGTAGGTTTCTGAAGAGATTATTTGTTTATTCCACTTCAAAGATATAATTAGTCAGGATTTCATATCAAGACAACAGATGGTATTTCTTAAGCTTATATTTTGTTTTTAACGGTTATTTTTAACTTGCATCATTAACTTTTTCACACAACACCCCTGGGATGGATCCATATTGAAACATAGCTTCACAGTAGAAGATCTAATACAGGGATGCGTTTTCCTAAAGGTTTGGCATGTGCAGTTCTGAGCACATTATACACTGAACTTGCTTTCTCCTGCCAAAAGTGAAGAAGAGAATAATCTCTGCCAATTTCACATGCCCAGCAGTGACGCACCTCTTGCAATCTCACTCCTCAACTCCAAATGAGAATATGTGTTTCAAGACAAGTACACACAATGCTCAGCTACAGGACACTACCAGAAACTAGATGCAAAAAAAATAAATAAAATAAATAAGTAAAAAAAAAAAATCGAAAATGAGACTCGGTTTGGTGGTTGTTTCTGAACACAGAGGCCAAATGACAAGGAAGAGCCAGGCCTAGCCTTATACAAAAAGTTTCCTGAGCAGACTGGCCGTCTATTAACCATCTACTGGGAAGTCTTCTTAGTATGATCAAGTGCCAACACATGTCCAGCGGCTGCCTAGACCAAATTTCTGCCATGGGTCTGTATGACAGCACAGCAAGTGACTGCGTTACAGCGTCTGCAAATGTTCATGGGGACATGCCCCTACTTATTGATAAACTGTAAGCAGCTTAGGGGGTCCTTTGTAAGTCATCAGCAATTAAAACAGACAAGAGCACGTAGGGAGCTATGTCTGACAGCTAGCGGGCACTCAAGTCCTGCTGCCGTGAAACCAGGCAGGCATTTCAGAAGTCAGCCTTGACTCATATATATCACTTCTGAAATTGAGATGCGGGCTCCAAGTCCCTCCAAAGAACGAATTTCACACATTTGTTTGCAAGGACAGCAGAAGACATGGGACTTGCAGGTGCAGACAGCACGGGAAGACAGTGACTAACTGCTCTGACCAGACTATTCTGCACTCACACCACACCATCCCACACCCCATCATACAGCCCCACACCCCTTTTCACGGAACACCCTCGAACAACGCGGAGAACAATATCCCCACACCACGCACCGCGCAGCACAGCACCCCGTACACCGAGCCACGGCACCCCAGCACCCCACGCACTATTGCGACTCACATCGCCGCGCCTTCCCTCGATGCCTAGACCTCTCCTCGCCACAGCGCGCCCCGCACGGCGCCGGTGTCGCGCCTCAGAGCACCACCGTGAGAGGAGCGAGCCTGGCCGTCCCTGACCGCGCATCCCCCGCGCCCGGCGCATCCCCGCCCGCCGCCCCGTCTCACCGCCGCCTGCTGGAAGGCGCCCTTGGTGTAGGTGCCGCCGCCGCGGTAGGCGATGGCGGGGATCTCTCGTCCCAGCAGCGCGCACTTGTGCTGCTGCGGCCGCCGCCGCGAGATGTAGTCCACGCGGGCCACCACGTTGCTGCGCGAGGAGAAGGTGACGATGGCGACGCGCGTGGCCGCGGGCACCACGGGGAAGTCGGAGAGCAGCTTCTTGACGAAGCGCAGCTCGCTGAGGAAGTTGGCCGGACCCACGCTCGACGACTCGTCCACCAGGAACACCAGCTCCAGCCGTCCGCTGCGTGCCCGCAGACGCCGCACCTGGCGCTTGAAGGCGCGCCCCAGCTTCTCCACTTTGCTCTCCGTCGTGTCGGGCAGCGGCGGCGCCTCCAGGGACGGCGACGCGAAAGTTGGGGCGCGGAGAAGGGCKCCCGGCTGGCCGCCCGCCCGGCCCTGCGCCGCCGACGGCGACAGGGACAGCGACAGTCCCCCCCAGCAGCAGAGAGCCACCAGGGRCCACATGGCGCGGCGGCGGGCGCGGGGAGACGCCGGCAGCCGCGGGAGAAGAGCCGCTGGTCGTCCCCTGACGCCCCACCTCCTCTCTGCTCGGAGGGGCGTCCGGCCTGCCTCTCTGTCTGCCTGCCTCTCTGCCTCCCCGCCGGCCTCCCAGCCGGCCCCCGCAGGTATCCGCGCCCTTTAATCCCCCGCGGCTGAGGCGCTACCCCTTGCACGCCCCTCTCTCCGTTTTCCCCTCCTCGCCTTTCGGTAGCGTTCTCCCCCCGCGTCCCTCCCCGCCTCCCGCCGCCCCGTCCCGCCCCGATGGGTCCCAGGCGGCCGGCSGGGGCCAGCCCGACCGCGGGGCGGGTGGCGGTCTCTGGAAACGCGCCGAGCAGACGCGAAGGGGGGCGGAAAGGCAGGACCCCCCGAAAAGTGAGGAGCCGCTGCTCGCGGGGACAGAGTGAGGGCTTGCACTGACACGTGCTGAATTAATCGTGGTTAATTCGGCCCTTTGTTTTGCGGGGAGGATGCGCCTGTGGCTGGGAGGTTTGAAGGGTCCATATGCTCTTGTCTCGCTCCTGGCTCTGTCACAGTCTCCCTCTCTTGTTCAAGGGCGCACTTCAGCAGCCTGAGGACTCAGTTTTTCAACTTTCAAGATGTAGCAATACTTTATTTATGGACATCTCACAGAAAGGACAGCGAGATGTCCAGATGTTTGAGGTGAGTGTCCACAAGGGTGTGTGCATAAAAGGCAGGGACAGCACTTGCCTAYGTACATCAACATGTGTATGCAAATGTATACATTGATGTATACATTTATACATATATAAATGTAGCAACAGTGACAATAAACTGTGCTTGTTAGGAAAAATTCCTGGTTGCCAAGTGTGACATTACAAGCCATTTCTTGGAAGAGGTCCTGTGCTGTCTTGGTGTCTGTGAATCACTTCAGGAGAGAGATAAACTTGCAAAGAGACCTCCTGCCAAATTCAGAACCCACTACCCTTCAACCAATCTCAGTACAGATTTAATTCTCAAGAATATTATAAGTCGAGAGCTTGGCTTTATTTTAGCCATTGGTGTCAAATTAAATAGTTTTCTACTTAATCTACTGCATTTCMAGGAGTAAGTTAGTCTCAGAAAAATTCCTCTGGGACAGATTAGCCATGTAAACCTGTTGATTGCAACTTTTGGCTTTTTGTTGGTATTTTCCTTCCTTTACACATTTTATACTCCTCCTTTTGAGYTTGTTTATGTTGAYGTATCACAGGGTGATGGAATACACAGGTACATTGGTGCATTTGCAAGTTAAGCTCYGTGTTTACATTTGGTTGAATTATACATTCTTTGTCCATTGAGACTTGGAAAAGTCTGATGGAAAATTGATTAAATACTGTCCTTTTGACTTCCCAACAATACTCTAATTTCACTGTACATGACAAGAGATGAAGTAACAGAAAGTGTTATTTAATTAGGGAAATGATGCATCTGATGAACACATCCAACATGTTTTTTGTTTATGGAGTAGTCAAAGTGCTTCACAAAAATCTGTTTCTCAGGTATATTTCTGCTACTAAGTGCTTAAAGAGAGAAAACAGAAATCAGACACTCTTACAGAGGCACAKGTGAAGAACAGTTCTGGTACAGAAGGATGTGCTATGTTGTGGACTGATCAGTTTCTGTTCATGTTGTAGTAAAATGAAAGAGACAACATCATAGCTGGACTACTATAAGACATTTTTGTCTTGAAAGGGTAGCTGAAAGTTGCTACAAGCACCAAAGTCCTCAGCAAGTTGATTTGCACAATTGGTCATTGGAAGATTAAAGAAATGATGCTCTAATTGCATCCKCTGTGGTCTGAGTCACACCACTAGTATACCTAGTCTTCTCATCTATGTTGCACTGGGTCGTAGAYTGTGTTGGTCTTTGCACAAATCTCAATGAAAGAAAGGAAAAGTATAGGCAAGAAGAGTCTGGTTTCTCAAGGTTCTCCTAACTGAAGTGSATTATTGCACTTACGAAGTTCTGCTATTACCCCTGATTCTTCATATCATAAAAAGTACTTTTGTCTGGGTTAGTTTATTAGAAAGCTGTTATTTCCTTTGTTTCACCTATATTTATGTAATCCCAGATTCATAYTTATAAATGCCACCCATTTGAGGACTCAGAAACAAAGGAAAARAAGATGTACTGAAAACACTTTTAGCAAAGGGAGAACAATTCATGTCAACGACCAGCTGCCAGTGTGCAATCAGGTGTGACTAATGGTGAAAACAGTAGTTAATTTCATCTTTAGTGATCTCATTGGAATTACAGATGCAAAAAATAACAGGGTAATTGTAAAATAATCCTTGATACGTGTACAGTTTGTGAAAGCATATATTTTTTTAAATCACRCAGGCCCTGCAGTCATGCTACACAGAAGCTCTTACTGGCTTAACAAAAAGCTGTATGTGTACAGGGCTGCAGAGTGAAGTCRTCAATGAAAGATACAAATGTATTTATCACACAGGGAGTTTGCAATAGTAGAGAAATAAAGAMGTGAACAGCTAAACTTTGACTATGGATGCCTGGCTGAGATGCTAGCACAGTACTGATCTGAAACAAAATACAGGAAAATTTGAATGGCAAGGGGAAACTTCAGCCCATAGATAATTACTACGCAAAAGGCTTTGAAAAAAATCAGTAACTTGTATTTAGTGGATAATTCTTTTCATATATTTTCCCTTGTATATAACACAGGTAACTCTCTTTACATTCACTGACATTCAGTCTATTTGGCAGAGAGGAGACACTAGAGCATTACAAGACACTGAGATGTTAGCATCAGCATCTGYAGGAAACAAAATCTAATGGTATGAGGGAAAGAGTGAGGGCAGCCAAAGAATTCAAGTCTGCTCCTGATGTGATTTAACAAAACCCAAGAATAATTTCTGGAATAAACTGAATCTTAAAAGCTTGGACTCAGCATGTAAAATCTTCAAGACAGTATTTTATCCATGGGACTGTACTTGCAAAAGAAAAAGTCATCTTGCAGATGGTGAAGGTCATGTATGTATGTGTAAGCAGCAAGCATTCTGTTCACTGTATGTTCACTAAGCTTTTCTGAAAGCAGCATTTCCAGGGGAAATCTCTGTTGCAATGAAATTGCCTTCTCCAAGCCTGCCTGCCAGCTCTTTACAAATCCTTTCCATGTTGGTGTGCTTAAGCCCTCTTCTTTTGATGGTCTTTTCCCTGTTGTATTCATGCATATTATTTGTGTTTTGGTTCATACTGATCTGTAGCAGATGGGGAGGTGGAGAGCAGAAGGAGTTTTTTCCCACTTTAAGTGTCTCTGAAGGTCAAAATATCTGCCCTGGACTTCATTACTTGAACAGAAAATGCAGGCTTCATGTGGCTTCTGATGACAGGGTATTTAAGAAGGTGCTGTTGGATTGTGACTCTATTCCATTACAAAACAGCAGGTAATAAAAAAAAACAAAAAAAACCAGATATTGTGAATAAACTGTCTTCGTCATGTGACAGAAGAGGGCTGACTGGTCCTGAAAAGGAAAGCTTAAGAGCAGCACTTCAGCTGCTTTTACAGTCACGTTACTGTGTCTCTTTAATTGTCTTATTAAAATCCACAGGCTTCGTGAATTCCAGTAATTCTTTACTGTCTCCCCACAAGATCATATGGTCATTTATTACCACCCTGATTACTAAACAAAAGGGAAATCTTTACCCCCAGTTAAAAACCCTTCTGCAAACAAACAGTCTGAGGATTGCTGTCCTTTAGCCAAATAGCTTTTTGCTTGAATTACTCAATGAAAATATGGCCAAGCATCTTTCCAAATATGGAGAAGAAAAGYATTGTGTTCCCCCCCTTCATGTTCCCCCAAATACAGCTGGACAGAACACATCCTTGTACTCAGCCCACACAGTATTTGTGCCGGCAGAGACAACGCCACAATACCACATACCCTACAATTTTGAAGGAATGCAGGTCATTGTTGTTTTTACAGTAGGGATGTTCTGCTAACAGCTTTGTGCCACAGTGGAAACCCAGCTGCAACTAAAATGTTAGGTCTTCTCCAGGAAATTTACAGCATTCTAGGTTTTAGCTAAGCTAGAGATAAAATGACATCTTGAGAACGGAAATCAGAACCTGATGTTACTTAAGGTTGTTCTGAGGCTCTTTTTGTGCTCAAGCACACTGTGTCCATCTGGGGAAACCTAACACAAAATGTAGCTAGCAGAGCTAGTCTTCTTTCTTCCCCTTCAGCCTTTGCCAGGGTACAGGATTATGCTGTCCACTTCCCCTTGCAGATGTCAGGCAGTATTTCAACAGGGGGTGTTTAAGGAACTGTATGAGGAGGAAAGCTTTCGGGACAGCATTTACAGAGTAGGGGTAGAAATACTTTCAATCTCAGAAAATGAAATCTGAAATCTGCCACCAGGGAGACATTAATACAGCATCAGAGTGGTGCCAGGCCCTGGCAGATTATATCCAGCCTTCATGGTTTAAATGAAAGCAGCAAAGCTGTTCTAGGAAAGGGGAAGAAAGAAAGGGCCTTGGGAAGTTACTTCATTCTCTTTCTTCCTGTGCCCTTTAGGAGAAAGAACATGTCCAGCTCCTGAGTCCTGGTATGTGTGTCTTCTCCTCTTGGCTGAGAACCCTCACCTCCCAGTGCTGCATTGCCTTACCTGTTTGCAGCTTCATTCATTGCCCCCAGACTACAGCTMAGATCAAGCAAGACTGCAGTCTTGTTGCAGAGCAGGGTCTGCTCTTGGAAGCTCCCTGTGTTAGAATGCATTGCTGGAACACACTGTCTCAGCACTTTCTGACAGTTAAAATTTTTAATTTTTTTTAGTGGCAGTAGTGAAAGGATAACGGAGGAGAGCATTATACAGGATGCATTGTGCATTCAGTACTGAGGAGCCAAAGCTAGGCTAAAAAGATCTTAATCATAAAATTTGAGTGGATTTTTTGGGCCATTTTAGGCCTCAGTCATAAACAGAACATATGGAGGAAACAAAGAATTTTCTGTAAATATAAGAATATTCTCAAGAAGGAGGAATAAAAGGAGGTTAGGCTCTTAAATTAGCACTTGTTTTATCATTAAAAGTTGTGAGAGATACTTTGCAATCCTTTAAAATACCAATAATTCACTGGCTGTAATTATTCTAAGATAAATTTTCCAGGGCTAGAAACTTCAAGTTCAGATTTCCATATAAATATTGTATAAACATGCACAAATTGAAGGCAGTCAGTTTTGATTTACACACAGAAATCCTATTGACACCTCTGGGAGTTTTGATACAGACTGTAGAGAATACATAGCACTTAAATGAGAGCAAAATGTCTGTCCACATGACTTTGGAAAGAGATTATTATGTAGGAGGAGAAGTGTCAGTCTGCCAAAAGTTCCTCCTTTCAGGCAGAAGTCTGTGCATTTTGGTCTTCAGCAGAGCAAACAAGCATTTGAATGAGCCAAATTATGGGTTATTAGTTCAAGTTATAAAAAAAGAAAAACAAGATTCATATTGCTTCTCTGTATTCAGACAATGATGAAGTTTAGTCATAAGAATTTTGTCTTCACTAGTGGACAAGCCCAATGCACAATAAGAATATCATGTGGCTAGCTTCCAAGATTAAAAAAAAGGTAGGCAAAATCAAAACATCTGCTGGTCTCTGTTTGCACAGCAGATGTTCACTACACTTCCAAGTTAAGCTCTTCAGAATTCATGAAGCATACTTTATCCATAAGCACACAGTCAGTCTGTCCTTGGCCTACAATACTCAGGCTAAAGTGATTACGTTTTGCCATATTCTACACCCTGAAGTATGTGCTGTATGATTTTTGAAASGTCCAGGTAAACACTGAATGTGAGAAAAACATGGAAGGTGCCTTTGATCATGAAAGACTGGTTCATATTCAATGTTACTTGAGAATTTGAAAAGTCCAGTGGAGATATAGACAAAGTCTGTAGGGTGATGCCTGTTTATGGCATTTTTTTGCTCCTGAATAGGCTGACACAATTAAAAAATAGATTTGGTAGACAGGCTATTCCAGGTGGCTATTTTATAACTTGCTGTATATTTTAGCTTTGAAACAGAAAAGCACTGTCAGTCTTTCACTCTGCTAATCTACAGTGTACAGGTACTGATGATTGTCTRTGTCCGTCTCAAGATGTTCTGCACTAACCCAGCAGAGGGGTGCTCTGGGAGAATGAGGGTAAATTTCTAAACTCTCTTTGCTATGTTAAACGGACTCCAAAGCATCTTAAAAAYGGCCTTCACAAACGTGATTGGAAAGTGCTTTTTTGAATGAGTAGCACAGTTCYATAATTTCCAGAGGTACTGAAGTTTTAAGGAGTAAAGGAAAGAAGGTTTGGAGCATGCAGAGCAGTTCTTTCCAATTGCAACTGAAACTCAGAAGCAGGAGAAGTGTGACTTTTCTCTGTGGTAAAGAAAGGACTCCAGTTTCTAGGAATACAGCTACCTTAATACAAATCATACAACTTTATAGTATTGCCTATGAATATGAAGTATTTTGGATGTGCATTTAAGATGCACTATGACGAAAAAGCTMCTCAGACAAGTTATTATCTTCAGCTTGGTGGAGACAACTGAAAAGAGGTGTGGTGCTGTCTTGGTTGCAGAGCTGTGTGAGTGCCTTTGCCTGGGGAAGCCATGTGGATGTGACCTACCCTTGCCATCACGGTTTTGTTCCTGGTGGTGAACATCTTTTTGTGGGTAAAAYACCGTCTTTTTGTATAYTTTTGCTATTAATATTGCTGTTGTTATGGTGCATGTCTTATTTCACTGCTTTGTGTTTTCTATAAATTGCTACCTCAACCTATAGTCTGTGCTTTTGTCCCTCCTTTTAACAGAAGACGTGGGGGGAAGGGGAGTGGCTTACTTGGGGTTTAATTTCCAGCTAGTGTTAAAACCAACACAGACAAAGAAATAGGATAAGCAATAAATAATGAAGAAAAACAGATCATGAACAGAGAGAGACTTCATTATAATTTCTAATAAAAAATAACATGGTATTATCTGAAAATGTCAGGGTCCTCTCTCCAAAGGAGACGCTTCACACATCAGTGTGTAGTCAAGCAGTTGAACTTTAAGTCATATAGTAATGTAATGGATGCCTAAACATTTGCAGAAAAACTGCAGAATAAAAATCCTTCCAGTGTTCTCCAATGATGTATGAATAYATCTCTTCCATCTCTGAAAACATGAAGTGGTGTACCCCAGATTTTAAAAGAGTATTAACTATACTTGCCTATCTTTAAACTCTTTCCTAGAATATATTAGTTAAAAAGAAGACTTGCACATAGACAGATCCTTATTCTAGTCTGATATGGCTCATATTCATACAAACTCACTCTCCCTCTGTATAAGAGTTTTTTATGCCTATTACCCACATTATTATTTTGAAATTAAGCCAACCCAGGCCTGAAGACAGTGAAAATAAATTGAAATGCTTTCAGAATTACTGTGATACRTATCTAGGACAAAGAGCTCTTACAACGACAGTACTACAAAAAGAAAATATACAAGGTTGGAGAAAGAACGCACCCTTTTTGTCTTACAGARAGAAGTGTGAGTTCCTTAGCTAACTTCAGGGACAGCAGTAATAAGTAACACTGAGCTCAGGATGTGAGCAGACAAAAACTGAAACCAGAGCTAGATCAGCAGAAAGGTCCAGTTACTTCTTTTACACATTAATGAGGACAGCATTGGGGTGTCCCAGCCAACAGTCATGTCACAATACTGGGACAGCTGGGAGAGGGTCAGCCTCCATCCTGTACTCTTCCAGACATCTGCTGCATTTTTTCTGTCCTAACAGCAGGTACACTCAGCACCCCAAGAGCTTACAAGCCCTTGTTTGAAGTCACTCACACAACCATRTCCCTTTTGTCAGCCTATCAGAAGCTGAAGCAAACAGAAAGGAGGACATGCTGTGTTTTGCATTTGGCTCCCTCGCCCACTTAAAATCACACTAAAGGTCTATGTGTTTGCAGCAGTTAAACTAAAAAAGTGTTTGGAGTAATGTTAATATGTCTTTAAGCAGTCTATTTGGTTCATGTGAGTTTTTTGGTTTTTTTTTTTCTGGTTGAAGGGACACTCAGGTTATATCCTTTTTTGTTAACAGTCCAGTGTATCTCCTTTCCTGCCTGGTTAACGAAGGCTAGATAATACTAAGATTTCAAAACAAAACAAAAATAAATATCAGGAACTCAAACTGAGACTCAAGCATAGTTCATGGTTATTACTGATGGAAATTTTGTCCAAGCAAGGTCTAAGAAAKACCAAAATTTGGATGGACTTTGGAAATCAGTGAAACCAATGGAGACATGACAGTTGACACCATTTCAAAATCCCAGATTTGAGTCTGAAGCTAATCATCTAAATGTTATACCTGTTCTGTATGGAGGAAAGAATTGTCTTTCTGTCTTCACACCTCTGTATCCATGTAAGTGATGGCCCTAAGTCTGTCTGGTGAAAGAAGACACATCAGTATGATGAGCTCTATGCTTGGTGTACTCCCCTCTCTGTACACTCRTTGTGTCTGGAACCATATCTTGCTATTTACCTTTTCCATGGTCTTGTATTTTGCTGACTTGTCACAAAGATTTTCTGTGCATGTGTCAGCAGATCAGTATTGCATGGCCAAAAAAAGGAGATGGATGAATCTAGTTCAGGCAACATATGTTCTCACTTCTATTGTTTTTGATATTTGTCATTAGGTGAAATTTCTTGGCACGTAAAGCATGATACTCAAATGAAATAAAATCGCGATTATTAATAGAACAGCAATCAATAAAATTAATTGCTGTCTCTTTGAAAAATGTGTGGWAGAAGATGATTTGTACAGTCTTTGTCAATGGACAACTAGTAATAAAACMTCACATACTACTTTGAAAAAATTGCCGTACGTGTCAGTACTGTCACTATTCATAAAAATATATYGGGGAAAAMTATGTAGAATAAATTCTTGGAATAAATTTACCATATGTKGTACAAAATCTATTTTTGTCATAAACAGGAATAAATTTTTTCCCCACTGAAATTACCTGAGGTGAGCAAAATTTAAATAATGATGAAAAGTCATGTCTAATCAACTTAGTGGTACTACTCTTCCATTTTATAAAGCTATTCTACTTATGTGGACCTTTGTAATCTCTTCTTGTTCCAGTCATGGTTAACTGAAACTCTATTTTAAAGCAATTATAATTTCATTTTGTGCTTGAGTGCCATGTTCACTAAATCTCTGTGATCCAATTGCTGATCTACTTTGCATTAGACACCAAGTTTTGGGATAGATTTGGTCTGAGGATCTCCATTCTGTTGCTGTCCTGTAGTCTTTGTCATCAGTGAAGAAAAAGTCCACCCCTATAGAAAGTGCTGTGGGCAAAGAAAGAGATGCCCAGGGAGGGAAGAGCTTTGGCTGAGGGTAAGAAAGAGCTAAGCAGAGAGGACTTCATTCTGCTTCAGCAGTGTCTCATCCTAAGACATGCCAGGTTACAGAGCTGATATCAGCACTGTGCTCTTCATAGCACTGCATGACCAAGCTCAGCTTCAATCAGAATCTACTTCTTCTTGCAGCTTTGCATCATCAGTGATGTTATAACCCCATTTTCTAGGTGAGTCATGACAGCCTGGTGGATCCTGGTATAACTGTCATGGCTCATGGACCTGTAAGAGAGTCAATCAAGTTAGGGTTGGCTCAGATCAAGTCTCTTAAGATTATATGAGTGGAAGCTTTAAGCACGGTTGTTCACCAGAAACATGGGAATCATCTTACAGCAGCATGGAGAACTTATCTTACAGGACATAAATAATACTCACTCACTAAATGTGGGAAGGGAAATTCCAGGGCTTGTTAATAGCTATTAGGTAGGAACTRAAGATCCTGTATCATGAATTGTATGTGGAAGTATTTTGGCTCTGTTTTGCTTTTTTCTTTCCTGCCTGTTAGTGGTTTCAGTTCTCCTTCCAAGCTTTGTATTTGCATTTCCCTCCTCATCATTTGAGARTACATACAAACTTACACTCTTGATTTTACCCCCTCTTTTAAACATATCAGTGCAGTACCATGGTATCAGTATTTGGTAACTGGGTTGTGTTCTGATCTCTCAAAGGGATCCTTTTAGGTCTCCAAATACAGAGGGCACCTGTGCAGGCTTCTACACTGATATTAAATTCTAATTTTAAATTTGAGTAGACTCAGACTGTGATAATATATACACACCAAGAGAAGGGGCACAATTTCTGTTCATATCTTTAGGATACCATTATTTCCAGAACAAACTGACTAAAATTTCCTGTTAGATATAATCCCTAAAAAGCTATTTTTGACATCAGCAGAAGTGTCATAAGAGAACATAATTGGTTTGAAAACTCTCTTTGTGAATGAAAGCAAWGTCTTATTTCACCCCAATTTAATTAGTCTTTTACACTCAAACCTTSTTGCTTATAAACATCAACTTTTCCTATTTATTTACAATTACACACTTGCATTCCACAAGGAATGCTTTTTTTTTTTTTCTTCAGAAGTCCAAGAATTGTTTCAGTTTTTTGTTGCTGTGTTACTTTGTTTGTGCATGTGCAAGTGTCAGCCCATGRGTTACCCTGGTTAGATAGAGCTTGTTAAGGTGTTAACAGGTTGTATCATATAATGTAATTTAAAAAAGGAAGAGTAAGATATTTAGAAGCAATTTTATTACTTGATAGCAGTAATGGGGGAATGGAGTTTTTGCTGTTAGTATCTCAAGAATGGACAAAGCTGCTAGAAGTGACTGTCCCTGCCCTTCCAAATAAGTATCAATGTTAACTCATTAAAAACAGTGTAGGTACCCCTGGCAACTAGTCATTTATGTAATCTAGGTACCTGAAAGCACACCAGCTTCACTGGGACCACATCATAAAATGGTTCTTTTTTGAGGAAAAGATCACCTTTTTCCTCTGCTTCTATGTGCCAGACCCATGCTAGCAGACACTTTCTTCTCTCTTGTTGCTGTTGATTTTAACTTTTGAGGATTTTAACTTTTAGGTGGACATAGTGGTTTGGATAAAAAAAAGTGGAACAAATCTTACTTACTTGAAATTAGAGGAATRAAGAAACAGCAGTGTGATTTCCAGATGTATTTCCAGACCTCTTACCACAACCACTGAAAAAAGGGTCATTTTTTTTCCCTGCAGAGATTTCTTCTCATTTAATTGATAAGCCCTTCAAGAASTATAGAAGGTCAAAGTGTCTTGTTYCTTCTAAGAATTGTTCAGTTTCCATTACTAGGAATTTTGCAGATTTTTGTGTTCCACTTGCAAAAATAAATRGATTAGGAGTGTAATATTACTGTATTTTTAAAAAATGTGAGAAAAAGGAATGCAATATTTCACAAGTCTGTATTATTTATTACAGGTTGGAAAAKTTTTAATGTTAAAAAAATGCGTGAAGTACATCCATATGCTTTTTTTAAATGTTTCTTTTATTTGTTGAACCCTTAAAAAATCTATATAGACAAGAGGGAAGAGGAAGCCTAATGCTGCATGAAATCTAAACCTGAATTTTACTACTGTGGTGTCCTTAAAAAAAAGAATTACTTATGCTACTGAAAATGTTTCTTATACTCCCACAGATTTATGAACAACAAAATTCTAAAGTTTTCTTCTGTCTTTTGTTTTGTCCCATGCAATCTCAAGTTCACAGCTGCAGGAGTTGCCAGCATGCTTACCAAAAGTCATTAACAATTGATATGCATACATGCATTTTATGCTTCAGTTCATGTATGTAACTCTGGTTAGGAAAGACATGCATGACGAAACCCCTCGAAATCAAAACCAAGCCTAGTGACAGCTAAAATTCACTCTGAAGTCATTAAATAGTCGCATTTCAAAAAAGAGTACAAAATTTCAACTCCAAGTAAAAGTACAAGTAAAGTTTTCAGAACTGAAATTGAGATAATAATGTTAACAGCTTTTTGGCCTTAATGAAAGGCTACAAGAATTCAGAAATGTTTATTCCTATGAAAGACTAGTGTGAGCTTTGAAACCTCTTACTTTCTTTACTAAATTTTTTACTTTATTATCAGCTGCATATGTTACAAACCAGCAAGAGAGGACCTTTTAAAATAACCAATGTAGACAGTTGAGCATTTATTTTCCCCTCTACATGAAATAGAAGGAAGAACTTTTTTTCTCTTTGTTTCATCCTTCCCCTTTCATTGTTTACTTTTGCTTCTTCCTCCAGCAAGCACATTTAAGAGTTTACTGTAAGGATCCATCTTTCTGCCATGTCAAAACTCAGGGGCAACTTCCCTCTCCCTAGAGAACACCTCAGTAAAACTCAGAGTAGAAGGATGATGGATTCTTGGGAATCTCTGGGGGGTAAAGGAAGCGGTTGCCCTTTCTTTACCTGTGGTGACTAGTTTTCTTACTGCAGCTGATAGGAAAGAACAGGGGGTGCTTTTCCAGTTTTAAAGGCTAGGGTCAGTCATCCTTTTTGGTGTTAAGTATACCATTATGGGTGAATATGATTGCTACCAGTGATCTATGCTGTAKAATGCAATGGAGCTGGAGGTACTTTCTAATGTAAATAGTGAAAAGGAAAAACAGGAAATRAAGTTTTTCCTATTAGAAAAATAAATATTAGAGCATTTCATCCTCTTCCTGTGTCTTTGGCAYGACTGCCTGTCTCAAGCCTTCTCCCTGGAGTACAGATGCTGTGAAATGTGCTGTCCACTGTTATACCTATGACCAAAGAGTGGTGTTTCTCTAAAATCTAAACCATTGCCTGACCTTGCGACCTCAGAGTGAAATGGACCTGTTGATGACTCTGGATTGTTGCTTCTTGAGGACAGCCAAGATTGTACGCCTTAAAGGTCACTAACAAAGGTTAAGATAAAGAGCATGAGGGGAGCTGGAAAGCAGAAGGGGCTAAGGACTCCTATTTTCAATGATCTAAACCTAATCATGGAAGCTACAGAGGCAAAAATTCTCCCAACAAACCACTGCACTAAGCTTAAGCAAAACCAGATCAATTGCAAAGAAAGACAGATGAACTTTATCAGAACAAAACAAGGAAGGATTTGAAACTTATCTAGATAAATAGGATTTTGATGTTAGAGCATGGCTTTTCTCATGGGCATAATTTATTTTAATTATCCTGCACATGGAATAAGAGGATGCTTTGGACAGAAGGAATTTTGCTCAGACATCTTGACCTAATTAAAAGTGCATTGACATTTTTATATTTGAATTCTGCCACTAACATGCACATGACCTTGGAAAGTCACATTGAWTATTGTTTCATAAAACAATCTTTAACAGTCACATGAAGCAAAATGGAAAAGCTCATTTATTTTTCTGGGCTCTGAATATAAAAAGATTTGACCACTTAACACATTAAAATTCCAAGATCACGACACAAGTATGCTTAAAAACTTTAACTTCCTTGGCCTGCCTTGTTAAATAGTCTGCATAGTTGTGGCTAAAGGTTAAATGGCAAGATGCTAAGTTCACTGACAAATGTTCTGGCATTCTATGGGTGAACATATAGAACGTAGAAAATGTGTTCCTGTGCACTCTGAGAACAAATAAAACCAGCATGAAACACATGGGCTCTTCTGGAAGGCTTATGGCTTTGCTCTACTGACATTTTTTTACATGCTCTCCACACTGCAGGATTATTTGTTTGTTTGTGTTTTTATTTTATTGTGGTTTTTAAAAAAATTATTTTCAAGAGAAACAGGTAGAATGATATAGAGAAACAGGTAGAATTATATTCAGACAATAAATGTAGGACCAAAAAAGAACTAAAATATATTAAAAACCACAACTTCTTCTCCTCCCAACAAAAAAATAGAACAAAAAAAMCCCTGAAATTCCCCAAAAACCAACAAAACAAACAAACAAAAAAAACCCAACCGAACAAAAAAACCCCAACAAAAACCCCAACAAAACACCAAACCAAATTAAGCAGTGAAACAAAAAGAAAATCCTAATAATATCCTAGGAAGATTATCTAGAGTATTTCTATTGTCTCCTTTGCATTTGAGCCAAGGCTTGTATGGATCTGTCAGATCTACAAGGTGACGCTTGGTTTAGAGTTCATAGACCCACTAGATACGCCCAAAGCCTTTCAACATGTCCTCATTCACTAAGCATGGTTTTGTCTTACACAGAGTTTGAGAGGTTTCTCGAGCCAAACATGACACATTTGCTGCTGAGAGGTGGAAAGGGTGTGCTTAGGACTTCTGTGTCAGGGGATCCATTTTGTGATGATTCTGCCTCTTAAAAGCATTGAAAGAGCTTTGTTTTCCCTTAAGCACATGTTGAAAATAAGCTTTGAAAACTTGAGAGCTGTTGTGAAACAGCCATCCTCTGGCAAACTGTTGTTTTTGCCTTCCAAATGTTTTAAAGTTTGTATTTTGTCTAGAACACAGTTTTTTTTTTTCAGAGAGCCACAGGAAACACGTAATATCTGGCTGCTACCTTAATCATACATATCAGGACTACTTGAAAAGTTTTAGGGATACATTCAGATTGCAAAAGTRGTTACTCAGAGGCTGAGAAATAACACAGATATCTTGTCTTGGCTGTTTGGACAAAGCTGCTTGTTCTGAGTGAGGCAGGAGTTATAATAAATAAAGAGTGCTGACAAAATTAGTCTTGCTGCACACACTGAATTAGTCTAAATTAAGGCTGTGYCTCTCAAAGGGCTAGCTACTCCATACAAATATTGCTGGATTCTTTAACCGGACCAACAACTAACCACAGCAGTTTACCAAACATTTAGCAAGGGTATCTGTTGATAGAAACAGGGGTTTGCAGGTCTGTTGGCTTCATGCTGTTCTTCTGATTTCATTTACAAACTTATTTCGAGTGARGACGCAGCATTATGTGGATGATATACAGGGTTCTTTAAAGTTTGCTTAAGCTGAACATCAGCTTTATTGTCTTACACCCAAATGCCAAACACATTTGCTGCATATTTTAAAAAGTATCTGACTTCAAATTGGAAAAGAGATTATTTTTAAATTTCCAAGTAATTAAAAAAAAAAAAAAAAGAAAATCCAACAGGAATAAAAAGACACAGGGAGAAAACATCTCATTCCACAAATCCATGAACTTTTCAACAATTAATGCAAACAGGTGCAAATATAATGCTCCATGCTACTCAGATAAACTACRGCTTGCAAAACAATGCACCCACCAACACAACTCTGCCTGGATTCAGTAGAAAGAGGACAGTCTTCAACATTTGAGACCACTGTCCCCATTTCCATATGTTTATGTGAAATGGAACTCTGGTGTGCACCTGAAAATTATGTTTCCATAATGTATTTTCCACACTTATAAACGCTAATGCTGGCATCAAAGTAGAATTACTGCTTCTCAGCAAGAACTGACACACACATCTTTCAAACTTTTCAAGCTGTGTCTTTTTCTTAGTAATCTCAAWTTTGATTGCAGTTTGAAAAGGTGAAATAACACCGAGTGAAGCTGACTCAGCTCTTGCAGAGTTTGTTTTACAACAGCACCACTCGTTTTTGGCTGAGCTGATTGTCTTTTTCCTACTCACTTAGGAGCCTCATGAGCCCATGGACTCCAGAGAGACAATACAGGAAATCGCATGGATCACTTTATTGTTCCGGCTGTTTGTTTAGTTATGTGGGGCTTTCGTTATCTCTGGCATTCCAGAGAGCCTTACTTTGAGGACTCTGTGGATACTAGTTATCAAATAGGTAAACTTAATCTGTCTGTTCTGCTCTGTCTTCTGCCTGAAATACATCTGAAAGAGTCATGACAAGGTGAAGCAGTTGCGCTCCATGTTAGAAGACAAATAGTTATTTGTTCAAGCTGAATTTGAAAAGGCAATGAACCAGAAAATYTGTAACATTTCTGTTGATAGGGTGAAGTCAATTTAGTAGGATTAATGTAGGATTGGATTGATTGCAACATACATTGCTGACGACATTCCTGAATAAAAGAGTGAAGAAGTGAGCTTGAGCTACACAAGAATAATCTCAGATTTTTATTTTTACTTCAAGAATAATTTCCACCTGTCTTCTGTTGCGGTCAAGATGGAGGTCCAATCCAAATGAAAGAAAATCGGAGCCCTGTGCATTGCTGTGGCAGTATTCTTGCACTCCATGAATTTCAAGTCACTGTATATKTTGTGGGGAAAAAAAAAGATGCAGCCTTCTCTTGTAGCTACAGAGAGAAAGATAGAATAGAAAGCATTGCAGTCCTTTATGAACTGGTCACGTAGCCAGATCAGTAACATTAAATGCCTGTTTTCTTGCCTCATCTCAAAGTCAAAGCAAACAGAAGAACAGAAAAACTATCGTAGATGTGAAATAACTCTTGCTTCTGGGAATACAATGACTGAGAAGGTAACTATAAAAAGTGAAAGCGTAGAGGATTGAGAATTATTACTGGTAATAATTCAAGGGTTAAAGGCAACTGACTTGAAATGAGAAGCAGCCAATTTAAGCCAGCAAGCAAATGTTTTTTCCCTCCTTTTGTGACATCTTCTCTACTATGCACACTACAGAAGTTGGACTGAAAATCACTAGGATGGAATCTTGCAGAGAACAGTGACATTAACAGGTTAAAACAGGTTTAATGGATTCAAGGCAGAGAACTATGTATGGCTATTAATCTTTATTGTAGTCAGTAATTCAAGAAGAAGAAGAAGAAGAAGAAGAAGACAATGAGCAGGAGGAAAAAAGGGATGTTGTCCTGTTGTAAAGTTTTCTTCACTGTCATTAGCAACTGTTGTTGGAAACAATTGCTGCATGGAGCAGCATTTGGCCTCATCTAGCATAGCAGTTTTTGCTTATTTTGGAAATGCAGTTTAGAGGTGGTCACTCAATTTATTTTCTGCAAAATCTTTTGCTGGCTTTTACAAGAACACGTTGAAACCCTTTGCTTAAGTAGGGTTACTTAGCAGGCTGTGGTTTAAAAAACATCAGTTTGTGTGTGTGGAAGCAGCAAAGGGAACAGCACAAACAGAAGTTATGGACTCAGCTAAAGCCAGCTTACTCTAGGAATGCAGAGAAAGAAAATACTTCTCTGCTGTTTACATAACTGGAATGCTTCCCTGCTTGTAAGCAGGTCAATACTTTTAGCACTGGCTGTTCAACAGTGCCAAGATGGAAAGTCTTGTTTCATTCAGGTGCCTCAAAGTACAACAAATGTGATAGACCAGYCTTACAGTTTATCATGAAATATGCCATTTACTAGTGCAGCAGGACATGTTCTGTTGTAAGTCATATCTAGCTTGTCACCACGGCAGCTGAGTTCTTGAGTGTGTTTGTGCATGCTGCTAACCTGGACAAAGTCAGGAAGAACAGAGTACAGTGCGTGTCTGAGAGCTGAAAGTCCGTTTCCCACCCATCCTAAAGACAGAGAGGGAGGGAAAACTCACTCCCAGCGGTGTTGTTTAAACATAACAATTGTTAGGTCAGAGTCTTGGAACAGCAGACAGACCTGGAGATACCACCCAGGGATGGGATAGTCTGAGAGGCCTCTACAGACAGCAGAAGTGGTTTGGAAATAAAAGTGGACAAACCCCACCCAGATTCCAAAAATAATGCAGAACAAGACTCACTCTGCAAACATATGAAAGATCTGTACAGACTTTTACAAGTTCRTGGTAATTTGAAATTGTCATTCTGCTTGTTTTCAGGGCCATTTCTTAATGTTTCCCTTTGCCCTCACTTGCTTGRTTTAAAAAAATTTCCTAAAGAAGCTTTCTGTTCAAGTGAGGACCAATGAAAAGCACATACAAACAGGATATTCAGCATCCATTTTAAAGAAACAAATTCATATATATTCAATCCAGTGAACATTTCTGTCATGATGGCTCTTAGTTTTGCTTACATCTGATAAGATGATGCACACGCTTAGAGTGTAGATTCATACTAAAAGCTTGGCTGGATCACAGCCATGATACTTGCCTTAGAGAATCTGAGGTACAGAGAACAAACATATTTTTACCATTTTAGTGTCAGTTAAATCATAAAATGTCTTTGCATAGGATTAGCTCTTTCTGTCAAACTGACAAGGATTTTTTAGACAAAGCATTAGCAGTGCAAAGGAAGATGATAGCTGTGAAAAATCCTCAAGATTTCTAAAACCATGATATAGTTAATCCCCAATGTTTCTGGCTTTGTATGTTGGTTTATGAAGTTTCCTTTTTCCTTTCTCATGAATAAAGGTAGGTAGGGAAGAGACAGCATAGTGACAATAATGAGCCCCCTATGGGAATCAAGTGGAGTAGAGAGGCTGGCACAAAGCTTTTTTCTCCTGTAATTCATCCACATACAGGCCTCTGCCATGTAAAAAGTGCACAAGGGGATAAAAAACTGATGGTGGTTGCCGAGTCTCTCACAGGGGAGAACAAGGCTTCCTGAGCACTGGTTTGGCTATTCATGTGGAAGCATCTGAGATCACTTAACATGCTAATTTTTTACTCTTGCCCTTAGGTTTTAAAATACTATTTATTCTTCCCATTTGCCAACATCTTATCCAGGAAAGGGTAGCTCAAAGAAGATGGTTAACTTTCATTTGCAATCTTCACTTTTTGCAGCTGTGTGAAATGCAGCACCAAAGTAATGTATTTTGGTCAAGCTCAGAAACAATTTGTATGTCATCAAGTATTGCTAACCAAAAATCTTCACAGCTATAACTGCAGCTACAGTACTATGTGACTTGTTCAAATATGGATCTAACTCCTTGTGCAGAAAAGCCAAGGACAAATCAGGTATCTGAACTTAGAGGCAAACACATTTAACTTGGATGCCTTGAGAAARGAAGAGAAGAAACAAAAGTCACAGCTTGTGTTTCAGAGTAAATTTATTTTTTGTGACATAAGTGAATTCCTTATTTAATCTGTAAGGGCAGAATAAGTACCACCAATACATACTGAACAGGTCATTGTAGAAAAGGATGTGTACACAGGATGAGATACTGAGGACTGCTTCTTCTACAGTCTGGCTACTCCATGAAGATTGCATTAAAGCCKGTAAAATTTTTAATGATTCTGGAAGTGAATACAATTAATTAAATCTGATGTACCACTCCCTCATATTTTTCTAGTCCACTGGTCTGCCTTCCCAAATTCCTATCTACTGCTATCCAGGCTTAATTTCATACACAGTTGTAAGCTGTGTATGATCGATCTGGGTTGAATAAGATTCTTGCCTCATTTCTTCTTTAAATATTCCAGCAGTGCAAGAACAGCTCCACAGACAAGTATTTTGTAGAGCAAAGCCTTCTCCAAGCTCTAGCCATATAACTGCACCCATTCTATTTTTCAGCTGTTGTACTGACACAGGATTCCTGATGGAGCCATTGGCAGGCTGTTTCTCACATGTCTGTGTGTCACTTAGAAAGCAGAGGGGAACAAGTCTCACTTTTCAATCAAGTTGCTTGTGATTAATTCAGACAGATTTGACAGCAAAAAGTAAACAGCATTTGGCAAAAGTCATTCTCAATGAGAGTGTCGTTAAGAAAGTCACTCACAGAGAACATGCACACACCTTCCCTCCCTCTCATTTTCCCCCCAACCTCTACAACATGAAAGATCATAATTTAGGTTRTTTTCCTAAAATTATGATCCCCATTGCTACCACATCACAGATKTACCAGAAGAGTAATTTCAGTTTCCAGTTAAATGAGGCAGGATTTTTGGACATCTGCCCTGCTTGATTGATGCAAATATATTCTGGAAATAGACCACCAGACCCCAGTGTTAAAATACCCTAAATAATATCCCATGCAGAAGAAAGGAGGAAGACAGAAGAGAGCTGGAACTTCAGGCTTCCAGACACTGGAAGTCTGCTGTCACCAAGGTGTGAATATCTTGTTAAGTGGGAGGTCATCCTGGCACATCATCTTGTCATCTATGCAAAATACCTTGCTTAGAATGCTCTTAATATAAGATGAACAGTAGGATTTGGATGTGAAAGATGAGCAGAAAGATTGCTTCAGCTAAACTTGCAGTTAAAATGGGATGTACTTACCTCCTTTTAACAGCAATAGCCTCTCTTCCCTGAAGGGGCTACAGCATCATCTGTGGGATGGGTGGGAACTGACCAAAACTGTTCAATCATGGTTGTAGGATCCAGTTGTTGAACACATAAACTAATGCCCATAGCATTTCTTGACGTAGCACAGAAAATACCCCCTTTCCTCCATGGAGAAAAGGTTATCTGGGAAGAACTTGGTTCAGCCAAGCCACATGCAACTTGGTGTAGTAGCTGCTAGATGAATTGAGTGCCTCCACCAAGGCTGGCGTTCTCCTTCTTCAGAGGTGCTCCTAGGCACTCCCAAACTGAGTAGGCAAAGGCAGCGTGAAAAATAACAACATGCCAGTGCACCTATGAACATTGTTGTTCTCTATCTTCATGCCAATGAGTGGGAAGTGTTTGACGTGAAGTTCCTGGGAGACATGCACGTCTTTCTCCTTTCCTTACTTGCTTTCTTATTTCTTGACAAGAACACTTTGGTCCTAGCTGGGAAACCCTCCAAGAACATCAATGCTGAAAGAAAACAAGTCTGATATGTAGAATGAAGTACCTTGGATCCTGCAAGTACTCACATCTAAGCAGCAACCCATGTGAAGCTGTGCAAAGTGCATTCTGGAAACTAGCATTCTAGAAAACACTTTCCATAAAGACAGCTCTGAAATATGTAGAAGACAAGGTCCTATTTCAGTGCATTTGCTCTCGAAGGAAGAAGGCCAGAAACAGTAATTAGTCTTTCAATTGTATGAGAAGAGTGAGCAGTCTTTCCACTAAATCTGAGCAGTGAGGCATGCTGTCATACAAGATTGACAACAAAAACTCTTCTGRTGCAGATTTCAGCCCCAATTTTCTGTGCTGTCTTTCAAGAGGATAAAGATAGTAAATAGTGTTTTACTCTTTCAGGAAGCTAACTTCTCTTGTGGATCAAAAGAACAAATGCAGGGTGAGGTGAGATGGGTGTCTGTASAGACTCAGCACTGCAAGTCAGCAGCAGTGGCCTCAACAAAGTGTCCTGACACCCTCTGGTGATGCTCTAGTGAAACTGCTGGAAGCATTAGCAGTTTTCTTGGACAGTCACTAACACAAATGCTTTCTTAAAATGTGATTCAAACCCAAAAAAGATAAATTTCAGTGGTTGCCCATCTGATTCTGTTGAACACAGCATGTTTGTAATAYCTGGTGAAAATAGATTGTCAGGACTTTGCCATCTACTTGAGGGAGACATTTTAAGATATTATTGCATATTTTATCATATTTTTTTTTGTTATTGTTTTTTTCCCCAGAGATAGATACAGGAAAGGCTTAAAATTAGGCAGGCTACGAATATTCAATTACTGACATACTATAGATATAATGACATTTGAAGCTGCTTTAGTGCCCAAGGACTCTGAGCAGAAGCTGAGCAACCACCACTTACTGAGATCATTATTTTCATTACACCCACAGGTGATTTGAAATAAGCAGCACAAATGAGGCAAGGAAAGTCAATAGACCAAGCAGCTAGTCACTTCTGCCTGCTGGTATAATCTCAGGTGTCCTCATAGTTCAAGAGGCAGAGTAAAGTGTTACATGGCAGAGTGGACAATAAGTGCATTTTCCCATGAAGTGTTTTCCAGAAAGATTGGTCTGTTTTGAGACTGAAGAAAATAGATATCTTAAARCAAGGGCTGTCAGACTGTGCCATTTCAACACTTTTAAAATTACATCTATCCAAAGAAAATCCGAATCAATAAATAATGATTTTCATTTCAAGATCAATAACACTTATTTCAGCTCAGCATTTGTCTTTCTTGGAAGCTTTCCTCTCCATTTCAGGATCATAGAAGAATGACAATCTTGTCAGCTGAAAAGGTGGGAAAATAGTTTGTGCCTCTCTCGTCCTCTCTTCTCTCTGCCCAGTTGCAGCATTTGTTACCACTTCCATCACAGCTAATCCATAGGAAGTGACCCCTTATTTGAGGATCAGGTGGAGACAAGTGGAGAGATACCCATCAGAATTGCTGGTGTCACAAAATTCCAGGTAAAGGGACAGAGAATGATGCTGAAAGCAGTAAGGCRAAATGTAGTTCTGATGGGCTTTGAAGGGCTGATTCAAAATCCATTGAAGCAGATGAGATCTTTTCCCAGACCCAATTTTGTGTGACTTCYATTTGCTGCTCTTATTTTTCCCTTGTCAAGGATTTCATGAGTTGAAGCAACATTTTATAATAATTTGATCACTTTCCTCACAAGCCTTTGAGATCACTAAGGGAAGGATGAGAGACACTACATTACAGAGCTGGACAGAGCACCTCAGACTTCCAAGAGAGGCCAAACCCGCAGGGTAGCCTCTCCACCCAGCTGTGTCTCAACTCCCCACACAGCTTTATTTCTGGTCAGAGCTGATAGCTTGACATTTGCTTGTTCCCTCTGTCAGAAAGTCAGCCTGCCATCCAGATCAAAGGAGCCCACACACCACTGCATTTGCTGTGGGTGGCCCTGCCTCCTGCCAGAGCCTCTCCTTGTGGGCATTATTAAGGTTTAGCCAAGCTGGCAGCAAAAGCCAGGAGGAGAGGCTGGCATGGATTTTGTAACACATTGTAAATGCAGATTGTAAAAAGTGAAGCCTCGTGTTTTTCATGCAAATCTTCCTACCTTCTAAAGGTTCCTATCCTCTAAAGGTTACTTACATTTATCAAGGGCTACAAGTTCTTGTGCTCCAAGGAAAAACCATCCTGAAATATCTAAAATGCAGCAGACCCTGCATGAATTAAGGCACCACACAGATCCTCCTGAGGACTGCTGTATGGGTCTTCCTTAGAGTAAAACACTCTTCACAGCTCCTGAAAGGCTGGCATTGAAAGCAATGTACCCTAAGCATTAATAGAAATGACCAGAGGTACGATCTCCAGCCTTTTCCTCTGGTGCAAATACTTTGAGCTTTTYAGCCATGAAGTTAATTTTAGCAGTGTGCAGCTGGAATGTTCTTTCCAGGAGAAAAAAGAGAGAAAGAAGTAAYTAACTGGCTAGAGAAAGAAGTAACTAACCATTGAATGCGGTATTATCTCTGAGTTCACATGAAAATGGGAATAGTCTCCCTCATAAGATCTCTACTTGTAGTTGCCTTTTTCTTTTCCTGCGAGGCACTGAAATGGACAAGTAACAATTGTAGGGCTCTGCACAACCTCTCTTCATCATGCAGAGTATTCCTCCTGCACCATGCCCCTGACAGTTACAAGGGTGTCTCAGAGGGCATATAAGTTGCAGTACAACAGGCATCACTACAGAGATGTGGATGGTAATTACAGCTTGAACCTCAGACTAAGACTGACAATTATCCACAAGGCTTCCATGGCTTTAGGCAAGATATTCCTGCATGTTTTGATGGCGGGAAATAAATATTGGATGTGCTTCCCAGCACACTGACTAGTCTCAGTACCTYAATAGAATCAGTTAGACATTACATGAAAAAGAAAGCAGTGGTAGTAAATCAACACAGAAATTAATTTAGAGCATTTGCTCCAATTGTTTTAAGTCAAAGGGAGAACTGAGTGTCTTAAAAAAGGCTGTAAGGGACAAAACTTTCCTGTCTCAGCAAYTTTTGGATGCTGAGATGGTTACCTTCCTAACATAGTTATCTTCCTCCTGTCTCAAGCAGAAAGAGCCTGTCTTTAGATGAACATGTTTTGACTGTGCATGGAAACGTCCCTGGTGCCAGTGATGGAGGGAAGCCAAGGAAGGGGCAGAGCAGCTGCCTGTGTAGCAGTTTGCTCGTGCATGGGCCACTGACCATGAGGGGTGCCTTGTGCCCCGTGGGGAGGGACTGTAGGCTCCTTAGGCTTTGCCTCTGGCAAGTGCTGCTGTTCAGCCACAAAGCTCCATGCAAGGACACAGCAGCTCTTGTCACATGTAGTTTGCATGCATAATGTGTGACTGTTTTGTGAACACCTGGACCACTTTTCACTGCTTGACAGAAGTAAAAGTTGATCACATAATCTTTGTGGGTCTTAAGAGCATTCCTGTTACTTGTTTCCCTCACTCACTGTGACTACCACTTTCATGGGAAAAAGGTCTTTTTTCATGCAGCTCAGAACCACTTGCATGGCTGAGTTGGAGTAGCTCCGTGACAAATTAATAATCCTTACAGCCAAACATTTTATCTGCTGCCTTTCTTCACATCTTGTCTATTCCCTTTCATTACACCTTCCATCCATGCTGTAACACAGATTTTGTTAAAACTCCTTGTATGGAGAAGTTGAGATTTTTAGTGACAAACGGGATGTTTTGTGGCCTGAATGTTACGTGCTACTCAACTGTCCTTATTCTTGATTTAGCCAACATTTGGAAATGCTTTTTGGCATGAACAGAATGGATCTTCATGGTCACAGCAGTGGTCTGTGTCAGTGCTTGTGTGCACTGACCCAGGGGCCTGGGGAGAAGGAAAAGGCTGGGTCACCCTGAGTCAGCACMCCCCGGACAATCACTTCACCTCCCTTTATCTGAAGACAGTGAATGATGGAAATAGAGCTGAGTCTCACCACTGGTGACTCTGCTAGAAACCATGAATACCTGCACTTCAGTGTTCCAGGTTTCAGAGTCTGTTCAGTCACTTTAGAAACAGCTGCTTTTTTTAAAAAAAATTCTTCTTTTCAAGTTTCCCCTTACCTTCCTGGAGTGAGCACAAATAACGCAACTTGTGTAAAAAATAAGACTATCGCTTGCAGAAATTTCTCTTCTGAGTGTGAACCAGTCAGTTTCAGATGGAACCACGAGATGTCAGTATATTCMCATAGAACAAACCACTGGAGATGGTTTAAAACTGGGCTGAAGACAGTCTAAGGTTTTTCATTTCCTCCTCAGAAATTAATGTTTACACAAAATCAAAGATTATGCTGATATGGAAAGGACTCACAAGGTCATGGAGTTAATCGAGTCCAGCTCCAGGCCCTGCAGAGCACTACCCCCAAGAGTGACACCACGTGCCTGAGAGCATTGCCCAAACACTTACAGCTTGGTGCTGTGACTACTTCCCTGGGRAGCCTGTTCCAGTGCCCAGCCACCCTCTGGGTGAAAAACCTTTTTCTAATACCCAACCTAAACCTTCCCTGACACAAGTTCATTCCYGCAGGTCCTGTCAGTTGTCACCACAGGTGCCTGCCCCTCCTCTCCCCCTCACAAGGAAGCTGTAACTGCAGTGAGGTCTCCCCTCAGTCTCCTCCAGGCTGAACAGAAYAAATGAGCCCAGCCACTCCTCACTTATGCGACGTGGCTTAGGAGAACGATTTATCCTGGAGAATTAAATATTCACAAAGCCACTAGTTTGAATGCACCTTTGCTTTACTCATGAACAGAATTATGCAGTAGCCATGCTATTTGTAGAATTAAGCATTTTTTCTTGCCCTCTATAGATTACATCCCATGAAAGTTTCCMAAGAGAAACCAGAAGAAGAGATGAAAACCAGGGCTGGTGTTTACTGAAAATGCTCATGACATCTGGATTGCTGAGTCATAGACATGTACCAGATTTTATTGGTTGAATATTTGACAAATATTTGTCAAATTTGTCAATATTTGACAAATGTTTTGTGCCTTTGATTTAATGACTTCCATGGAATTGCTCATGAACAGACTTTCCCCATCTCATAAATCAATTCTCATAACACACAAAGCAAGTATGTCAAAGAAAGCAAAAAGTGATGTTCACAAAGAGTGTACTGCTTGTGTACAGACAACTCAAAGAAGCAATAGGGACCATCTCAGACTTTGTTTATATCTTAGGCAGTCAAGCCATTCTYTCCCACCCAGAAGAATATTTTTAAGTTGATAAGATCAAAGGTGACAATGGAACTTAATTATTTGCCATGACAAACTTGCAGAAGAGCTCTCCTCAAGTTGAACCACACACTGGATGTCATTCAGTGATAGAATTTATGCACCCATGAAAAAGGAAAGCAACTCTGAAAGACAGCTATCTCAAGAGCTTTAGGAACTGTCTGAGGCTGTATGTGCTCAGCTCTGCTTGTTCAGTCAGTCTGTAAGGCTGGCTAAACCTCTCTCTCTGTGTTTGAAGGAGGCAAGATAATGTATTCTTGAAAAACATATCAGGAGCCAAATTCTGTTTGTTTTAAAACTCTTTGTTGCAATTCACACCAAGTCCCAAGAGATCATGTACGATCTACACGAAGAATCCAGGTTTTCTCACTTTACTTAGCTGAGCGAATCTTCATGTGTTATGTAGGTTCACTGCAGGTTTCCACCAGCACTGCAGCATAGCATTCAACATGTGGTGAGTGCAGATGCTAAGATGTAATATCTACTGAAAGAGAATTGCAACTTCACTTCTTCACTGTGTTATTTTGAATAACRTTCCATTCACTTAGGAAAAGGTATGCTGTGAAAGTCATGGGTCAGGAGATTGAAGACTATAGACATGGAGGAAGAGATACGAAATAGACAGGATATGATATCTTTTCAAGTTTTCTACCAAGTCTTTGGCATCTTGTTCAGCAAATCTGAGAAAATGCCCTTCAGATCTTAACGTGTGACTGCTGTGAGTACTGTGGGTAACATACTGGCATGATGGTTTTCTCAGGAAGTGGTTAGAGAAACTTTATGCGTTTTGGGAATGAGCCCTGAGGTCCAAACATTTTCTAATAGAACTGAATTAAGTGAAACTGGTACTGGGATAGACAAAAAGTCATGCCAACCCCTCTTAACCCCCAAGGTGAGCAACTGTTTCCCTCCTCAGGTCTTTCTTTGATAAGACTTTTCTGCCTGATGCAAGAGACAGCTGTGTTGTAGACCAATGCATCCTGTGGACTATCAGGGTCCTGCTTTTTCTCAAGTCTGAAATATGCATTTGTATTTCTGCAATGCTTAAAACCAGACATCCATGGTGAAATGAGGAAAATGGTGCTGTTTAACTGTGTCATGAAGAGGGTGTTGTATTGTTTTGGAACTTCTGGAATATGCATCAGTCTCATGAAAAGCCCTCTGGAATGAGTTTCACAATAGGATTTGGTTTCAAGAGCTGACATTTCACCTGAAAAAGTGGAGTTTGCAGATGGAAAGCCCACTGTTACTTCCTCTACATATCGTCAAAGCACGTCCTGGCATAATGAAACATTTAAGTGTTAAACTACATGTTTGGAGTCTCTGAAAACAGACTGTCATTTCCTCTGTCCACAGGTCCTTTCACGGCTGGATGAATATGCTGTACATCCAAGTTGCTACGAGAGCATAAGCACAGTGSTGAGAGGGAACTGTCACGTCCATGCAGGTGCTTGGGGCAGGGAGCAATGTGCCAGCCTGGGTGAGGGGAGCAGGTGGAGTGTGTGGTAGATTCAGACCTTACTCTTGAAGTACAAAGCAGCTAAGGTATTGGCTGTGAATCCTCATTGGTCACAGAAAGTAGGCATACTTTCCCAGAGACAAAGCTGGATTCCTACTCTTGTGGATGGGAGCCTTAGTCTTCCTCACTGCTGAAGTCTGTTTTCAAGAAAAGTTGTTTTTAATTCTAAGTTTAATTTCTTGCAGGTTTTCTGACTGCATCACTTTCAGACATTAAARTATCACAAAACACCCTGAAGTACATGCCTCCAACTTAAAACAGATTTAAATTTCAGTAAATGCTAAATTTAATTTTTAAAATAGAAATTCCTTAATAATGAAGAGAGGCTTCTTTGAGCTCTGCAAATGAGAAAAAAGCTCTTCAGTAGAAAGAATTTAGCATTAGGAGTCWTATTCACTCTTCAGAGTGTTTGGAAGCAGATCGGAAGAGTGCCAAAYGAAGTCAGCTAAATTTGCGGCTGTCTCAGTCATAATCCACACTGGGAAATGCAGGTTAAGCCACCACCTAGAAACTGACCAGACTGCTGCAGCCTTGGTGTATTGAAAAAATAGTTGAACATAACCATAAAGGCAAAATTGTTGCACAAATTRAACAAATTCCTGCTTTAATAGGCAAAGAAAAAGTGAAGAGGAATTTTCTTTTACATTTTTATATCAGAATCTACCTCTTTTCTCCTACTGGAGTTTTTAGAATAAAAATGCTTATGTGCAAATCTGGCCTAAGATTTTGCTTGAAACCTTGTGAGTTTGCTAAATCCAAGACAGAGAAACTTAACAGGGATTACAAGCCAGTTCTTCAGACAAAGAAATAAAACAAAAACCTTTCCAAAGAGTTCATTAATTCATGGAATAACTCAGATGGGAGGACACCTCTAGCTGTGCAACCCCCTGCATGAAGCAGGACCCATTAGAATAGATTACTGTGTTCCTTGTGCTGTCAAAGTGTTAGTGTTTCCAGGCTGGAGATCTTGCAATGTCTCCAAGCCTGTCTTCCAGTGAATAACCACCCTCAAGGCGAAAAACCTTTCATAGTAATAAACCGAAATTAATCTTTTTGCAAATCATGTCCTCTTGTCTCTTGTGCACCACATAATGACAGGACATAAAGTCCATCCTTTCTCTCCTCCTCTCCAGGCTGAATCAGCCCAGTTACCCTCTGCCATCCCTCATGTGGTCTATGCTGCAGCCCTAGCCACTGCAAGGACCTTCTCTGGTCACCAGGTAGAATATCCATCTTCTTGCTTATTCTTTATGTGGTTCCACTGTATTATCATTTAAAGGAGGTGACACCCTGGAATGGTGAAGAAGTGATGATCCTTGCTGCCAAGGGGACAACACTCTTATGCACTGCCACATTGTCAGCTGAATTTGGACAGAGGACAGCTGGTTATGCTGTGAATAAAAAGAGAAGTTGTGGAGGCACAACTTTTATACCATGAAGTCCTCAGAAGCAAATTTCTTTGTGAAGAAAAATATGCTTTTTCAAAGGCTGAAGGAGTCCAAAGCCTTTTTGTGTCTTTCAAAGATGCCTCCTCCAGGGCCTGAATTTCACATGACTGTTCCATTATGAAAGGAAAACAACACTTGAAATGCTTTGGCCATAGAGAAGGCAGCACGTACAAGCATGTTCAATCATGTTTTTGGTTTATTAGTTCTACTACAGGCACCAGAGCACATGAATGTAAGAGGAGAAACTTGCTTTATAGTAAAGAAAGAGACCTACAGCAGTGACAAATTAATTTCCATCCTGTCATGACTCATGAGACAGTGCTACAGTAACATTAACAAAACGTCAGTTAAAGCAGTAGTAATTATTTCCATTGCTAATACTGACTCTGTCTTAACAACGTTTACAGGCTTTGTCACATTGTCATAAAATAAACAGTAATACAGAAACAAACCAGATTCACCCCTTCGGAAAGAATGGACTTTATCTCTGCCCTTGATAGAATCATGGCTTGTAAAGGAAGTCAGAGGTCGAGGCATGAAAACAGCTCATGAAAAATCCCAGTGAGGACTTGTACAAGGCTTTCAGCAGCATTTCATTCAGTGTCAGAAATGCTGTGGCCTTTGTTTGCCAGGCACACCACAGGTGCAGATTACAGGAGTAGGATTCATTCCTACTCAAGTCCAAGTCAACTCTGCAGTTTCCTTTGTGCCACTAAAATGACAGACTGGCAGGAACTAGAGTCCCAACAGTCATAATTTTATTTCTCCTGTTGGACGTGTTGAATTGTGTTAATTTTTTCTCATTTTTTCTTGTGCTATCAGTGCCCTGGTTCTTCAGCTGTGAGGAACAGTATTATCTGCAAGAGTGGCCAGATGTCCTTGTGACTTCATACCAGACTCTTCAGAATCATGTATTAAAAAAACCTAAAGAGAACATGCCTTAACAAAAAAATCGTTGCAGGAAAACACTTTCTCAGTGAAACTTCATAATGATGAAACAAAAAGTCCCTAGACCAATTAACTTAATAGTTTTGATTTAAACATTTTGTTGAAAATGCCTGGTTGCCAGATACTGGTTTCTTGAGCTATGGATGGGCCTTAAGACTACATGTTCAAAATAGAGATTCAAACCAAGTAATTTCACATCACAGAACAATATTTCTTAAGGGCTGTGATAATGAGATAAAAATGGGGCCAAGTCTTAGTCTTCTCCGTGAAATGTCTTCTACCAGTGCAAGCTTGACTCTGTTGGAAATGGATGTCTAAGTCTCTGGGAGTTTAATAGTAAATAACATCTGACTCTTTGTCCTTTCCTTTAAGTGGAGAAGATAAGCAAAGGAAGCAGGTAATTATGCATATATGTCCTTAGCCAGCATAGTGGCTCAGAAGGCAACCCACACAGCAATAGCTCTTTTTCAATATAGAAATTTCCTTTCAAAATGACCTTATAGTGCAATTGAACTTCTTATCTGTCTTTGACTTGGTTGTTATATTCCAAGCTAACATGYACATAACCCAATATATTGCTCTTATGAGTCTCTCTTTCTGGAAATTCAGATGCCATGGCCCACAGAAATGTCTTGCTGAAAAAGTGACTTCACTGGAGGTAAAGAAGGTGCACAATTTCAGATAYGTGCCTGAAGTGTCTCATTTTCATACAGAGTGAGTCACTTCAATCTTTGTAATCACTATTGCCAGGGACTATGCTTTAAAAAGAATGTTGCATTTTGTAGCAAGTGAGGTTATTTTTCATATCAGCTAATGCTCACTGCACTACTGTATTCCATTGTCTTTCCTCAAACCTGAAAACTCTCTGCAGATGTTTTAGTGGTCCAAACTCAGCTACATTTGAAMTACTTTAAATAGAAGTGTAATTAAAGAAGAAGATTATCTATTATCTACTCATGTGAATTATCAGTACTTTTAATATAATAGAGGCCCTGTATTCCAAAAAATCTCCTGGGAATTAGTCCCAGGTTGCATTTTGCTTTTTAAGGCCTCACCTCTTTTTCTTAGTGTTTGACAATGTCAAATGTTCCCTATTAACTGACTTTTAGAAAGTAACAGCTTTTAGATAAAATCAYGCATTTAACACAATATTACAGAATGATTATCTAAAGATTGAATAAGAATCCAACTTAAAATCAGGAGTTTTTCCTTAAATTTTCATTCATTGCTGGTTTTTTGTATGAGGTTCTGTGGAATCAATATTTGATACATAGCAAAACCTACACAGAAGAGGTTTCTGTAGATGACTCCCAGTAGTAATAAAAAACTTGTGAAATTAATCCATATATCTGCAAAGAAGGGGAACAAATCCTTGTTAKCCACTTCTGATCAACAATTTATATGTTTTTAATGTATTACAGATGTTACTTTTCTTGTTTAATATGCTTGTAATGCATATAAAATTCAAAATTAAGGTATGTCACTACAAAAAATTTTCTAGCACCTTGGAAGACATTTTAGAAGTTTCCATTTTCTCTGGGAACAAACAGGGTTTGTTCCATGTGAATGATATAAGGTAGTGCTGGAGAGCCTMATACCCTGCCAGAGACACCAGCCCTGCATGTTGTCTCCCAGGTCACAGTTACTGACAACAGGATGAAAACCTACTAGATCTGTTCATGTTGTTCTGTTGTCCCAGCCAGCACTGTGTGAGCCCAGTGCCCTCTGGTTCTGCTGTCTCGTGGTGCCAGGAAAATGTTCCCACACCTTGAGCCACAACAGTCAGGCATTTTCTGGCTAGGTTTCTTTTTCCTTACTCTCCATCTGGTACTAATATGGTAACTTACAGGACAGCAGCTAAGGAGAGAAGCTGCTATTCTGGCAAGTTTTACTCTTTGCCTATTGAACTGGTTGCCTAGTTTTGTGGTTTCTGCTGATGCCCAGGGAGAGATGTGGTTATTTATAGATTAATACCTCCMTACTATAAATTTAGCCCCATACAAGGGGTTAAAGAGCATTCCTAAAGCAGCRGACTGGAAGCAGACTCAGACTGCCAGCACAAGGAGACCAAAAAAGTCACTAGCTGTATTGTAAATTATGTCCTAATCAACTTTCCTCTGATTGGTCTGTAGTTTCTCAGTTGGAGACATCTAGGTTATGCTTTTTAATTGTCCTGCAAACACCACCCTCTGAACTCCTGCTGATAAGAAATTAAGCTGCTCATCTTTTCAGTGGTGTTCACAGTTGGTTTCTGACCCCACCTAGTGTAGGCAGTACTGCAAATACATGATGTGCAGCCTCTCAGTGTCAAAGTCTAGGTGAGTCTACTTTGGTTGCACAATCCATTCCTAACAGGGCAGGAATGTAGGTTGTATATGCTGGTGAGATTGGGGTAACCACACCGAATGTCTTTCAGCCAAACACTATCAAGCACAGATTTTTTTCCATTAGCACAATCCCCTCTGTCTGAGACCTACTTCCAACCTACAGAGTACCTTCATCTCTCAGGCCAAACTTGGTTTCTCCCCACATCCTTGGTCAACTCYACATCTTCCAGGTTCTTTCCTCTTCTCTGTCTGCTGTGAATGGGCTTGTTGTTTGCTTTCTTTTTTTACTGTTGCCTCCTTTCTTGCCACATGTARTYTGTGCTATGCTAGTGGCACACCCAGCTTTCATCTCTGGTTCCTCTTCCTTTCTGCCAGTGCAGGTGTTGAGGCCAAGTAGTTGCAGCATGGAGGCAAAGGAATGTGTCGTATCCCACACAGCCATCAGCAGAAGCTGTGCATTGTCACAGAGAGGTACTACATCCTCAGAGAGAGCAGCAGAGTCATTGCCACAAAACAGCAGGTCTTCATTAGCCCCAACTTCTTTTACCTAATTCAAGATGAGGTACTGTATGAGAGASCCTAAATCCTCCTGTGCTGGAGGACCACATTGACAGATACGTTCTCAGCTGGCACACAAGAAGGGTCACAGATCTTTTATCAAGTCATGCAGGAGCTTGGACTGGGGCAAAATGATGCCTCTGAGCTCTCACAAGGGAGAAGAGTCTAGACATTACAGTTGCTCAAGTAKCAGCTGCACAGAAAGGATTGTGTAATTTTGTGCTTCTGACAGGCGGGGAGCAGCCCATGAGGRTTGCTGTACTGGCAGCACCTTTGCTTTTAAGGACAACGGCTGGTGAGGAAGAGCCTCATGGCTTTTCTTAGCAAMTGCATATGGTGCTCTGTCTTTTGCAGCAGAGCCATGGCCAGATATGGCATCACTTGGCAAAGAAATTGTAATGAAGCATTCTTGCTGGAAATGTTGCTACATGTTTTCTGAAGAACAGTTTGGTCACTGTGTGATGTATGGCAACAACCAAGGTGGGGTGGATCTGAGGGGGTGAATGAAAGGTCTGGCAGARGGCTACAGTCACTTGTGTTCCAGGAAAAATCCCAACATGTGGAGGATATGGCATTTGGGACAAACCTGTGATTCTGGAGTTGTTTCTAAATATGGAATTGTCCCCAGTCAAACACTKGAAGTGTTTCTCCCAGTGCAAAGTGCATGGTGACATCCTTAAAGACTAGGAAACCATGCCAGATCTATTCTCAGTGTGATGGTGGAGACACAAGACCCCCAGGTAATCTCCAAGCAAGAGGAGTTGACAATTGGAAGACCTTTGGTGTATGYTAAGAGAGACCAGGCATCTGCAAGGACTTTTGGAAGTTTTGGAAGCTGAAAGTTTTTCTTCCTTTTTAATCAAACTCTTAAAAGTTTAGTTGTTAGCAAATAAATAAGTGTATTTTAGCCAAACCTAATGCTACACATGGATGTCATCACAATGTAATATACAGGGGACAAGTTTTATAGGAACACAGTTCATTTAGTGAAATACAACAGGAGACATTTACCTTGAGTAAAGGCCCTAAAACCTCAGAAGGTCCTTTAAAATGTGCTTTGTTCTGTTAGTTAATTTGTCACTGCAGAAGTCTGTCTCTTAGGGGCTTTTCTTTTCTCTTATTCAGAGAGACTTTTTCCATTGAATGAAGCAGTGATATCATGTAATTTCTGATAGCCACTACCCAAAAACTGCATCCTAGAAAAATTATGTCTGTGAATGACTCTACCAAAGAACACCATTCTTGTGGATGTGGGTTCTTGAACAGCCCTGAAATCARTTGCCAGGGCTACACAAATTAGTTTAGCTCCAGCATTGTAAAATGTGTGGGTTTTGTCATATTATCTGATGTTCTGCTAAATGCCTCAGCCCCTGGGGCTGGTGCATTATGTAAGAATCTCTGCTTTTATTACAAAATAAAGTTCAATTTCCATTTTTCCAGCAGAATTTAGGAATGTGGCCATTAATAGTGCAGACAATGCAAGGTTACTAATCCCCACAACTCTCATTTTTAAGCCAACTATGATTTTTTAAAAGATCTGACTCATGATTCTTGAATGCCTGAGGGACACTCATGTATTTTCAAAACTACAACTATTCTTCAGCTTTTCAGCTTGATATCTTATTTCCTCAGCCTGACAGAATTGCCTAATTCAGGGACGTTTTTTCCCTTCTGGATGTTTTGAACACTGTAGATCTGTAATGCATTTCTGACATTCCAGAAGCAACCCCCCAGGAGCCTCTGCCATGCATCTGTTGTTGGAGGCTCCTTGGCAAGTGTGATACCACACATTAATATATCCAAAATCATGCCTGCCCATAAAAAAAAGAAAAAAAAAGAAAAAGAAAAAAGAAAAAAAGAGAAATAAAGTAATTTCAAATATGGAATGTCACTTTTGACACCTTTCTACGATGACACTTTCTTCAGGATGTAAATTTCATCAGGGAAAGCAGATATCTTTCCTTTTCCAATGTTTGAAAGCAGACATACTGCTGGGAAGTACCCATGTTTACACCATGACTTTGTGTGCAGCCATCCCACATGCTTTTGTCACTTTACAGGAACAATTGGTTCCTGCTTTTTCTGGCCCAGTATCTGGGGAGATAAAGTTATGCATTACCCAGACCCATGCTCTCATCCCCCTGAGAGGACTCCTGGAAGAAATGMATCCCATCTTGTCTGACCCTTGACAATGCCAGTGAGTGATGTTGCCTCTTGCATGACTTGCATGACTGTGCAAGGCATTTTCTTGCACACAGGAGGCAGAGGAGAGAACTGAGTGGGAAGAAGACAATGCCTTCACCAAAGTGTAGCTGAATTTTTGTGATATAGCTCTGGAGAAAGAGGATAGGCAAGAGTGTTTTAGAGGAATTTACTGGGATGAKCACACAGCCTRGKAAAAGCAYCACCAGCTGGCTTTGGTGACAACAGCTACCAGAGCTAGGGCTGTGGTTTCTTCATGAGATTTGTAGACAGTTGCCTAATAACTGCCCAGCKCAGCTGAGTGAAGAAAGGAAAGTGATGGTTGTTTGTGAAAGGCCTGTCCAGAGTGCTCCTGTTGGTGTGAAAAGCACACTGACATGAGTGGGGACAGCAGCTCTGGGGCAATGCAAACTGAGGCAGGGCCAAACACCCAGATATCCCAAACACATTTTGTTTGGTCTAGACTGAAATTATAGGCTATCTTAGAAAGGGAGTCCCTGACTTTGGCTGTATGTTGTAGCTCCATATATACCTGTAGGTCCCAGTGCTAGAAGCTCAAGGCGCATATTATTCAGTGGCTTATGAGTTCTTAGACACAGTTTTGGGCTAGGTTAAAACAATTCTTAGACATGGCCCAYTTTAGAATGGGCCCTCACCAGAAGGTGGTTGGAAGGTTGTCCACCTTGAGTGGTTCAAGAGCGTGGATGTAGACTGGTGGGTAGTGGTTGCTGTTACAAAGCCTTCTCATCCTAACCTTGGTAAAAAAAACCTGCATTTTACCTCACACATGGTACATTATAAAAAAGTTACAGCAATTATAGAATATTCTGTGTTGGAAGACACCCACAGGGATCATCAAGTCCAAATCTTAAGTGAATGGACTGCATCGGGATCAAAACCACAACTGTGGCATCATTGGCACCGTGCTCTAGCCAAGTGAGCAATTCAGAAACTTTTTAACAGAAACTTCATATTCAAAATGCAGAATCTGCCTTCTGCCCAGATTTGGCTTTAAGTAGGAAGATAATCTACTGAAGTTTTAATTTAGATTCTACACAGTCTCTGTGTCACAAGTCTTCACAGAGACTGGATTTTAAATGTGTGCATGGGCTAACCAACTTCTTTTTCAGCTGAAGGTAGGGTGTGGGAGAGAGTAGTTCACAGAGCAGAGCAGCTGCACAGGGAAATTCTGATGTACAGATAAGACAAAGGGCTGAATTGTCAGTGATACCAATCAAATACAAAGTTCTCAAGGAAAGGCAAACTGRCATTTTTTCACTATTGCCAAGGGAATTATAACAGTTTACACCACTTTGAAATGTGCAGGACATTTTGCTGAAATTCAAGTCCATCCTGCTTTTTCTGTCTTGCATCTTCAACTATCTTGCCAACACCATTAGAAATTGAGCTGTTGGTATCAATGAAACTGGGATTTCCAGCTCCTGCTAAGAGAGGAGTGAGTCTCTGYACATACCTCATGGACATCCCCTGTGTTTGTAGATGGCTGGGGAAGAGTAATGAAGTGGGAATGCAATGATCCATCCCTTGATGTAGGACAGAGAGGGCTGCAGGGCACAGATGATTGCATCTTGTGGAGCTGTGTGGCCWGACCAAGCAGTATGGATGACTCTGCAGTTTGACAGGCCTGGTCTGCAACCACACAAGGATCCTGCCATGGGAAAACCCCGCCTGCTCCACACTTGCCGGCAGGCACTGCTCAGCAGCTGCAGTGCATTAAGCTGGTSTTGTGCAGGGGGAAATCCAACCCTCCTGCATGCCTGTTGCAATGGTCAGAGGAGATGGATTTGGCCCGGTGAATTTTTTATTCATCCAGATGCTCCAGAGCTGCTACTGCTACTCAGAGGAAAAAGGCAAATGCTRTGAAAATGTCTAAGGCAAAAGCTCTCCACAGAAGCACTGATGGGAAGAATTGGTTGTAAGAAGTGGAACTGATGAGGTTGTAAGCTATTTTGGGGGCTGAAACTCAGTGCTTCTTGCCAAGCAGGATGAAACTTTGGCCACAGCTGCAAAGATGCTCAGGTATCTTACTACTCATGGGGAACATCTACATCCCTGAGCCCATGCAGGTTTCCCTAACATGACCTCTTCTCCAGTGACCCTCTGCCCACAGCAAATCTGCCACTAGTAAGGAAGCAGATCCAAGGTGGAGATGTGGTGAAGCAGTAATCAGAACTCCCTTTCCATCTGGAGTGGGATGGAGGAGAGGAAGGGAGGGAGGGAGAGAGGGGAGAAAAGGCTAACATTCCTCTCTAGCTGCCATCTGGGGACAAAATGTCAGGGCAGGGGTATGCAGGAGAAGTCACTGCCACTCGGCAACAGTAGCTTAGAAAGAGCTCAGAAAGCACCCTTAGAAAGGGCTCTAAGCCTACCTTTTGAGCCTTAGCTTCTTGCAGAGTTACCCAAAATGGTTTCTGCCCTGTGTGATTTTCAAATGGAAGTGTTTTGATTTAGTCACAAGACAATTTCAGTTTAGATGCAAACCCTTGACCCCCAGCTGTACAGCTGATGCACAATTCATTAGTTACTCACACAGAAACACATCCTGCACACCTGGGCTGTAGGAATAGGCCCACAAACTGTGAACGTTGCCCTCACTTCAAACRTATTTAATAATGTTACATTGACAACAGGCAGGAACAGGACCCTCAGGTCGAGTCCAATGAAGTTAAAGGACTAATGTTGTGGAAATGCCAGCATTTTGGAAGAGGTTTTATATTTCCTAGTTCTTTCTCAAGATTA
Organism: Alauda arvensis; assembly: GCA_902810485.1. NCBI lineage: Eukaryota > Metazoa > Chordata > Aves > Passeriformes > Alaudidae > Alauda > Alauda arvensis. Next base: position 216,391 of record CADDXX010000198.1, on the reverse strand, counting down.
AACAAACCTAATATTACTGGACAGTGCTAATAAATATCGGACAGGGAAATATTTTCTGTTCCATATTTTATGATTAATTATCATAAATGCCACCTGCTATGCAGAACCAGAGACGGTTCTTCTCACTATTGAGCTTTCTTCCCTAGTCTCATGCAAATTCCCATATCTATCCCTCTTTTGTAGCATCTTAAGGGCTCCTGAACACCCTCCTCTCACCCTGTGTGCCTCAGATGAATTTTTGCTGTGCTGTTAAATCTGGATAAGAACATAGAACCCCACTGTGGTTCCTGCAGAAAGCACTGTCCTGGCTGCAGTCCCCCTGTGGAAGCCTATTGTCCATGGGGAGCAGTGTGCTGTTAAGGACGTTTCCTTGAGGCTTCTGTCTTTGGTTATCCTCCCATTTCTTCCCTCACATCACCTGCATATCACTTTTGCAGTGTTTGCTCTTAAATGTGCTGAATGTGTTGGGTGCATCTTTGGGCCATGACCTGCCATTTGATTAAGGAGATGTACACACAGATACTGCTGTGCTAATTATGGTGCTCCCAAATAATAATGCACAGAAATGTTCAAATAGCTGCCAGTGTGACTGCTGTAGCAGGTAGATATYGAGATGATCCAAAACATGTAGCCAAGAACTTCATTGAGTTAAGTTCGCACTGGGACCTGATCTCCGCTGTGCAAGCCTCTCTCTGACTGGGATGTCACCAAGGATTATGGCTTCAAATGAGCAGCAGGTGAACTCTAAGTAAAAAAGATCACAGGCAACATTCTGCTCTCAGTTACACTCCATTGACGTCAATGGGGTTGCCTGGGGTGAGATCAGAGCAGAATTTATTTTTTCATTTTTAATATGTATAGTCAAAGCCCCCCAAAATTATTTTCAGCATACAGTGTCTAAAAACTCCTCAAGCTACACATGCTGTAAAGTTCTTCTTCCTATCAGAGCAACAGGAAAAAGCTATCTTGTCTGGGGAGCTGTTTTGCATGTTGCTGCAGGCTGCCACATTCAGTGAACGGAAAGGGGATAGGGTGCCTCTGGGACCTGTGTGTTGCACACCTCCTGCAGCCACTCATGGCAACCTGCCATCAGCTGGCAGGATGTGGCAGCTCCATTTCAAGTGTCCTGTTCCACTGGCAGACAAGCTACTGCATGGGTGCAGGTACTTCTGAAACTTGAGTATTTCCTCACATCACACCCTGATGTTGTAACACCTCTTGGATCCCAGCTGGCTGCAGAGGGATGCTGTGAGTTTCAGAGGTGTTACAATGATGGAAGGGAAAGGTATTTACAGGCCTGCGATTCTATGATCAGTCAGGATAGTTTATTTCTATCCTGACTGTGTACAGGTCTACAATCTTCACTTGAAGTCAAGTGTATGTTTGAAACCAAGCTGGTTRTCTGTTTTGGCATGCCTATAAACTCCCACTGCTTGCCTTTTGCTCCTCCACTAGCTAAAACAGCAATCAAGAGCAGCAAATAATGACAGACAAAACCTGAATATTGGAAATGTATTGATCTGACAYATGAAATATCATATACATTTATTTCATTGTGCTTTTGTTTGGTTTTAGCTTTGATTTTTTTAAAAGAGGTGTTGACAATAATTAAAATATTACAGGAGTTCTGATATGAAAGAGCCGGATTTTATTTTGTAGTGACTATATTTGTGCAGTAACTGCCAATACTACTCTCAGATGAAACAGAGGCTTTATTCATATCTTTGAAAGTGAGATATTACAGGTGCAGTATTCTGGAATCAAAATCAATGGGGTATATTAAATCCCTGATGTATTCCTGTTGTGAAACAYCTCCTTATTTCTGCAAAAAGGGATTCTGTAGGTAGATGCTCTCCTTTGTGGCCTGGAAATCCACACTGATTCCCTCCTTTCCCAGTTCCCTGGGAGGTCAGTGGGAGCTCTGCTATAACTGTATCTAAATGTAGGTCTTGTTTCTCGCTTGCTGGGTTTTGGTACCATGTGATGGAGAGCAGTTTTTGTGTGCCAGCAGCCATCCTGGTCCCCAGACTACACTCTTCCAATGGCAAGCACAGAATAAAAGATTGAAACCAGAAGCTGAGGAGCAAGCATTGTATATTTGTTGAGACAACCCTCTTTAGGGAAACAGGGCTGTCCTACTCCAGCTCAGCACCATGACAGCATTATCCTCTGAGAGGAGAGGGTTATTGAGAATGGGGTCTTTCCCTGTGTTATGATGTAGGACTGGATAATATTGGCAGCAACTGAAACAGGAGGCAGATCTCCCAGCARAGGGATTAGGTTTATATATTATGAAACAACTGCATTCAGCTCACTCTCTGTGCTGTATATACCATGCACAGCTAGCTAGGTGAATGATAAGGGTTACTTCTCTTTCTTTAGTGTTTACATTATTTCACTGCACTAATTACATCTCATAACCCTGCATAATTTTGCTCCACCACAAAACATATTATGGCATCTTAGATTGTCYTTAGTCAGTACCGTCAGATCCTGTGAGCTGAAAAATTACGGGGAAGTTTATAGCTAGATGATAGCAAGACATTAATGCAAATTTTAGGTTTCCCAATTGCCACAAAATCTCAAGAGAAGAAAAGAGGATTATTTTAGATTCAGGAATCAGAGCTTAGTAAGTGTTGAAATATTAGTAGGAGACCAGAGATTGGTCCAGATGGCTGAGGGTAGAGGCCAAGCCAAGTGTGTCTGAAACCCTCAAATTTAAACRCTAAATGGGGYTTTGGGAAGGGTCTGTGTTTCTTAAAGGACTTTAGAGAAAAGYCTTCCTTTCATCTTGRCAATTAAAACCCAAARAACKAAACAAAAAAGCCTCAAGTRCAGTATAACTCTTTCCTTTACATGTTACCCTGAGTACAGCATTTGCTCTTCTGACRCAAACAAYAATACMTTTCTGGCCACMTGTGTATTGGAGGTTGGGTTGAATCCCTTGGAGTTGGTGGCTACAAGGAGCTGCTTGTGGAGCTGCTTTCACTCAGGATCACTGTAAAGAAATGACTTGTGGTGTGCAATAAAAGAACTGAAATGATGTTTATCTCCTCCCCTAATGCTGGCATGCATTGTCAAAAATGCTTTTTCTATGCCAGACACCAAGGAGCTTGTCCTGCAGGTACTGCTGGCAAAGGGGGCAGGGTGAAGGGGGAGGACTGGTGTGACCATAACCCTATGACAATGTGACCTTGACTCATTTCTGCATAAAAAGGCACATGTGCAGCCCCAAAATGGGTTTCACTGTCAAATGTTTTGTGAGGATGCCTCTATCTAAGAGGCCAGCAGCTGTCAGCAGGAAGCGGCTAGGGTGCATCAAACATCAGGTTAKTGCATGCAGGGACATGTGCAGGCATCCATGTGAAGAGAAGACCACACAGTACATCCTCTTCATCTCTCTGCTGGCTGGAAGAGGTTTGGAGTCTCTTGGAGGACATGGCAGCTAGGGATTTGAAAACCACTTGTCTTCTGTGTCTGTAAACATCTGCTATCTTGGCAGGTTAAGGCATGCTCATTTTCTGGCTTGCCTCCAGCAAGGCACAAATAATCTAGGAGGTTCTTGGAAAGTATTGATGATAACTTTCTYACAGAAGAGGTGCAGAAGCCAATGACAATGGGTGTGGGTTTGCACCTCATGTCAACAACAAGTCTTTGAAAGGTTGTGGTGACCAGGAGAGGTGCCTGAGAGCTGGAAGAAAGCAAATGTCACCCAGTCAAAGGGCAAGAAGGAGGATCCAGGGATCTACAGGCCAGTTTGCCTCACCTCAATCTGAGATCAGGCAAGTCAATCACTACTCAGGCTGGGTTAGTACTGACTTGTGTTATTTCAGTGTGAATCACCAGATGCTTGGCTGATTAGGGCCACTGCCAARGCAATTACATTAAGTCTCTCTGAAGGATGATTTTGTTCTGTGTCTGGACAGTTTCTGCTGGAAATACCTGTCCTAGCCTGTCTACTTGGATGAAATCTAGGACTACCTAGGGAGAAGACATCTCAGAGGGTGATGTGGGAGAAAAGGCAGTTTTCATATAATTCAGTGGTCCAATTATGTCACATTAACATGCAAAACTGTCAGTCTCTAGCAGAATACTTGGAAGAAGAAGGGAGGTGTTCAGAGGTCTACAGGAAAAAGTCCAGCATGGTTCTCTCCTGCAAACGGTTTCTACTCATCACAGTGGTGAGATGTCAAGCAATTAATTGCCTGCAAGAAGATTATCTCTTCTGCAACTCTAACAAATTACTAATTTTTTTTGTATTTACACATTTATTTCAAAGTACTGTACTCGTCACTTCACGAACAGTTTGCAGTGGGGAAAAATGATAGCTAGGTGAATGAACACTCATCCTTGTCTTGTGTACTGAACTTCATGAACTGACTTCTTGGGAGTATTTGAAGTGCAGGGAGATAAGCAGAAAACTGTGGGAACAAAGGTTCATGCAACGTCTGAAAGCTGGGGACTGGACTTCTTCTCATTATTGTGTAGGCTGCTGGGACCTCATCTCAGCAGAAGCCTTGGGGCATGACTGTAAGTAACAACAGATGTAAATGCAATTATCTGTGAACTGCATGCATCTCAGCTTTGTTAGGAAAAAACCTAAGCACAACAGGCAACAAGCAACAAACGCATAATCCCATGAGTAAAAATTAAAGGTGCATTTTATTTTTATAGGGTAAGCCTGGAAATACTTAGAATCAAAGAAGGTTTGCTGTCACCAGCATTTCATTTTCACTGATTTCACTGTGTATGGAAACATCTTTTCATGACAGGCCCAGATGACCACCAGCCTTCCCATATGTATGATAGTTGTGTGACATCTGTAGCTGGACCTTGTGCACCTTTGCCATGTATCCTCTCTACTCTTGTTTGCTGTGTAAATTTAGATCTTTTCAGTTTAGAACAGTGGAGCTCATTATGACCCTTAATAAAAATATATGTAGTAGAGGAAATGAGAGATTAAGAGTAATCCCCAAAATGCAAAGGCATTATTAGCATGTAACAGTGATTGCTGGCAGTGTCATTTCTAAATGCTGCATTTGGCAAATAAAAAGGAAATAATTTCTGCACTCATATGGATGGTGCAGTTTCAAAGCCCTTGTGACACATTCCAAACAGCAATCTAGYCATGTAAAGGTCTTTGGTCAAGTCCCTCAATGAACAGAATTTTACCCTAAAAGACCAAGCTGCATTTCTTTGGAGCAGTTTAATTGGATATGTCTGGACTTAAACAAAAGAAATACTTGTAAGTTCAGCCATGAATCATTATTTCTGTGTTCCCTGCTAGGATTATTGTTGTTTCATCATCCTTTGTTGTTTTGCTTTGTTGTCATTGCTAGCTCCAGAATTTTTTTAATATCTTTAACATATTCTGTGAATGTTTCTGCCTTTATTCATMTTCAGAAGAGCATTTGTCTAGAGATCCTTGTTCCTAATCAACAATGGCATGTCCCCAGAGTAACATTGCTTTTATAAAGCCATGCCAAACCATGGGGATTCACACATTCACAGCACTGGTAAGCTTTACTGCATTTGCTCCTCAGAAGCACTGCTGTACCATGTTCATTGCAGAAACAACTGTTAAGAAGCAGTCTAAGTCAAGAGTTTCAGCAAACAAAGGAAATTCCAGAGGTCTGAAAGTACCTTCTACTGTGATATGGTATGACTGCACATTTGCTTTCCTCAAACCATGTAGTTAAGTACAAAGCTCTCATCCATAAAATGATGAAAAGTATGCGGAGTCATGTTCCAAGAGGATCGTCATCAATTAGGTTCTTCCTGAACTGATTATTCATCTTTTTCCCTGCTCCTGCAGATATTGCACCCACATCAGCCTTTCCACAGTGGTAAGCCTCTTTGCTCTTCATATAAATATTTGTGTTGGAAAAACAGGCAGTACAAATTACTTGACAGTTTTGGAAAATATARCGTAGGCCTTTGTGGTAGGATGGGGCAAGAAGAGTGAGTCAGGAGACCTTGATTCTGATGTTTCCTTAAGTCTTCCTAGAGTGTTGATTGTCTGTCTTTCATCTTAGGCAGAGACCTGGTGGTTAACAAGATGTTTCTGGAGGTTAAACTCCACTGTCATATTTCTCTACAGAAAGGCGCTTTTAGTCACTAATGCCGATCTCTTCTACTCCAGCAAATGCATCTGTTAAGAAAAGAAATACTATCAGCAGGGCAACAGGTGGCATATTACAGCCAATCTTGAAAGGTTATAATAAGAGGGAGTGTGTGTGAGCAAGAGTAGAAAAACTGGAAAAGAGGGGGACTAAGATGAAGGAAAGGGCAGTGGCAAGCTATTTTTCCTACTACTGCAGTTACAGGGTGCTGGAATAAAGGTCTGGTGACTTTGCAACACTGGGGTMGGGTACTGCCCTGGAAATTCATTTGCCCATTGTACTGTTCTCTGTTTGCTTAGAAGGAATTCAGAAGGGATTTGCTTTCTCTTGTTTCATGAGCCCCACGCTTTCACACTGACCAAAGTGGATACACACCAGCTGGCCATGTCCATCACCACTGGGTGGGAGAATTCCTGATTATACTTAGATCCCTCAGACCCCACTCTGTCACTTGCAGAGAAGCTCTGCTTGCACACTGCTTCTGAAATGCAGCCGGCTGGGARGTCCGCACGCCTTGCCTGAAGGAGCTGGATGCCTTCTGGATCAAACATGAATGACCTGCTGAAGGTGYCCCTGGTGCACGTCCTCAGCCTGGCAGCTCTCAGCTTGGCTGAGACACTTCTGAAAGGTTTGCTTGGAGGGGCTTTTTCCCTGCTTTTCCTCTGCCATTTTTTGAAGGAGGTTTTACAAAAGGGAAGGTGCCTCTGGTAATGGTGGGGTGGGTGGTTCTATAGCGTTCCAGAAAAAGACAAAAATGGTCTGCTTTCAATGGTCACTTCTTGGCTTTTRGAAGGATAGCAGTGAAAATATTCTCATATTTGTGTTTGGAATGGAAGGTTCTTTGTCTGTCAAGAGCACATAGTCTATTGTAACAGGCAGGGGAGACCTTTGGGTTCAGCCAGGGTGGGATGTGAAATGAAACTCAGAAGTACTAATGGCTGGTAGCACCAGTTGCTGCAGAGCCCAGCATACCTGTGTAGGTTTGTAAGYATATAGAGCTTCAAAAGAAATAAATACCTATGATGTCTTTACAAATAATATGTATATAAGTACAAATATTCACTGTTTGTTATAGCAGATAACATAGAAGCTATCATACMTTCTTTCTATCCTGTGTGCACACATGCACATGGGCGTATGCACACATACTTTTAGCCAACAAAAGAATTGTTAAAAAAATCTGTTTAGAAAAGTTTGAGGTACGAAATGCAACTGTGGTACCTTTCTGGATGTACAGTTTGGAAAACCCGGGGACAACAATTTTTGCTGAACAGTGAGGTACAATTCAATGCCTATGAGAAACTTTGTAGTTTCAGGAAAGTAAAATGTAATCTTAAGGGGAATGCCAGTATTCACGTGTTAGGCCAACACTGCTGCTCTTGCAGGGCTGTGCTTTTACAATTGTTAGTCAGGTTATTCAAAAAAAAAAAAAAAAAAAAAAAAACCAAACAAAAATACCAAACAAAACAAAAACCCCAAAAAAGCCAAAGAGGACCTTCTTTATAAAAATGTTTTGAAATTAAAATATTTGTATTTTCCTAACTCACTAAAGTAAGTGAACTCTGTGCTTTTTGAATGTTGTGGTAAGACAAGTGGTATTGGAGCGACAAGAAAACCAAAGAGGACAGGGATAGATTTTTCTCTGGTGTCACAGTGTAATGAACAGATACATTCCCTTTTCTAGGACATCACAGCTGAGCTGTTTTTTACCATAGTAACTCCACTTTCTCCAGGTGTCTGCAATGTTGCAGAGGGACTGGTTCTGTTTTCTGCATTGTTTTGCTTGGCTGGTTGGTCTGGTTTCAAAACTGTGAATTCAAATCCAAAGCCAAGGCATTTGGAAGCTTCTGGTGGGCTGGGGATGGAAGGGTATTYGGCTTTCTCATGGTCCCGTGACTAGCCTTGGGTCATTTTTCTATCTCGGGAAAGTACAGCTGACATCCAGAAAAATGGCACCTGTGTGGCTTTACACATATACAAATTAATTTATTTTCAATTTCTGTAAAGCCACAAGGATACCTTAAAAATATCAGAAAGCCCTCGTATATGCACATGGAAAGGCCTGTCTCTGTTTCCATGTGATGATAGATATGTCTGTACATTATTCAGACTTTATTTTCCTATCTTAAAATTTGGTAATGCACGCATCATGAGTTTAGAGTGCTTTTGGAGAAAACATGGACTGACACCAGCACCCAAGCTGTTTGGATGGCTTTTAGATAAAAGTACCATCTCAGCCATTTTGGGACTCTGTTGCTGCCTCACAAAATGACGGCATGTTCTKCTGCCCACTGTCCTTACTTGGGTTAAATATCACAAAGATTAAAAGATCATATGAGAAAATTATATATCCTATTGCTGTCATAGTTGCTCTCTGAGGATGTAGAATTTGGGAAGGCAGCTTTAGAATAAATTTTTTTTCCTGTTACTGTAGTGCTGTCAGTTTGGACACTATTTTCTTGGAAGCGTGAGGCTTGATTCTACCCAAAAAGCTGTATGCTGGCTTTCAAAAGGTACCAAGTCAGACCATGTCTATGCAATATTTTGTCATCTACTGAATAAAAGACACACTTTAAAAGTATGTAATTATTTCTAGAGAATTTATTTGTTATAGAAACCTGACGGTCTCTTGTTTGCCATAAGAACAAAATAATGTCATTATGCATACCAGCTCTTGGTGCAAATGCAGCTTTATTACTTGTCAGAGTGGCTGTGTTYATCATTACAACAGTTATAAAACTGGTTGCTTTGAATTATTATTACTGTAAAAATTTACATTTCTCAGGGTTAGAAAAGCATCCTTCCAGAGATCGAGGAATGTGGACAACAGTAACAAAAACATACTATAAAAAATTAGATTGCAAAACTCTGAGGTTAGTGCCATCAAACCCCAATAAACTCTGCCATGAAATAGTATCTCATTAGAAGTAGACAGGATAACCATCAGTGGGGGTTATTCTCCTAAGACAACCTTCAGTAGTAGCAAAATTAAGACTTTACAGAAATCTTCCATTTGGTTTCAGTGGCATGGGATTCATCTGGGAACAAATACAGATGATTCTTTCTGTTAAATGTGACCCAAAATGACCTAATAAAGTGATGCATGATACAATTTGATGCAGTGATCTTAAACAGTGAACTAATTTCAGACCTGTTGTAATTAAAATTTCATCCATATGATTTTTAGAGCTGTTTTAGATGTAGTTTTGAGATTTACGTAAGTATAGTCTTTATTGTTAATCAATGATACAATCTGAAGTCATATAATCTAGAATATTATTGAGGCAGATTCATGCTAATGAAATGTCTGAAGTGTTTAAAGTTTTACATAAACCTGATAGTGGAAGCTGATCCTTTCCTCCTTTAGCTTAATTCCGGCAGAACTCCAAAGATATTCTAATTTTGACTTCGATGTAAACTGAAAAAGGATTAAGGTACTGATTTTCTGTTATTCTCAGTCACTTAACTCTGAATGTCTTTGGCATTCCTTAGGGAGGGAAGGGCAAATTGTATAGAGTTTATTTTTTGCCTGAATTTGAATCTCATTGTACTAATGAGGGCCAGTAGATACACAGCAGTAGGGATTCTCTGTGAAAAAATAAAAGCCAGATACTGCTATACTCAGGGAGGAACAAGAAGACTTCTGAATCCACGAAATATTTTCAAGGTAGTGTTTCATGAATATGGTAGTTTATCTCAGCACAGTTGTCAGTGAAATTCAGTCCAGCCAACATGGATGTGTGTCTCTTGCTGCCATTGATCAAGACATTCAAGTATTTTTGGAGGAAGTGGCTGCAATGAATAACGTGAGCAGGGAAAGTGTGTGGCTAGGCTTATGCTTTGATCCCTTCCAGCTGTGCTTCAAGTCTTTCACCAGAATGATGGCAAATGTTTCTAAAGATACATTCAAGTAATGTATGTCAACAGGTCTGTGATAATAAGCATTAGACATAGCTATTCAACTTCTAACCCTCATGCTACTTGGTTAGAAACTGTGAGAAGAAGAGAATGTGTCCTAGTTGTGAAACAAATCTGAATTACCTGAGTGGTCTTTGTGAGCCTTGCTTAGAAAAATATAATGGGTTTGGTGTTTGTATATAATAGTGTGGGGTATTTTTGTTATTGGTTTGTTTTTTTTAAAAGATAAATAGTTAACTAAATAAATCCTGTAATGACAAAAAACCCCCCAGATCTCTTGCACTAATAAGGAGGTACTCTTCTCACTCCAGGGGTAGGTCAGCTTGGCTTCAATTTGTGTACTGCCCCTTGCACTTCCAGCCTATGCAATGCCACCCTTGTAGTAGTGGGACAGCCTCATCTGTGTCCTTGCAGTGCACCTATTGCTGTGAGTCTCAAGGAAGAGGTGGGTCAGAAACTCAGGATACACTAAGCTTGTTGGAGCTTGGTTCGCTTTGTTTTACACCTTGTGGAGAGACCTCAAGTGAAAGCGCCATTGAGTGACCCTGCAGGGGCATGGCTCCCTCCACCAAAGGTGTTTGGCAGGCTGTGTAGCTCTCTCCAGTAGGCACCAGAAAGCGTTCTCATTTTCTTTTTTTCCATGCAGCTCCYTTGATCAGCACTCCTCTGGAAACAGTTGATGCCCTGGTAGAAGATGTTGCCAAGTTTGTCTGTGTAGTGGAGTCGTATCCTGAGCCAGAGATTACATGGACACGCAACAGCATTCCCATCAGGTAGGGAGCAGCCCCAGCCCTCACCAGCACCTGCCAAATTTGGCAGTGCTTTCTTTTATGATACAGGAGATACCTGGAAATCTAAAAATGGGTCTGTGGCGGGAGAGAGAATGAGTGGCTGTAATTATATAGGCACTTGGGGCTTGTTCTTGCACCTTCACACTTGAGCTTGCCAGCAGTTTTCTCTCCAGCTTCAGACAATTCAATCTGCTCTCTTCCTCAGTTTATGCATTTATGAATGAGGAGGACACTATAATATTTAAAAGGAGCTTAGCAGGACTTGTCTGTCTCAATGTGCTTGGAAACTTGCATGGAAGGGGTTATGGTGTGCCATTCTTGTTTGTTTCTGTTTCTGGATCTTGAAATTGTCTTCTCATTGTTATGCACTGTCAGGCATCATGATGTCAACAAAGAAGGCAACCTTCTGGAAGTGTGCTATGGAAGTTGCTACCATTGCTTTTGCTCTTTTGCTGTAGACAGGTTTCTACAAAGCAATCTATACTTGATCTTCTAGCTCTGAAATCACATTACATCTGCCACATGGCTTCGTATCAGTTTCTCATTCTACACGGCTGTAACTGATTCCCTTTTTGAGGGAAAATGCAGCACAACCTTTGTGTAACATAGTCAATACCCATCCTCCACAGGAGATGTCCATGTTGGGCAGATGGTCACTTGAAGCATGGATCTCGGTGTTATGGTCAAACATCCAAAAARCCTTTGAACAACTGGCATAGGAAGCTTCAAATAAGTCAGCAGCAGAACAAGGTCTCACTGCTTGGAGAACTGATTTAGAGTAGGACAAAGCAGGAAGTTGCAAATATGAATATAGGCCTTCAGAATGTTTTTTTTCATTGTCTGCAATCTCAGAAAAATTTGGCCCTAATCTTCTGACCCTGTCTTTATTCCAGGAAGGTGCTCTGAACTTCCATGGATGTTATTTCCAAATCCAGTCACCTTTTTCCTAATTCCTTCCCCATCAGTGACACCATTACTGTAATCAAAGCAGGGAAAGAAATGAGCATGAAGGACTGTGTCTTTCTCTCTCCATGTCTTTAAAATGATCGTTCTCCATGTGTTCTAAGATAATTTGAAATCCTGATCATTTATCGCCTCAATCCCCTCTTCCGGAAGCCCAACACATCTTTTTTAAAGCCATTCCACCCTCTCTCTGAGACACAGTGCTTTGACCAAAATGGAAAATAAAGATACAAACATGTCTTCTGGTAAGGCCATAGAGGTCAGGTGCTTCATTCCTTTACTGGGATTTCTGAAGCAGTGTTAACAACAGCAAGTCTTTCACTTTCACAAGGCATTAACGGCTGGATGCAAAAGCTTAGACCAAAGACAGAGGAAAAGATAAGCTGAATATATTTGTTACTTTCTAAAAACTCAGGTGAAAGTATTTGCACAATGGAAAAGCATCARATCAGAAGACTCTTTTTCTCAAAAAAAAAAAAAAATCCCATGTAAATATATTTCTGTGTCTCTGTGTGTGTATATCAAACTTCAAAGGACCTAGTTATTGAAAGCAATTAATATCAGTTATTTAATTTCCAAAATTTTCTTCTCTTGCCAAGATTCCAGCATCCTAGACAGACAGCAAAATTAACCTTCAAAACAAAACAGTATGTAAACTTTAAACTTCAATGGGAATAGAGCCAGGGCAGAGAATACAGTCAGCACTAGTCTTCTGGATGTGCCTTTCCCTTTGACATCAAAACTTGTGCAAATAAACAAGAAGGTGCCCTGTGCTGAGTGAAATTGTTACCTGTCCCATCTTCCAGAACAGGGCTGCCCACAATGAGCCTTCCTTAGGACATGAAAGGGGACAGAGTCAGCATGTCTTTTACACTCTGGATGGTATCATGGCACTCTTTCTTCCCACATTGGAAAAGCGGAGGGAGATGTAGTATTGAATGGTGAAATGCTGTTGAACGGAAATACATCCCTAAAACATCATAAATGGTACATTCAGATTTGTACAATTCAGACTACTCTACAATTTTCAACAGTAAAAGAAGAAATCTGACATATGTAGTGGTCAGATATTTGATTGCTTGGGACAAAATCCTCAGGTCAGAACTCCCTTGCCACTGTTCATAAGAATCAAAGTCCAGTTGCATGAAGGTGTTTCCTAAAAGCATCGACAAAAGTGTGAAAATATTTACTGTAGTTTTGCAGTTTTGCAATGAAAATGAATACCTCAGCTCTCTGATTTCTTACCATCTTTCTGCTTTCCCTGGCTCTCACACACACATCTCCCCTACTCACATACCACACTTCTCTCATCATGTTCACATATGAAATTGGTCTTTGCTCCACATACTTTGTTACAATATCCTGTATTTTTGTTGCTCCAGCTTCAGGGCTTTCATCAGTTCCCTGAAACATCCAGGTTAAAGCCTGCTGTCATTAAACTACAGCTATCCTTGAATCCTCTAACTTTCAGATGGCTTCAGCACATTTCTTTGCTTGTTTGTTGTTTTTTTTTTTTCAAAGCAAATAGACAAAACCACTCCAGGATGTAGACACAAAAGTTCATGGTTTTTGGTTTGTGTCTTTTTTCACAACTGTAAAAATATTTCCATAACTTTAGCTGTTTAATAATATATAAAAAAAAAAA
>CADDXX010000198.1:134113-189774 GCA_902810485.1 Alauda arvensis | reverse complement strand
AACAAGTCAAGCCCTCCCCAGCACAATAAATTGAACAATACCCGATGACAAGGGCTTTGTGCTGCTCTGGAGAGATGACGAGGTGCAGGCAGCAGATTCCCCCTGAAGATGGTGGTTGGGGTCTCAGGCTCTCTGGTGCCRGGAGAAGTTGCGGCGCAAGGTGGATCTTGGGGGGTCCCAGGTGTGAGCCCTCYRGCGCTCCCCCGTGTTCTCAGTCCAGAGAGATTAGGAAAAAAAAATTCCCGGGAAGGCCAAAAAGGTAAAAAAGAAAGTAGAAGAAAAAACTACCTAGCTAACTAAAGCAGCAGAAGCAAAAGCAAAAGCTAAGAGAGAGCAAAAAGCAAAAATCTCTCCGTCTCATACTGCTGTTATCAAAAACTCCAGATGTTCAACGTTATTCAGAGGAGCAGAGCCTTTGAAAAAAACTGTGCCTCCCCCTCCCCCCAGACCCAACACCACGGTGTACAGAATAAAACATCCCACACAAGTTCAACAGACGACTGGGGATACAAACATCATCATGTCACCCTAGGACATTGCTGCATGATGTTTTAAGGACTAGAGCAAGACCCAAGTCCCCCAATTAATATATCAGGAGCCAGAAGAGCTTGCATCTTGTGATTTTGCAGATATTTCAGATGCATTGGAGGCTTATCTCCTGCGTTACCACAATAACAGGGTGAGGGTCAGTGGATGATTAAATACTGCTTGCTTATAGCTCCTCCTCACCTTGCTCTTTTAGGCTCCATACATAAGAGTGCCGTTCTTTGGGAAATAATACAGTGATTGTGTGGATTTCCTATTGTGTTCGTACATTTTTTTTTTTGTTTTGATAACTTGTATACACATTGTTCTCTAGCAATAAGCATATTTTTACATAGATAAATAAAATAGGTAAGCAATTTGATAGAGATAAATGGAAGTGTCTCATATCAGCTTGGCCTGAGCTGTTTTGCTCCTCTTTGTATTTACTTGCTAGACTTACAGAAAAAATTAAAAAAGGATAAATGCAGCAACTTAGGTGAGAAATACTTGGAGATCAAAGTGAAACTGACCTTGAGATTTAATTATTAACTTATTGCCATTTTGGAAGTGCTAAGCCACGTGGAACCTGCTGCTGCTGCTGCCAGAGGAGTGGTTTGCTGTCCTTGCTGGAGAATTTGTTTCCTCTCCAAGGTGGGATTCGGGTCTGTCATGTCAGCTGTAGAGACTGTGTCTTGCCTGGTCAGTCCTTGGGATGTGATCATCTGCTGCACAGAGCCCGCTGTGGCTGTCTCTGTGACTGCTGATCCATGAGCTTGGCATGTGGCCTGTTCTTGGCCCTGGAATTTCAAGATTTTTTTTTTATTTTTTTTATTTTATGCAGGTAATGTTAGAAAACACAACTGCTGCAGGTTTCTATATATTTAAAAATGTATTTGTCAGACCTTCCCTTATCTCTCACCAGTGGGAAGGTAATGGTAGTCACTTTACTTTTTACCTCTCCTTGACTGCCTAGTTTAGGCTTGCCCCTGAGTGAATGGTTGTGAGCTGAATGAATCAGAATGGGTAGCTAGGCAAATGGACTTCTCACTGGCAAAAATCACAGTGAAACATGTTCATGGTTCTTCAGAGCATACAGAGGTGTTTTAGGCAAGCAGAAATGTTTTTTTATGGCTTAGTAAGCAAAGTCCAAGCCCAGAGACACCTCTGCAGACAAGAAATAATTCTGACCTTTCACACTTCAGCTGCAAAAGAGTTATGGGAACACTGGCAAACACAAACAAGAAATGTTTGCAATTTAGCTAAGTACTTACACATTAATTTTGCACAGTGCAAAGTCTTTGCCAGGATATTTATGTCAGGAAACCTTCCAAGACAATATGCAGTTTACCAGTTCCTGCAGCAATTGGATTGGATTGTAGACACATTGGATCTCAACTCAACACTAGATACAAAGGAAAATGTGTTGTGCACACAGGATTTGCCTTTACACACCTTGTTCTGCACCTTAGCTGCAAAAAAATAATTATGCATAAGACCTGGTTTCAATCACCCAGAAGGCCATGTTTCATTGGTAAATACAAAGCAGCTGGGAAAAGTGAGGCAGGTTAAGGTATCAGATCTGGCAGGATGGGCACACTGGGTCTGGCTCAYGTGTCAGGGCAGGCTTTGGCTGCAGTGGGAAGAGAATATTGACAGCTCCTGGTGGCCTTACCTTGGTTTGGACTACTGGGGATGCACATGCTTTGCAGCATGCCAGGACTAGCAACAAACTTTTGGATGTGAACACCTGTGGATGCTGACAGATAGATTAATTCACATACATGGGAAAGTGTTGCTCATATTCTCTTAAATGCAGGGTTCACCAAAGCAACTGTGGCCTCTGGATATAAAGCAACCTACCCCACACCCCAAAACTAGTGCTTGACGGATCTGGGTGTTGCCTTTTTCCCAACCTGGAAATGAAACTCGAGGTAATTTTAGTAAAAAGGTAATATAAGAGTGGACCTTTATTTGAAGGCCTTCAGGGGCAGTTATGGAAAAATGTCCACAAAAGCCCACCCTCCCAAAGATGAGTACATTTTATAGGTTTTAGGAAATTAGCATAATTAATAAAAAGCACCAGTTAGGAGGACAAGTGGTGATGTAAGTCCACTGCCCATCTCCCACCTGCCCCTCCCCTCCAAGGTCAAACCCCTTCTCTGGAGTGCCCTCCTTGGCACCAGCTGTGTCCATGAAAATGTATTTTGAAGAGTTGTTCTCTGCCTTGGTTCCCAGAAGGAATAGCATATGGGCCCTGCACTTCTCAGGGCTTGGAGCTCTGGTATTTGTTTTGTCTTTCTGCCCAGGGAAAGGCCACGAAAAGGTACTGGCAAAATTAGCCACTAATACAATAGACTACAGAGCTACAAATGTATGTGAGAAGAATACAGAGAACATGTAAAAGAAAACCAACAAAAACTAAACAGCATCACTGGTGCTCTGGGCATCACTTAGTCCTTTCCCCAAGGCAGCAGCACAGCCCCAGGCAACCTACACAGCTGTCTGGTTGTGACTGGCCAAATCCAGCCTTCTTTAACAAAAAAATAGGCCTTACCCAGACTGAGGGCAAGCATCTGCCAGGGCTGTGGGACCAGACCCCAAACCTGGGAAATGAAACATAGCTCAATCAAAGGCAATGGAGAAAACAAGTCACCTGGAAAGGGTTAGCCATTCAATATGAAGGCAGGGGGGAGGGCATGCTGCTTTAATCTTTTTATAGTATAAAAATTTTGTGACTGAATTAAAGCCCTACTGTTTGGACTGGATGATGTTACATAATTCTCAGAAACGAGAGCAGCTGGCCATGGTACAGATACCTCCTAGCAAGCCCTGCAGTGCACAGAACATCATTTACCAAGGCTGTAAAAAATACACTTATTAAGGGGCTTGGGAGTGAAATTTGACATGCTGGCTTGGCTTTTAGCTGTCTGGATTTCATTTACAGCTCCTCTGTTTTATTTTCCACTGAAATAAATAAATAAATAAATAAATAAATAAAGCTGTCTTTACCCACTTTCCCTAACTGCTTTTTGGCATGCCTGTGGGTAAATCCAGTGCAGAGAGCCCAGGGGTATTGATGAGAATGTTGCTAATCTTGTGAAGGCAATGTAGCTAAACAAGCAAAGGCAAAATCCACATTTAGGAGGATGTGGAAAAAGGCAGACAAGTAAGGGTAGTATTAGAAATCACCTGATTGTTAGAAATTTTCACTCAGAGGAATGCTGAGAACAAGAAAGGTCCTAAGCCCACCAAAAAATGTGAATTGTACAAACATTTATTGCTATTTCCTGATCCTTCCACTTCCTGCCTTTCACGCACCTCTTCCTGCCAGCTACAGCAGCACCAGATTTGTAATTTCTTCCTTGCTTTGCCTCTTTTCTTTACTTGTGGAATTGGGGGCGGGGGAGGTGAGGGAGAGGGCAGAAAAATCATGGTYGTGGGGACTGTGTTCTGCCATTTAGGTGCAGGACAGATTTCATTGCTCAYACAGTTGCCAAAATGGACCCTGAGCTTATCCTGGTGTTCTTGCCCATCTTTGCAGAGGTGGAAGATGACACTGGCTGCACTTACACAACCCATGCTGACTTTCCCATAGCACTCAAGTCTGACARCAATGTCAGATCATCTGCCCATAGATTATGTGGATGAGAAATAGCTGATGCAATTTTTTTTTTAATATTGTTTCCCAAACTGATTAAGAACCCTTTGAAAAATGTGTCCCTGGATCGGCC
The DNA here is from genome assembly GCA_902810485.1 of Alauda arvensis. Lineage (NCBI taxonomy): Eukaryota > Metazoa > Chordata > Aves > Passeriformes > Alaudidae > Alauda > Alauda arvensis. The sequence continues at coordinate 185,518 of CADDXX010000198.1, read as the reverse complement.
AATCAGCCACGCTCCAAAACCTGCTGGGACCCAGAAAGTCTGGCCCTTGTCCAAGGAAATTTCTGATTTAAAAATAAAATACTATAATTCCCACCGCCGCAGTTTATTCCAGTAATACCATATACAGCTAAGTGCTTAAGGTACATAGCTAAACTTTAAGTAAAATACTTGAAAGCATGCAAGTGCAAGTACCTGAAATGTTAAAGAATTAAATCTTTAACTTCAGTTTTGAAGGTCTTGAAAAGTGCACATTATAGCACTCGGGACAGAAGGAATTTAAATTCTTCCACACTTTGGAAATCAGTTGTGTTCCTTATAGGCCAAATTTTATTTAGCCATCCCTCCCCACAGTATTTGCTACCAGAAACATGTGAATGTTTAGGAGCTGTTAATTGATTTTTATCCCTATATTTGGTGTTTTAGGATTTTAAGAATGGCCTGATACTTTACCTTTCCTATGCTGGCAGACAACTGCTTACCTAGCAGTGTGCTGGGCTGCTAAAGCAAGTCCAGTGATCAGTGCTGATAGTTGGACCCTGGGAAGAGGAATGCAGCTTTCTGACCTCCCCACAGGCACCATGCCACGCATGAGCTGGGCCATAGTGCTTACTGTGGCTTTGCACCCTGCCTGTGCTATTGCCATTTTCAGAGAGTGTCTTTTTTTCCTCCCCGGCTGAAAGATCCTAGCAGATTTTGGGAGAGCAGCTGGCACAGAGGAGGACATATGTGCCACTGTCCAGCATCAGCTAACTGGGGCTGGTAATTTATCACTTTGGTATACACTGGGCAGGGCCTGAGCAGCAGAATCAGAGAGTAGCATCAGGTGGGCAAGGGTTCCAGCAGCACACTGGGCAGCACAAGGAAGACACTAAGAGCTGTATTCCAACTCTGGAAGCTAATGTGCTGGCTTCAGCAGGAGCCATGTGAATGTAACTGCTGCCAGAGGATAGGCCCCAAAGTTTAGTATTTCTCCAAAAGAAGTATAAAAATAATTATGAGCTTAGCCTGCAATACTTGGGTCTGAATTCATAACCATCTGGTGTTAATGGCCTGAAGTGAAACTTCAGACAAAGGTTTCATTTTACTTATTATTCAGGAGAAAAGCCTCTGGCCAGTGACTGCAGCTTTGCCTATTGCTGATGGAGCTTCAAACCTCTGCCTCGCTGAGGGGTAAGGGGGTGCAGAAGCCTGATGCTGCTCTGCTTTGACTTTAGGCAGGTGTCACTTAGCACAGATTGTGGGATTGCTTGGAGCACACAGAAGAATTAAGAAGCTCAATATAATATTTATCATCTCACCATTTTTGCTTCACTGACATTAAACTTAATCTCTCTAAAAGACCCTGCCCAAGAGTTTATTGAATGACAAAAAAGCTTTCCATGCTGAAATTAACTCTTACTGCTACTTATCTATGAGCAAAAGCTGTTTTTAGGCTCTTTGTCAAAACAAGTCTCGGCTGCACACCAGCTCAGAACTGGGTGGAAGACTATGTGGAAAGCATATGCTTTTTTTTCAGTTCAATTGAAATTTTGCAGACAAAGCCTTCCCATCCCAAATAGTGGGGACAGATATTCTTTTTCTGAACAGGGCAGACAGAAGATGGTGATATGGTGATTCATGTTGATAAGGAGAAACACGGATAGAACTGGCAAGCAAGATCTCAGGCTTTTCTTACAACACCAGGTGAAACTTCCCTGCTTATTTAAGTTTCTGATGGAGACTTTTAGACATTGCTGTGTGGTCCAGAAGGTGTTATTCTCTAAGCATGAGAAATCTGAGTAAGAAATGGCAGTGCTATTGAGCCTGCTTCTGTACAGACATTCTGGCATTTCCATTAAAAATTTTAGGTCAAAACTCAAATGTTCCAGGTGGGAAATGTCTCTTCTCTGCTTTTCTCTATATGGTCCAAGTACAGCAGCTTGTGAAGACCATCAGGATTGTGTTTCTGGATCAAAATAAGTTTTCAACAGAAATACTTCAACTGTTGCTTCTGGTCAACAGCACCCCCTCACCCCTCCACCCTCCACAAACACTCCCCCAATAAATGRAAAACAACAGCCAAAAAAAAGGTAGGGGAGGAGTGAAGGGAATGCTTGTTTTGCGTATCTGCAAAGTGCCCAGTAAACATATTTCCACAAAAGAATCAAGAGCCATGGAATTTAGAAGCCACTTTAAAATTTACTTTTCTATTGCCATCTCATCTTCCTGAAGTTTTTGCCAGCCATTCTCTCATACCTTGATGCTTGATGTTAGACACTGTTCCCTAAGGGCAGCTTGGTGTTGTGTGGAAATTGCCAGTGTTTGCAACACTCTGCTGCAGTTCTTAAAACTGCAATCAGATTGAGATGTTTATCTGACCTTTAACCTCCATGGTAGTCCTTAATGGTTTGGAACACGTTTCACAGGAGGTCACCCTGGGCAGGCCAACATGGTAGCTTGCTGCTTTTTTTGCTGTAAGCAAAATCTGCATGCTACTGAAGATTTTGTTCCTGGTTTTTCTTGCGCATTTCCTCCTCCGAGGCTTTGGACTTGACAAGAAATTTCCAGAGGTAAACTTTTGGTCTGTAAGGTGCAGAATGTAACCACACTGAATAATTTTTTTCTCTTCCTCACCTCTCTCCCAACACTGTCACTCACTGGGAATCCTGTCCTATGCTCTGCTTTTATTCATGGAATTATGACTTACATCATGACCTGCTGGGGGGAGGGAGTATCCTCATGTCAGCACCAGCCTCAGTTTTACATTATCATTCAACTAGCTCCTTTGTCTTCTCTTACAGTGTTTGCCAGAATCCTGAAGGCTCCTGAATCGCAAAACATCACTTTTGGGTCCATGGTGACATTGCGGTGCACAGCGGCCGGCCTTCCAGTCCCTACTGTCACCTGGCTGGAAAATGGGAAAGCTGTAAGTGCCTGTTCATGCTTTTGGCACTGGAGGACTGCTATCAGCTGCAAGCAACAGGGCTGGTAGTCAGCACCAGTTTATTCCTTCCTAACTTAGCAGCTTGTTTTTCAAACTGGTTGAGTCCAGCTCATCTCTCTGCTGCAGTTTTCTCCTCTGAAAAAGCATTGTCCCGCTTCTCCGGGGTATTGTATGACTTCATTTGTTAAGATCTGGAAAGCTCCAGATGAATGGTGCTTTAGACTCTTTAACCTTCCTCCAAGCCAGAATTTCTAGGGCTTTGTTGTGCATTTCTGCAGCTATCTTTCTTTTCTCTTTTTTATAATGTGGTGTCAATAATAAAGCAAAATTGACCATTTGTGAAAGCAGCATAAACCAAGGAGTTAGAGCAAACCGTCTTGAGGTTAAATACTTGTGGAACAGCATTATGCACAGCATATTTGAAGACGAGAATAGATTTGAAATTTTCTAGACTGACCTAGGTGATGTGAAATACGTCATCAATTTATCCCTGGCCAGAAGCATGTTCTTAAGAAAGGCATGTGCTCTTCAGTGGCAGGCAGCAAGGGATGCAAGTCCATGGTGCCACATAGGAAAGATTCCATGGTCTAAGAATCCTGACCACTTGATAAGGGTGCATGCTTTCAATTTTTCTGGCTTTCATGCCTGTGTGAAATTTGCAATGCCTTCATTTCAGTGAACTGAAGACCTGCTTGACTCCTGGTAGTGCCTGTGTGGGACTGAGCAGGGCACCACAGTCATGGCAGCCCTGCAGCCCAAGCCTGCCATGGGTTTCCTCTAGTCTGCATGTGCTTAAGGTGAACATGTTTTATACTCTCTCTGGTCTTTTGACAGTTTTTAAAGGATGTGAGCCCCAGGGCATGAGTCTGTGGAGGCAGGTGGAGTGTCTGCTGAGTGCAGGCTGGCTATCATCATCCTGGTTTATAGCTCCTCTTTCCATACACTAAAATGTGCTTTAGACCCCATGGCTACTCTGCAGACTGTCTTGCCTTTCTTGCCTCCTATACCTTATTGTGTCCTCCAGTCTGATTACGGCTAATTTTCTGTACTCCCTCAATGTTGCTAGGCAGAGCAGCAAAGGGATCAGATCAGCCTCTGCTGAGACCCATTGGTGCTGGGTGGTTTCTGACAGTATTTAGTTGAGACAACTGCAGGTGTTTATTTAAGACTTCTTGCCCACTATGAATGAAACCTTTTGCAGGAGTCTGGGGTGCTTGGCAAGAGCAATAGATTTCCAGAGCACAGATCTGTGCTCTGCCGAGATCCCACTGCATGGGTCCCACATGAGATGATGCTCAGCTCCTGCCTGGGCCACTGCCTGACTGATCATATCTGCTCTGCCCCATTCTTATTCTGAAAGGCATAGCCCAGTCCCAGGCTCCAGAGTGCCTCACTTTAAATATGGCAAGGAAACCGTAATGAGAGCCCATCTCTGGGAGAGTCAGCAGGAAGCCAGTGGATTGGAGATGGTCATTCTGAGGGCTGGTTCACAGCAATGACGAGTTGTTTGAAGATGCAGCATGCCTGTGGCATTATGGTCTCTGAATATCAACCTGTAATTGTCCTGAGGCTCAAAGAACAGGAGTCTACTGAGCTTACTGAGCTGCCCTGGAAGAGGAGGATGGAAACTCCTCTGTGCAGCAGCTGCCTGGCCTACCTAAATAGAAACACAATTCATTTTCCTCCYGCTATGCACCACAGGACATCATGAACCTTACAATGTAGTTTTCCACACATCCAGGAATAAATGAGSCAGGTGTGAAGATATGAAGAGGTCTCTAATTTCTTGGTAACTGAGGTGATGTTTTAAAGGCTAAAAAGAGAACTCCTGGAAACAAATCTTACGAAATGTGCTTGAAGAGGAAAGGGAATCAATTAACACAAGTGAACATCTTGAAGTTTCCAGTAAAGAAAACAACAGATGGCCAGTGTGGAAGTGSTAGGCACCACTGCCTGTGATTTTCCACTGTACATGGTAACGTACTGCTTGCAGTTACCTGAGCTACCGCTTCCTCCTGCATCCCAAACCAGAAAGAACAATCCCAGTTATCTGTGCTCTGCAGGCACAGTCCATTGCTGCCAGACATGGTATACCTGAGGCCTGAGGAGCCAGCAGGGACAGAAGACTGGATTAGCACAAGTGGCTCACGGCAAGCCTCCACCTTTCCCACCAAGATGCTGGAAGGCTGGGGTGGCCTATAGGAAAAACTTCCTTCCCACTGAGAAGGTCCCTGCATCATTTTAGTGCTGACTGGTTTCTAGAGAGAAAATGATTCTAAAACTAAATTTGAACAGCTCTGCAACAGAAGAGATATCTGTGAACAGATATCCCCTGGGCTCCTACCTTCTTAAACTGATTTCATATTACAAGGCCAAAAATATTCCTGGTCCCTCCATTTGCACAGTGACTGACATCCCTGGTGCAGTACTTACAAACTGTGCTGGTCTCATTATTTAGTGATTTCTTTCCATCAACAGTCTCTCACCACTGAGAGTGAGTGAGGCAAAACAAATATATTCTTTTCAGCATTTTCTTTTCATAGAGCACCCAATTTGCTTACAAGACATGTTACAACACTGATGAGTTCCTTCTTGCTTTTTCAGTTATTGCTGTCAATACCTATGGGTATTTCATTTCACTGAAAGATCTCATTGAAAGCACATTTTTACTGACCTCCAGGGAGCTCAGATTGATATCAGTCTCTGTCTTAGTTACAAGTGTAAGTAGAGTGCCTCACTGGGGTGGATCCAGGGAGAAAATCTGCAATGTCCTTTGAGTCAGGTCACACCCATGGGATCCACGGGCAACACATCTCACTTGAATTACATTTGATGCTTCCTATCAGTATGAAGGTTAGAGCAAGCAATGCTCTCCTTCCTACTGCCTTTGCCAGACAGAGTCTGTGTGTACCATGCTCTCCTACTTTAATGAATACCATGTTTGCAGGAAAGACTTGATGGTAAATCAAACCCAATGGACAAAAATCAGCACTCTTCAAGCTCATTTAAGTGGGAATTACTGATCTGGGAAAAGAGGTGTCCAAAATCATAATATTTGCAGCCCCTGCCATGTTTCCAGATGTGAGATAAGAAAATCTACCAGCTATCTGCTGAAGTATTGGAGCCAGGGCACTTTCTTTGCCCACGACTGCTTTGAGAGTATGGCAGTGGTTATATTAATCCAGAATAAATGACTTCCAAGCTATTTTCTTTTCTTCCTTTGTATCGTGGATATTCACAAAGTCATCTTGTGCCATTTCTTGCTAAGGCATGAAGGGGCAAACAATCTAYTACAAGAAGCCCTATAGTAATTAGCCAGCTCAATTACGTAAATTGAGAATTGTGACTATGACCCTCTTGAACTGAAACCTAATTGCAAAAGTATTGCTGAAGTGTGAAATACGAGAGATCTTTTAACATTTATTTTTGTGTGTGAAGTCAGCTGCTGTGAAAGCACTAAAGTAGTGCCAGCAGCTTTAACTCTCTGCCACTTTTGTCCCCTTGCCACATTTTCCTCTGCTAATTTAAATGCTTGGGACTCTGTCTCTTAGTTTTTTCCTTGGTTTGCTTGTTTGCTTCTTTTTTGGAAACATTACAGCACTGGGCTTTCACCCTTTTAGGTTTCTGCGGGGTCTATAGCAGAAAGTGTCAAGGACAGAGTGGTTGATTCCAGACTGCAAGTKTATGTCACCCGACCTGGCCTGTTCACTTGTCTCGCCACCAACAAGCACAGCAAAACTTTTGGAGCCGCAAAAGCAGCAGCAACCATCAGCATTTCAGGTATGCATTTCAGGAAAGAAGAGGCCATTGATTTTTTTTAGCCTTTCCTGCTGGGGAAGAGGAAAGTGGTGTGGAGTGCTCTGGAGGAAGAGGGGAAGCCTTGKTGAGCTGATAGTGTGTGGGGGCCTAAATCTGAGTACATGTACATCCTCCACCAGGCTATTTCCTCATATACTCTTACACTTTGGAGACTGGCATAGCTGTCATTTCCTGCATGTTTGATACTGTCTTGTACTTTGTGTCCCAGAAGCACACTTGGTAAGTTCATCCGTGTGGAGGAAGTTGTGGCCGTGACCCAGTGTTAGTATCATCTAACAGCAAAGTGAAAATAGTTTCAAGCAGTTCAGCTTCACAAGGGGTTGGCATCCAGAAAGCAGGGTGGTTGCTGTCAGAGTAGTACCCTGCCTTGCCTGGAGTTATCTCTTCCTTCAGGGACATCTCCCAGGTATGAAAATGAATTTCCAAATAGGAGAAATACCTCTGTCAGTGCTAACTTAACAGCATTTGTCATACAGAGAGAAAGGTGGAAGCTTGTCCCATCCCTCTTTAGACAGGCAGGAGGATTTAGTTAGAGGAAAGAGGAATCACATAGGACATGGGATGGTAGCCCTGSTCCTGCTTTTAACCAGGCAGGTACTTGCTTATCTCTCTGTGCTTTAGCTTTCTTGAGAAAATAATAACRCCCTTTTTTTCACTGGGTATTGAAACCTCGCAGGTAACTCTACCCCATAAGGTACTCAGCACCTGGTGCTGTATTTCCCACCCTCACTTCTGCTTTTAGCCCATGCAAGTCTATGTCCTACAAATGCAGTGGCTCRTACAGGTTATTTGGGCTGGCGGAAGTTGTCCTCCTCCAGGCTGCGTGTGCTCAGCAGTGGGAGAACACCTGCCTTGGCCTTGCCCCAGCTCACAAGGCTCCCAGGACAGAGATGCCCTGGCTGATGAGGCTGATGCTCAGTGCCTCCTCCCTGTGCTGGCACTGCCCAACTCCCTGTGGCGCTGCAAGCTGGGGCCGCTGCTGTATGCCAGTGCTGCATGTCCAGCCCTGGCTTCTCCYACTTGTTACAGCTGCTGCCTGAAGGAATGGATATCTATTTGTCTTAAATAGAGGATCCTACCTGCTGGTTACATAGGACCCAAAGGATCAGGATAAAAGTGTGGGTTTACAGTGCAAGAGTCCACTTCAGCTGGCCCTGCCATCAAAGATCCACTTCCTCCTCCTCATTCTTTCTCACTTTACAGTGTTCAGTGTTGGCCAACTTTTCTTCCCCACAAGAAGATACAGGAAAAGGAACAGAATTTAGGTGCATTTTTTTCATACAGCTTACAGTTCTCAGACACATTTCCTAGTATGGAAATCTTGACTTATGCATCTGAGAGGGAACAATGAAGTGTCACTGATKTCTTTTCCATTTCTTCTTTTTCCTGGTTCATCACAATTCCTGGATCTGGTGCCTCTTGGCAGAATGGAGGTAAGCATGACTTTCTGTGGTTTTGCGGAGGCTCTTTCTGGGCTGGGAAGAAWAAGAATTATGAACCAAGAGGGTTTGGTTAGTCTTAAATGAAGGTGTAGGGTTTCTGCATGCCAGCTATGCAGATTAGGCATCACTGAGCTCCTTACAGAGGTATAATTGAAGACTAAGCTTGGGTAGATAATGATGGTTTTGAGTCAAGCCAGCAGTAAGGATGTTTGAAATAGTAGGGAGTAGGGAGAATGTTCTGAAGGAAATTTTATTTGGTTACAGTTTCCCTTGACCTTACAAATTTTCAYGGCAAAGCTTAACTGCAAGTTAAACTCCTGCTTGTTCACAGTTAATATATGTAATTTGGTTTGGTGCTCACCAGATTAGGGCAAGAGAAGGTTATGTTTGTTCCAAGCAGAGTTATGGATGAGTAAAGCCACTTACATGTGATGAGAAATTAACTTCTGCTTAGTAATTTTTGCAGGACTGAATAATATTGCTGGCTTTTTCTCTTTAGAATCCTTCCATGCTTCTACATGCTGCACCGGCATGATCAGTCTGGAAGGAAATTGAGAATGTTAGTCTGTGAGATGGGCTTGGAGCTTCTAGCCATCATAGAAAAGAGCAGAGCCTGGGAAAGTCTGAGCAAATGGCTTTGCCACTCTGCTGACACAGACCCCCTGCAAAGGYTATTGTCTCCATCACAGGAGCTTGCAAGATTGATTCAGGAAGTTTGTAAGTGATTAARTGACCATCCAGTGATGATGGCAGACTTATGCCTTACACCTGCACCCATGCACGTATGACAGGCATGGGGACACAGATCAAGTGCTTAGCCATCTGTCCCATAGGTGTTCTTAACATTTGCTGTGTGACGTTTCCTTTCTGCGACAAACCATTGTGAGAAGCAAGTTGTTACTACTTCTCCWTTGCAGCTTGGTCTGTGTCTCCTTGAATATTTTAGAAAAGCAAGGAAACATAATATTAGCACTGTCAGCTCTTCTCAAGTCTGCTTCTGCAGCCCCCTGAAGTCAGCAGCACAGCTGCCCCATGCACACCTGTCCCTGCTTTTGCCCCTGGGGAACAGGAAGGACGCAACTTTCAGATTAAGCACAATGGGAATCATCAGCAAAATTATGATATAAATGATGATGTAAATAACATGACCCCTGCCATGCCAAGAACATTTCTAGCAGGGTTCTGGGATCAGTGCATTGCTTTGGRGAAACCTGCTGTGTGCTGGGGAGGTGTCATGGACTATGAGACTAGTGCAGCATGCCGTGAGACTCCCGTGGTACATGAAGGTGTGTCCATGGAGCCTGGTATAGTGTCAGAGTATCTCTGCCATTTTGGTAAACCTCAAGGGATTAGTGCCTTCCTGTATTTTTTATCCAATGTGACACAGAAAAAAATTAAAGAAAAAAAATCATACGGAGCCYAAAATAGAGCAGCTAAACAGGGCCAGGGAGTGTCATCTGCAGAGAGCAGCATCTGAAGAACAGAAATGTGTAATCCCTGTGTAATCCCTTGTCCATGTACCTCCAGCTTTCTGAAAAAAAAAAAAAAAAACCCAGCAAGAAACCCCAGAGTTAACAATGGGTGATTATGTGAACAGGGGAAAGAAATAAAAGGCAAAGATACAAATAGCTCTGTTGACTGCTCCAAATGGTTGGCGTGTTGTGAATTGAACTCTGTGACCCCAGTTACACTGACCGAATGAGCAGTGGGGACAGCTGCACCCAGCCCTCCTCCCTGCCCTGATTTGGCTGTYCCCCCCACACAGGGAGTCTGTTTTCCCAGCTTTGCCTCCCGTACCAAGGACATTGCATCCCACAGGCTGTCTAGGCAGAGGGCACCTCCTCACCCACAGACCTTGCTGCTGTTGGGCGACTGTGGGATCTACAAGGAGCATGAGGAGCATGGCTGGCCTGTGTGTTGCTCTTACCCTGCTGCTCCCTTTTGTTGGCCACAGGGAAGCAGGGAGGAGGGGAATGGGGGAGAGAGCTCCTTCTAGATGCAAATAACATGGGAAAGATAAATAAATGGTCCTCAAAGAAGATGACCCTACTGTGAGTTTTATTGCTCCTGCATAGCTCTGTCTCCATGCTATGTGGCAGGACTTTGCAAAATGTGAGATGTGGTGAAGAGAGAAGATGTGCCTTGCAGTGRAACACCAGGAAAGAAAACACAGAAKCTTGTTCCTTCCTTGTCTCTGAGTCCCCCAGCTAAAGGTGTGGAAGAGGGGCAGGGTCAGGAGTGGTGTAGGTGTTGAGGAAGGGCAGGCAGGAGTTTGGTCTGATCTTGTGAAAAATTCCCTGCCATATGATGRGTCTTCTCATCAAGTCTATCTTAAATTAAACTCTAACTTCTATTAGACAGCAGAGTGAAAAGTCCTGAGTTATCACAGGACTGCAGCAAGCASCATGACTGATCCCTACTGCAGRAAAGCAGGAAKGTAAAATATTTTCCCATTAGWGCCTAGGRGCAGGGTGAGGGGCCATGCTAGATCATGGTTCTRTGTGATCTCTCAGTCTTTAGTCCACTTATAATGTTAACAACACTTGKTCAGAGCCTCATCCCTGGAGGTCACCTGGGCTGGCACCAGGATACCCTGCAGAAGTTTCATTCTTGGATTATATTAGCTGGTTTTAGTGATTATAAACATCTACCATCTCCTCTGCCCTCTGTTAGCCTTACACATGCCACTTTATTCAGAAACAGGGCCATTGTGCTCATGCAGCTGTTTAGATGTGTGAGCTTACTGTGTGTGTACTCTTCTCCTCGACAGCAAGCTGTACAARGGTGATGCAGGCTACTGTAGCACATACAGAGGTGAGGTGTGTAGTGCTATCTTGGCGAAGAATGCTCTTGTTTTCTTCAACTCCTCGTATGCTGACCCAGAGGAGACCCAAGAGCTGCTTGTGCACACTGCCTGGACTGAACTGAAAATGGTGAGTTCATTCTGCCAACCGGCTGCTGAGTCTCTGCTGTGTAACTACATCTTCCAAGAGTGCAATCCCTCGGGAGCTGGGCCAGCTCCAAAACCAGTGTGCAGGTAATTGAAGAAAAACATGCTCATATTTCACTTTCRTTTCATGGGGATGTGTATGCAGCAGGGGAGTGGTGAGAGACTGTCCAGGCTTGCAATGGCAAGTGAAGCTGAGTGAAGCTGGGCCCTCTAGGCTGGCACAGGTTTTCCCTTTGCTCTCTCCTCTGCACACACAGACTGATTTGGCTGTGCACATTGCTAGGGTATGGTCTGAATTTGAAGTCCAGACATCTACATTATATCAGGTGTTTGGAGGAGAGTGTTGAAAAGGAGTTTCCATTTGAATTACATAAGTAATTTCAATAATTAACATACTGCTATCTGTTAACTCTGCCAGTATGYATATTTTTTATTACAATAAAGAGTAATTGCTTCTGTGGAATTTTGACTAAATGCATCYCCAGAAGATGCCACAAATCTGGTCAAGGCAATATGCCTATTGTTTAGCACTTCTTGCTATGACAAAATCGTGACAAAAATGATRAGACCAGAGACATTTCCTGGGCAATTGTAACTAAGAACCCAAAACTCCAATGTAGTAATKGTATCCTTCTATATGCAGAGAAATGAGCATTGAAATTGGGCTGACAGGGACCCTAAGGCGTCCAAAGCATCTCTTACTAAAGCTAATCTACTGATGACAGGTATTTGTAAACACATCCCAGTGACAGACACTTCTCCCTCCTTATGCAACCTCCTGAGCAGGCCTTCCCTCCCACCATGGTCATGGAGGCAAGTTTCTTTTTCCTCTTTGCAGTGAAATGTTTCATCTTTCCCAGATTCTTTGACTAGAAATAAACAGGTTTTTCCAAGCACGTAGCTTTTGCTCTTCTGCCCAGTCCAGGTTTTGTTACTTTTAACTATAATGTAATTCYTGGTGTGCTTTGCAGAGGACAGCCCCAAACACACATATCAGGGTGAAGCTTTTTTTCCCCTGACATATTCAGCCCCTAAAAACTAATTATTATCCATTTCACATTTGGGCAGCTGACATCCCTGCCTAATATGCACTGCTCTGTTCTTGTCTTCCTTGAACCACATTTTTAAATACTATTCAGATTTGCATTTATTAGAAGAGTAACCCCAACTCAACTGTCTCAAATAAAACACAAATCTTTTCTACGGACAGGGCAAGCATGCTGCTTGCTGGACTTGGGCCAGATGTCTAATGGCAATAAGTTCTCTAGTTATGTAGGGGCTTTTTAGGACAATCAGCAGAATCTTGTTTTTGTAATCGGGACCTTTTTTGTTTCTTCTCCTTTAATATCTCTAAAACAAAGGCACAGAGGAAAATCCCTGTGTGAATACTGACCTTTTTGGTTCCTGAGCTGCCTAGTATTCTACCATCAACACAGGGGTGGCATATATCCTTCAAAAGAAGATTATGTGCAAGTATCCAGAGATAATCATGCAGCCAAGTACTACAATTTGCTTTTTGCTGGCAGGCCCCTCCCTGCCTCCTCACTATTCTGCTCTTTGTCATTGTGCCCTTAAATACATGATCTCTCTGCCTTTTTTCAAGATCTGTGGCAGTATTTATACCTCAGCCACACAGGCACAGCCCATTAGTCAGCTAAGGGTTTTGCACATTGCTCCACAAGGTATTTCAGTTAGATCTCAGCCGTGCTTCATTTACCCCTGCTCATGAGTAGCCCTGCAGGACCACAATTCACAATGATTTGACTGAAGACGTGTGCTTCTGGGGGCACTTCTAAAGTCAGAATTATATAAACCAGCATAAATATGTGCTTGATCTTGATGCACCTGAGCTAACAGTTACAACATTTGCAATATGTCTAAATATTAATGGGCTTGCCTGGAACCATTTTTCTTCAAATCCGTGAGTCAAAAGTTGGTTTTTATTAATGATTCCTCCTTCCTTCCCCCCGATTTTAATGCAGCTTTCTTCATAAGAAAAGTCCTGGCATAGCATCCTTCCCAATTCCTGTCCTCAGAGAATTTCAGCTGGACAGCAGTTCTTCCAGAGCCCAGTACTCCTTTTGATAACTCAGACATCTGATATATACTTCTTAATGGCTGAGAGAAGTCTGGGGGCTCTTGAACACTCCTCACATGGTCTTGGTTACTTTCCAATTCTCTTAACTTATTTTTACTGACAACTTTATAGCTTTCTGCAGAAGCTGGCTAGACTACACAGGTTTTCAGCTGAAATACTTAATGAGTAAGAATTTAACTCTCTTAGATGTGGGAGAGTTCTCCCAGTTTTTGAGGGACATACTGCCCTCAATGTATGTCCATGTATTTTTATCTTATTATTTATTTTCTGCACCAATTTGTTCTCTTTCCATGTTGTTTTTTTAATGTTCATTTGGAACATTAAAAGCTAGGTTTGGAAGCTAGCTAGCAAGAATAACAACTGACAGGCTGAATAAAGCTTTTATAAAAGTAACCAGGGGGTAAAACAAGATGAAATGAAACAGAAGAAAACCACATGGGAAAAGTTCATTTAATGTAAATTTACATGCAAATTGATTAAAATGAGAATTCTTAAGGGAAACTGATGTCTCATCTCATAAATTCTTCATTATATCTACCTCTTGTCATTGGCTGCTATTGCAATAGCAGAAGTACCCCCAGTTTCTGTTTCAATCACTGCTGATAGAAAGTGATCAGGCTGTAGGGAACAGTCTTGTGTTGGGAAAAGTCTCGCTTTGTTCGGGTCTGTGTGTCCCCACCTCCTCTTACATAGTCTCTAGTGGTCCCTAGAAACATTACTGGCACACTTGCTGTCTTCTGCCATTAKTGTTCTTTGTCCCTCTGTCATTTACATGACATAACATTTCTAACAATAACCTTGAGTAGTTTTTGCAAGTTCTCGCTGCTCAGCATCAGGTGCTACAACATCTGTATGAACCCAGCTAGAAGTGACTGACCATCCCTCCCTCTCTGGCTGCTTTACCATTCTTCCAGGGTGCAGATAACATTCCTTTAACCCTGGTGCAGACAGCATTGCAGAAGAATGGTCTTTTGTGTTTTGTGATTGAACACTGAATAAAGGGCTTATTTAAGCATGCTCAGGATCCAGGAATGAACAAAGCTAATTCAACCCAGATCTCCCAAGTCTCAGCCAGTGCTTCAAATGCAAGTTTTTCTCATTTCCCTATCTAAGTATTTCTTTACTTCACAAGGTCATTCCTGTTCCACATGTTGTTTAACATAAAAAAAGATAAATGTGCCATCTGGCTGCATTCTGGCTTCCATGGAAGGGAGGAAGGAATAAACCACACTGACTAAACTGAGCACAGAGCAGCTGGGCATTTATGACTTTAGCCTGCTGAATTGATGGGCATCCATTACAGTTGTAGAAAAGTTGCTGCCCTGGTAGAATTCCCAATGACCTCCATCCTTCAGGCGCTTCAGAGGGTTTGCAGTGCTATTAGCCATTGCTGAAACTCATGGCCATCTGCTCTTGCCAAAACTTGTATAATTAAAGAGATTGCATCAACCCACCAGGTGGCGAATTTGGCTAAATCCTTCACCACAGATCCCAGAAGTACCTTTCTCTTTCTGCATCATTGGGTGGTGGTTGGAAAGATGTGGATCTGGGAAAGATTTCAGCTGAGCTGTGCAAAATAAATCTCTGCAATAACCTCAAAGCAGATTTTGTAGCCCAGACTCTCAAGAATGGCTACATAAAACAGCAAATCACTGATAAATTGACCAATACAACAAATCCACCATCTTCCCAGCATGGTGTGTTTTCTTTGTTTTCTTTTCTTCTTTGTTTTTTTTTCCCTAGTGCAGGTATTTCTGCTTTGCCCTTCTTCACAAACAATTTCTCATTTAAGGCCCATTTAAACATCCAAGGCACTTCTTGTCAGTGAATGTTGCTATGGAGGTAATACATTAGGTGGGAGAAAGGTCACTTTTTACCAGTCAATCTAAAGCTTTCACTGCAGATATCTACAGAGAAAAAATGGATTTAAAGTTGCATGTTGAGACAATAAAATTTGTATTTTTTTATTCAATGAGATTAAAACCATATGCAGATGTTTAATGTAAAAGTTAAGAATTGCAGCTCACCTCTTGCTTTTAGCAGATGATACTTCAATGTACAATTTATAGAATTGAGTGACATTTTTAGAATATATTGAAAAATTCTAACTCTAGAGGGAGGGAGGACTACTTACAAGGCTACTTACAGGACAAGGGGCAATGTCTTCAAACTGAATGAGAATAGGTTTAGATTAGAAAATTGTTTGCTGTGAGGGTAGAGGCACTGGCACAGGTGGCCCAGGGAAGCTGTGTATGCCTCATCCCTGTGAGTGTCCAAGGCCAGGTTAGATGGGACTTTGAGAAACCTGGTCCAGTGGAAGGTGCCCCTCTCCATGGGAGGGAATTGGAACTAGATGATCTTTGTGTGCCTTCCAACACAAACCATTCTATGATTCTATGATGTTTATTAGTAGAAGCTGTAAAAAATCTCTAGAAAAAGATAAGAATTAATTCCTCATAGCTTGGTGTGTGTTGTGTTTTCAGCATAATCTTGCTTCATTAAAAATATAGGTTTATATGTTTCTTAAAGGAAGCTGTTGAATTTCATACAATTTCCTTTATGGTTTATGAGCCAGACAGACTGGCTTTAAAGAAATGTCACTACATTAATTGATTTCTGTCAGCCTGCATAACCCTGCATATCACTGCTAAGTGCAGCCATTTTTTTCAAGCCATTGACAGCTGTATTTCACTGTTTTTTGCAAAACAATGTAGAGAGAATTGCCTTGCTGTAAAGGATCTCTACTGCTTTAAGGAATGGCTCTCAATGGAGGAAAACTCTCAGAAAGGGATTTACAAGCCAGGGCTGATGCTGCTCACTCTTCCTGAATGCAACAGGTTGCCCAGCCTGCACGAGAATCCCAGCTCCTGCACCCACATCTCCTTCTTTGGTAAGGTGGCACATGCTGTTGGTTGTCCAGAGAGCTGTGTTCTTAGTCAGGGAGAGGGGAAAGGTCTGATCCATTATTTACAACTAACATAAAATGTTACCCCGTGGTGGGTACTGTCCTGTCAGCACCTTTGCATGGAATTGTGACAGCTGCTTTGGCTGTTTGCCTCTCTCATGCGCCTGTGTGGGGTGTGGGAAAAATCCCTCGAGTAAATAAAGCCCAGATCTTTATTGAGAAGATCATAGCAATCTCAAAAAACCAGTCTTAATGATAGCAAACTTGCCACTCAGGTGCCTTTCCAAATAAACAAGCTGTTTAAACACTGCTAGAGAGAGAACTTTTACCTGTAACATGCTTCTAAGTGAGCATCTAGTGGTATTGCACCCTGGACAATCCCTCCTTACATCTTGTCTTGTATTTTTACAGATTTTAAGAAGGAGAACATAACCAGTAAGTAGACTGCTCCAGACTCTATGTTTTCAGAGATGGACATTATATTATTCATTGAAGATGCCATTTGCACAGTATTTTTGTGTTTTCTACTGGTTCTGGCTGGCCAAATTTAGGTTATTACTGAGGAATGTCTGGGTTTCCACATCCAAGGCATGGGGGAACACATTTCCAGCTCTTTGGAGGTTGGGGGGACTATGGGCCAGTAACTTTGTATGAGAGAGGCATGGTGGTTTTGGGGTTTTGGATGGTACCCTTCCCTCCACCTGTTTTCTTTTCTTTCTACCCATTGCCTCTGATTCCCCTCTACCCATATTTGTATGTCTGATTCCAAGGTTGTCTCAGCCTGATATGTTAACAACATGGTTACCTGTGTCAGGCTGACCTTGCAAGACCTTAAGCTCCTAGCACTCTGCTCAAATTACCTCTAAAGTCTGGCTGTTTCTTGTATGAGCCCCCCATGACCTCTGGTGAGACCAAGACAACCCCTGCAGTGCTGCTGTGATTTCTGTCAGGCTCCCACCTTTCTGCTGCTTGTGGCTGAAACACGCACACCCAACTCTTCCACTCATATGCAGTTTCCAGCTCAGACACTGAGCTTACCTCATTGGAAAAAGGAAGAATCTCTCTACTGCTGTGCATCTAGGCAGGTGAGGTCTGCAGATTTGGCAGTGGCAGGTGTCTTCTTCATGGAGAGACAGGGAAAGAAAAAAAACCAAAAACAAAACCAAAAACAACACAACCCAACAACAAAAAAAAAACAAAAAAACACACCCAAAAAACCCCACCTCAAACCCAAGAATTTTGTGGACTATTCTTTCATGGAAAGACCTTGGCTCCACCGAACAACCCAAGACCTAGGGATCTGATGATGCATACATAGAGACAAAGCCTTCAGAACCCTCTGGGCCAGTGCCTACAGCCTGCAAGTGCAAGCCCTCCCCACAGTGGAGGGACCACAAGAGAGGAGTGTCAGCATATTAGTGGAGCATTCAGCCTCCCCTACAGATGTTTCAGAACATATCCTCTATCTCCTGTGTATGTATGACCTTTTTGGTTCAGCTTTCACAGCATTTTCCCAAAGTAGCCTTGCACAGATGTGCACTATTAGTCATGAACCAGGAAGATATAACAGTAACATTTTAGTAATATTGGCCCTTTTTTTTTTACTTTTTTACTGTGTTATGTGCACAACGGTTTGTTGAGAATGAACTGAACTGTTTTCTAGCTTGCTATAAAATCATTCATTTGTGCCCAGGTGGGCCAGCTATATTATTCCCTCTGTCCTCATTGTAGCATGACAGTCTATGAAAGCATCTGCATTTCCAGATTTTCAGAATCCAAGGATTCAGAGGTTCTTTCTTAGTATTGCTCTTGCCACTAAAGCTCTCCACATTAATCTTCTAAGGTGTCTTACTGACATTTATTTCAAATCTGTGCAGAAATCTTTTTTATGTTTATTACTAGCTCTGTCAAGAGACATGTGTCAGGCACTGCTTTCCTTGCCTTTGAATGTGAAACAAATAAAATTCTGGGCTCAGGTACACAAGTATGTTCCAGAATAGCTTAACAAGATTTTACACCTTTGCAGAGCTACAGGTGCTGGTCATGTCGGGGCTGCTTATTGCAGTTGTGAGTCATAAATGGTATTTATGTATCTGCCAAAGAAATCCACATTAGAAAATAAAATTACAGAAATCAAAATTATGCCAGAAGAATTTCCTGGTTTGTTAGTTTTTCTACCCAGGCTAACAATGCAGTGGGCCCTAATGTATGTTATCTATCCCAATGTTAGCCTCGACTCAGCTGAGTTTAGAGATTAGCTATTATGTACTGAAAGGTGTAAGGCTGCATCTCCTCTGCTGTCTTTCTGCTTCCTAGATAATGGCAGCATGCATTAAACTCTCCTGTGAGGACAGGTGAGGACATATATCCTATGAGGACATTAATGCATATCCCTGCAGTAAAACCTCAAGATTTTCTGCCTAATTTTTCTGCAGCTGGAACAAGCCCTGTGTATGCAGTGACTGCACTATCTTCATTACAAAGAACAATGTTTTATGCTGATACCATTTCTTAGATCATAGTTCAGATCACACTTCCGGGTACAGTTTCCATGCATGCTGAAAACCATAGGCTGTTTCCAAATAATCGAAAGGGAGAAGCACTGTACAGAGGCAGGAAGAGGGCAACTTTATGAATCCCAGCTCCCTGCTACCAACCTGAGGAACATGAGTGTCTTCCTATTCGTGCCCCAGTAAGAATGCAGGCTGTGAATCATGGAACCAGTGCTGTGAACTGCTTTCTGCCTTGGTTTGTCTTGGGTGGGTTCAGTGTGGTTCTGCCCTGCAGTTTCTGCATGATGTACTGTGTACTAGATAGTTGCAGCTCAACCATCACAGGCACATGGCCTGTTTTCTCAATCTGAGAGAGCTGCAGGGCCCCCTTTGAAGTTTTACCAGACTTCCTTCTATGTATTGACTGCAAAATCCATTAAACAGGATGCTAAGCAGTACCCTTCCTGTCTTGTCTAGTCCTTCTGTGTGCTTCAGGTCTGATGCTGTCAGATGGTCTCATGTAAAGACATAAACTTTATTCTTGTGAGGCTATGCTGCGGGAAATGGTCTGAAATGCCTTGACCCCATGTTTTGTTTTTTTTTCTCTCAGGGTCTTGCTACAGTGGCAATGGCCAGTTTTACCAGGGCACA
The DNA here is from genome assembly GCA_902810485.1 of Alauda arvensis. Classification (NCBI taxonomy): domain Eukaryota; kingdom Metazoa; phylum Chordata; class Aves; order Passeriformes; family Alaudidae; genus Alauda; species Alauda arvensis. The sequence goes on along the minus strand of CADDXX010000198.1, from coordinate 166,238 downwards.
GCCAATGTCACAGCATCTGGCATTCCCTGCCAGAAGTGGAGTGATCAGGTGCGTGTCAGTGTGAGATCCACCAAACGGAGAGCTGTGCTTGAGGTTTGCTTTTCCAAGGAGTTTCTCAGAGTCAGGCATCCCAGTCTCAGTGAAAGGGATGAGTGAGGAACAGGTTGCCTTCATTCTTGAGCTCACAGGTGCTCACAATCTCATCATTTTGTGATCTGCAAATTCCTCTTACTGTGTCAAGATGTGTTCTCTGTCTTTTTAGGCGACTGAAAGGCTGTTTCAAGAAAGACTCTGTCTTGCTTCATACTTTCGGTGTTTTTTTCATTTTGTTTTAATAATTACAGCAGGGAGAATTATGCTGAAACACTAATACAATTTGCTTCCTCCCCCAAGGCTCCTCATATGCACAGGAGAACTCCTCAGGTTTTCCCTGAGCTGTTTGATGCTGAGAATTACTGCCGCAATCCAGGAGGTGAGAACGAGCGTCCCTGGTGCTACACAAAAGATCCAGCTGTGACCTGGGAATACTGTAGTGTGTCTCCCTGTGGAGATGGTAGGCAACTGCACTTTATAATTTCTTCCACTGTGGTTGTTTTGTAGCCATGCAAGGTGTTTGCATCCCGACTACGCCAATTTGTTCTGTTTTCTGGATTCAGCTAGTTCAGGGTCTTCACTCAGCATCTTTAACCAGAAAGTTTAATGTGCCCCATGAAGACGAGAAAATGACAGGCAAGTCAAGCACCTTGCCCTATGTTATATAAATGCCAAACATGAAGTGAAATGTCCTGTGGTACTCTGAAAAATTGATTTGTCACCCTGGTTAGACGGTAGGGTTTCAGGCGTGTTTCCAAATTTGTTTAGTTTGGGGTGATTTTCTTTTCAGGAATAACCACTGCTCACCTCCCCCCCCCCCCCCCYCAATTTTAACTAAAAATAAGCMTAACAAAGATGGAAACATCTTTGTTCTTTGATATTGAAGCTAAGTCTTCCTGTTATTTCTTGTTCAAAGAGAAGGCCAATTTTTGAAACATATTTCGTCCAATATTCTCAATTTCTGGATTTCAGTGCTTAGATATAAGATGGCATTTGGAAACTTCCTGCGCAGAGAGCAGGGGTTCCATGGACATAAGTGAGCACAAGTAATTTTCAGTTTAGCTAGCAATTAAGGAGAAGAGTTTAAATTTCTTTCTGTTCTCAATCATTGCATGCAGAGAGTAGCATTTTCTAGAATGTCTCAGAAACTACTCCACAAGTAGTTATGTGATTTTTTTCCCCTAATAATACAGCCAAGTGTGCTTTAAACCAGTTTTCCATATTTGCCCCAGAAAGAGACTGAGATGCAAACTGTTGGAGGCAAGAGGATATTTTGGGAAAGTATCATGCTGTACTTACTTGGTCTAACTCTCCTCCCAGCCAGATTCCTTTTAGGACACATGATACATAGTGGTTTACATTGTGCACCATTGATCTTTCCCACTGCAGACATTACTATATTTGAATACTGTTGAGACTATCTGATGTAACCTCTCATTTGTAACTCTTGCAAATATTCTATACCAAAACTGTGTTCCCAGCTTAATGAGAACAATATATTGGTCTTACCAGATTTTCACATCTGGCAAGCATGAATGGGTTTTGCTCCCTGCAAACCAAGCTTGCCTAGTATGGTCCTCTCATATAGTCATATGGTTGTATCTATAATGTCAGTAATGCCCAGGATGACAGGCTAGCTCTGTAAATTCCTCTTAGAGAAAGCTCCATAATCTAGCCGAGGCATAACCTTCTGATGTTATTTGCATTACAGCATTGTTATCACTGGGAACAAGAAAACCAAGTGGAGAGAGTCTAAATCTCCCCCCTCCTCCTCCTTTTTCCCCTACATACTCCATGACTGTTATCATCTCCATCATCTCCAGCTTTGCTCTGGTCGTGATCTTTGGCATTATCACCCTGGTTTGCTGCCGTCGTAGAAAACAGTGGAAAAACAAAAAAAGGTAAAGCTTAGAACTTAATTCAATGCAAGAAACACTGCTTTGTAAAAAGGGCTTTCTTCTCTCTGAAAGAGAAGTCCTGTGAACACCTGGTAGGGGACAGCAGCCCTCTCTTTGCTTGTGACAGCCCAGTATAAGTTCTGTTGAACTCCTGTGCCAGAGCAGAAGGTGGCCTGATGATTGGGGACATAACATGATACCTTGCTGCAAGGCTCCTTCAGTAGCCCTGCTGCACCTTYCTTTTCCATCCTGAAAGACATAAGGTCAGGAGGAGGTGTAGTTTGTTATCTCCTGGTTGAGGGCCATGCACACTCTGACCAGAAATCGCTCCGTTGTTTCAGAGAGTCAGAGACACCAACTCTCACCACTCTGCCCTCCGAGCTGCTCCTTGACCGGCTGCACCCCAACCCCATGTACCAGCGCATGCCCCTTCTCCTCAATCCAAAATTGCTTAGCCTGGAGTATCCCAGGAACAATATTGAATACGTGAGAGATATTGGGGAGGGTGCATTTGGGAGAGTCTTCCAAGCCAGGTAAGCAGTCTTGGTGAGTCTTCTTCATCTGAAAATACTTGTGAAAAATTGGCACTGGAAATCATCCATCCATCTATCCATCCATCCATCCATCCATCCATCCATCCATCCATCCATCCATCCATCCACTCAAATGCATGTGTACCCATTGGTACACAACATTTAGCTTTGAATAATTGTTTTTTGTTGTCCACTGCTATCTGTCAATATTTGTTAAACTTTTGCTACAAATTACTCTTTTCATCTCTCTAGTAGATGTAATGCCTCACTCGCATACTAAAGTCTGGTGTGAAAGTTCAGCCATATTTTGCCAAGAGTGCTACCTGTGACACGTGAAGTTCCTCTATTTCACAGTATTTATGAATTGTCAGTGTGTCGTGATATGCATTATAACACCAATACTGATCTGTGCAATTACTACAGTAACATTGTCATTGTGTTCTGCTACAGTTCAGTTCCAACCAAATTTCAATTTGATTCAGTGGCAAAACCAAACCAAAAATCCCCCTAAAACCTCACATAGGCCAATGGGGAGTAGGGGGGTGGGAAGGTTGTTATTTGTCTGTGGTGTCCCAACCTTAATGGGAAATGCACACCCAAGATTTGCAGATGCTCATGGGTAAAAGGAAAAGCAAAAGTGCACAAATTTTTATTAGTAAACAGCATGCCTGCCATGGAAATAGCTATTTTATAGTCCCTGACCTCCTTTATAAGCACAGGGCAGTGGGTTTTGAATAAAGGAGTAGTGGGAAAAGGAAGGGAGACAGAAAGATGGATTAAAGGTGAAAGGAAAGAAAGGAAGAAAGGAAAAAAGAGAGATCAGTGGTCCTGGCTCCACCATCAGTTCAGGATGTTTAGGGTCCTGGGGCACATATGTGCCCAGGCTTTGTGGGGGTAACTTTTTTATAGTAAAATTTCTGTGCGCTGGAGCTAACTTTCTCACTTTCCATACAAGAGAGTCATCATGGGCAGCCCCTTCTTCCAGACCTTTCTGGAAAAGGTCTGGGGGCTTTGGAGGCCTTGGGTGCTCTTGATCCCCTCTTGCAGTCCATTTCCTGTCTTGCACCTACTTTTTGGCCTCATTCCTGCACCTCTGATGTATGATGTTGTGCTTATCTCCAGGAGCCAGAACAAGGACACTTGTCTCAAAAAATGTTGCCTTACCTCTGTATGGGCCCTTTCTCCAGCCATAACAATCCTTGGTTGGCTCCATGGCTATCTGGATATCACTGTTTGAGTAGCACACTTAMATTCCCTTATCTCTGGACAGTGTCCCTTTTAGTTAATTTCTCGCTTTTTATGTTTGGAATTTGCAACCATTGTTACTTGTTTTAAATCCAAGATATTAGCCTAGTTCTGATAATATCATGGGAGGTGAGATTGTGCACTTTCACAAATGTGAAAAATCTTTAATTGACAACCCCAAAAATGAGGCAGATGGAAGATGTCTACTTTTTCTTGACATAATCCATAATTTCTGCAAGACAACCTTCAGACTCAATGGTTTCCTCCTAAAAGCCCCATCCCCAGATTCCTAGGACAAAGTGTACAGGCTGCATACTTCCCTGCTTAGCCAAGGCAGTTATCTTTGTCCTTTGCAGTTAACACGTATGGGGCATGACTGATTTTGTTGCTGTATCTGGAGTAGTGTATGATGACATCATAAAACCCAGGGAAGGACCAGAGTCCCACTCTGGGTCAAGATCTGCTTGGTGAAATGCTTGTGTTGACTGACAAAGCAAAAGACTACCCTTGCAAAAAGCAGTCATAAGGCAGGTATTTGTAACATTTATAGTTAAGCYGTTGATGTACCTGCTAGAAAATTAGTTCTGTGCAGGCTAAAGTGTTACAGCTGGGAAAGAGTTACAATAGCTGTGGTGGATTTTTTTTCCTAATGAAGAGATAAATTATTTCTAATGGAAGAAAAGCAGGCATACTTTTCTTTATTACAGAGTGAGCTAAAAATAACAAAATTCAAAGGGCACACAGTGGGATCATCACAGATGCTTAGCCTGTGATAAATTGTTAGCCTGGATGGCCAAATACATCTGAGCTTGAAACAAGAACAAAGCTATAAAAACTGCACAACAGCTGTGCTTGGGGCACTGCACACCAGGGGCTCAGGGCAGCTCTTGTCCCAGCCTCAGCACAGTGCTTGGGCTGCCCTGAGGTGCCTCACCTTCCTGCTCGTGCTGCAGGGGTCCTCACCTGTGCATGAGCAGGGCAGACATTCTTCTTGCCAAGGTGCTGCTTTGGCCCTGCCATGGGAGTTAGAATACAATTTAAGTGCTTCACAGACCTTTCTGAGCTCAAAATCACTTTCATGGGTATCAAGCAAGACTTTTCAAAGGGCATTCAAGTGTTGCTAAAGTGCTTGTTAAGCAAGTGCCAAAGTGGTATAAAGAGCTTTATGTGGATTTCATCCACTTCAGCACTGCAATTTCTTTCARTTAAGACTTTTTGTTATTGTCAGTGGAAACCGAGACGAAAAGAGAAAAAGAGAAAGCATTGCATCTTATTTATCATTTGCAAAGAGAGGAGTACCACATCCTGAGAGCTTCTTGCTCTCTGTGGCTCGAGGAAGGAGCCACAGAAATATTGCTTCTGGGGGACTTCCTTTTTTTATTACAATCTCTATCAAAWGTGCCTCCAAGGCTTTATAATTCCTTATAATAGGCTATGGACATTTCTGTGCACTGCTGGCAGATCAGTGCAGACTGCTGATCCACTAGTACAAGCTGTGTGTCTATCCAGGTTACTGAAACTATCAAAACTCAAATTATTGCCTTACCATCTCAGAAGGATAAAATGTACTTTCCCGCGTGTGTTAAATGGACATCTCAAGCTAAGTTTAGCAATCCTCTTACTTCTCCTGCTCTCATGTTTCCCGCTCTTCTGTAAACACAGCTCTGCACTCAGTGCCAGCGATGTCTTTGCCAGTTGGCTGCTCTGAGTCCTGATTCAGTGTTTACTCACTCCTGGGTCAAGCAACATGTTAGGACAGGAAGTGTCTAGCTATCATTTACTAGCTTCTCCTGAAAGGCTGCTGTCTTCACCAGGAGCAGCTTCACACTTGGAAGGATAAGGAAGTTACCATGCTTAGAACARAATTCAGGACCTGGCTCAGGTCTGTTCCAGCTGGGTCCTTGTGCCTGATTCTCCCCCTGGGAGAGCCATGCTGGCCCTAGAAGCCACCAGAACACCAGCTTCATGCAGCTCAGTGCAGACCAGCACACAAGTTTTCTCTCAGAGCTGGAGTAGTGTGGTCCAGGATAAGCCTGAAAATCAGGATTGCCTAAAAGCCTGGATGTGCAGTCTTTGCTAGTATCCCAGTATGGGGTTTTTTGCTAGTAGACTGGTAGACCTACAGTGCAAATGCACAACTGGTCCTTCCTTAGGGACAAGGATGTCCCTAAGGTCAGAGTTTCTTGACAGAAACTCCTCATGTTCTTTTCATCTGCAAAGGGTATTTCTTTGACCTGCTGCCTCACATACAGCTGAAAAATGGTGTGGGTGTTAATTAAAAAAACCTCTAACCTTCCCTTCCCCCTCAAAAAGTGGACCTTGCTGATTCAGAGCAGTCTCCTACTAACATATTAACTTAACCAAAGGATAGGGTAAAGGTAAGTTCCCACCAGATTCAATAGGCATTAATTGCATTATTTAATGATCTAAGAGAAGTTACCCAATTGTTATGGTGAGCAAGATGGGGATAAGACAGAGTCTCAAATACAGGTTCAGACTGCTCCTCATTTTTTTTGCATAGGTACTGCTTTGGAAAGAAAATCTGACTGGGAACGTAAAGAAGACATTCTCTAAATAGGCTCAGGGTGAAATTTCTAACTGTACTGCTGCTTAGTTCTTTGAACAGCATGTGCTTAAATTCCAGTTGGTGCCTCTGGTGCACAAATCCATTGGTGGTGAAGCAGGCAAAGGACTGCTGCTGTCCACCCTGTGCACAAACAGTGTAAATTTCTCCTCAGCTTTAAATTAGTTGCAAGAGAGGTTATCTAAGGTAATTTCTTTTGATGCTTCCCAGTTCTAGAAGAGAATTAACCTATTTTTTGAAAAACACTCCCCTTTCTGGCCCTCCTGAATTCTCCAGGTTCAGAGGCAGAATTTTCGCACTGCTACCTTCCAGACGTGCCCCTATCATTTGCGCAGACTCTTTGGGGCATGAAAGGGGTCAACTTCAATAGCTCTCTGCCAAGACTTCAGACAGCCTCTGCCTCTGTGCCAGATCATTGTGAGTTTCCCAGGTCTGCTAAGAACTGTACTAAATCACCATGAGCTACCAAAGGTGAAATTTCTGGCTTTTGCCTGAAGGTCAGTTAAAAGACTTTGTGCAGCTTAACCTCACTTGGTTACATTTAGGTGAGTCTACATTACAGGATTCAGTGAAATTGCATGGTTGGGCGTACATCAGCCTGGGATGAGTTTCTGTCTCCAAAGCAGGCAGGACTGAGCTCTGCCCACCCCTGCTTTGGCACTGTGCTGGGTCTGCTAGTCAGGGATGAGTGGTAATCTGTGAGACTATTTGGAATACATAAAGGCCTTCTATTTTAAATTCTCTATTACTTTGTTCAGGCTGATGCTGCTGGCTTCTTTAGCAGGTAAGAGAAATGACAGCAGGTAGTGGGTGTTCATACTCCCCTCCTACTAGACTGGAAACTGCTGCCAGCACAGGGGAAAAGAAGGAAGACATTGTGCTGTAATGAAGGCAGTAGCAGACAAGTGTGGGGTCTGATCCTCTGCTCTGGCATGCCAGACCTCCTTGCCTGAGTGTCTCAGCTGTGATCTAGCCACCTGTGACTCCTTTCTTGATGGACACCCTGCCATCCAGTGACATTTGACATTTACAGCATCCAAGTGCAACTGTTGCGACTGCCATGCCTCTGAAGTAGAAGACAAGGAAGCTGGAAGTTTGCTTTAGAAATTGGAGTCTCCTCTGGGTGCTACTAAGCAATAAAATAACCTGTCATTCGAGCAATGGGAGGGCAGTCAGGCTGGTGTAGTAACATGGCACATAAAAGGGCACCACTCTCCGTGGCTCCAGCTGGCTACCTGTACAGAATGTGTTTTAGCTGCAAGGCCCCTGGGAAGAATTTGCACAGGAAACAAAATGTACGTCTGAGGTTTGGTGCATGTTTAAGGGTGGAAAGTTACTCTTCTCCAGAAACAGCTACCCCCTAAATATTTGGCAAGCCCGTCTGATTAAACTTATTGAGGGTGCAAGACCCTGTGGATAAGAAAGTTTGTTGCTCTAAGTCAGGATTGTGTCTCCTAAGGATTTAAGTCTATCAGTTTTAGCTGAAGATTCACTGGTGTCAAAGTGTGCGTATTCACATTAACTTGTCATTCATACAAAGCATGGGTTTGCTTTGTCCCTTCTGTCCTGTCACGTGTTTCCACAAATCTTGTAGGAATATTAACTGTTTTCTAGACCTCTGCTACACCACATTAAATCCAGCTGAAATTAGCTAATGGTTTTATAACTTGTTGAATTAAAGGTGCATACACATGCCACACACACATACATTGTAATTGTTACTTTCACTCCAACAGCAGCCAGATAAACCAATGTCACCACTGTGTCAGGTATGGGAAAGGAGGCTCTTTCATCAATTTCATACAAAACAGGTTTATTTTTATCTCAGCCATTACACCACAGAAGTGAATTGTTTGGACTGAGGAGTCCATCCTATCCTCCATTAGGTTTATGATGTGATCTCCAGCCTATGGAGAGGTTGCTTCTTACCAACCTGTTACTTATTCATGTCTTTACCAGGCATGGTAATGACTCTGTAAGCAGCAAGACCAGTGATAAAAAAACCTATATTGAATTTAGTTCCACCTAAATCAAATTAAATATTTCTATAATATGCAATGCATATTGTAGTCCCAAGAGATGAAACTGGGCTTTAAGGTTCCTTCTGTTGGTTCTGAGGCCTTGAGGCCTTCCAATGTGTTTTTTTGTTGTTTTGTTTTGTTTGTTTTGCTTTTTYTTTTTTAAGCCTCTCCTTTTTGCATCAGAAAGTGAACATCTATTCCGTGTGCATGTATTCATCACTGATGGTTTCCTCTCTTCCCTCTCCTTGCAGGGCCCCAGGGCTGCTGCCGTATGAACCTTTCACCATGGTAGCAGTGAAAATGCTGAAGGAGGAAGCATCTGCAGACATGCAGGCTGACTTTCAGAGGGAAGCAGCTCTCATGGCAGAGTTTGACAATCCGAACATTGTCAAGCTTTTAGGTATCTCAATCGAGCAACCTGTTGCCTTAACAGGATGGTGCATCACATCAAAGCCTCCTCACGCTGCACTGAGTACAGTGCTGGCCATCTTGCTGCCTAGCGCTGCTTCCAGTCTAGTAACATTGACACAGATGTCTTGCAAGGGAAGACATGAACTTCCTGGAACTGTGATTTATTTTGTGGGTACTGAAAAGAAATAGCACAGGTCTTGTTGGTTTTGTAGGTACCACTTACTATTGTGATGTCTGAACACCTAATGGCATTAAAAATGCCAAAATTAAATGAACAAAAAATGCCAGCCACAAAAAGGGTTTCTTCATTTCCTTCTATTCTCAACTGAAAGGACATTCTTCTTTGTTGGATTTGTTTTAGAAAGTCTTGATGCTGCAGCTTGGCTAATAAGGCATTTTCTGAGAAGAAAGCTGCTGACCAAAAATAATATTTTAGAAAATTGTCTCTTTTGTCTGAAGTAGATGCTGCTGGCCACCTTTATCTGGCAATCTGCTCTAAGTTATTGCATGCAGATCTGATTCTCACGAAATATGGCATCCAAGATTCCTAGATCTTAATTTATTTCAGTAGGAAGCTCCACAACATTTTGAAATGGATAAACCACAGTTTTGGGAAAGCTGGGCTGATACAGGTATTTTGGCTACAGGAAAGAAAAGCAGGAAATGCACCAAGCTTGACTACACTTTGTGTTTAGTGTTAACACATTTTAGGCCAGAAAAGGGCAAAGGTGCAGGCACAAACTAGTGTCACATTGTGGGGCTGTGGAGAAACAGCCACATTGTTGAAAACAGCTTAGATGATAAATCTTTCACATGCACTTGTCATCTTTGTCAGATCCTGATGTCATCAGACTGGGAGCAGCCATTTGTTTTTGCTCAAAGATTCAAGTATTAGGTCATCAACCAGAATTTCAGATTTCACAATAATTTGCATCACCATCTGCTAAATGATGGCCCTAAGAAAGCAAAAGACGTACATTTTAAATGTTGGCCTTTGCTGGTTAACAGCTTAATGATAGGCAAGCAAACATTACTAAATCACCATATGGTCAGTAAGGTTCGTGGAAGTGGGATTAATGCTGGCCCTCCAATAAAGCTGATGAAGAGACAAGCGTGTGCCCTTCAGTGGGACTACATTCTGCATCTAGCAAATATGACAAACATCTCCTTTCTGCTGCCTGTTTTTGATTTTTGAGTATCTGTCATGCCAAAAGTAATTCCTCAACCAACATTTTTTGCATAAGTTGTTTTAAAAAAAGGAAAATCCATAAGGGCTGGAGTTTCCTTGCAATTCAAGTGTTCCACTGAACCCTTGAACATGCCCCTTGTGAATACTTTTGAAGTCTTCCTGCATATGTGTCACCCCTACAACAATATTATTGTTGTAATAACACAATAATCACAACAAATAAAGCATTAAAAATAACATGGTGAGAACTTTAAAGGTTACTTCCTGAAAGTCCTTGCAGTTGCACCTGGGAAGAGGCAATACTTTTGTTAATGCTAGCTTAAGCAGGATTGGGCTCTTAATCAAATATTGTTCCAAAAGTCTCTGTTTTCCCTGGCAAGTTGAGAAAAATTCTGCATACAGGCATGTGCATGACTTGTTAGCATCACCCACAGAGCTCAGCATTAGCTCCCTGATGAAGGAGCTTTGAAAGAGCACTTACGATAGATGCATGCAAAGTGGGTGGTATCTGCATGGTCACCTCTCTCTCTCTGCATTATTGAAAGTCTCCCTTTTGCGTGGGTGTTTTTGGGTTTCTTGGCTTTTGCACAGCAGAACTCTCTCTGCTCCCCCAAYGACCTTGCGTGGTCTGTCGTCTCGCAGGCGTGTGCGCGGTGGGGAAGCCGATGTGCCTGCTGTTCGAGTACATGGCCTACGGGGACCTAAACGAGTACCTGCGTGACCGCTCGCCCCGCAACCTCTGCAGCCTGGCGCAGGGCAGCCTGGACACGAGGCTTCGCCTCCCGAACCCCCTGGCACTCTGCTGCACCAGCCAGCTCTGCATCGCCAAGCAGGTCGCTGCCGGCATGGCGTACCTCTCCGAGCGCAAGTTCGTCCACCGGGATCTGGCCACCAGGAACTGTCTGGTRGGGGAGAACATGGTGGTCAAAATTGCTGATTTTGGCCTCTCGAGGAACATGTATTCGGCTGACTATTACAAAGCAAATGAGAACGATGCCATCCCCATCCGCTGGATGCCCCCCGAGTCCATTTTCTACAACCGCTACACCACAGAGTCTGATGTGTGGGCCTATGGAGTGGTGCTATGGGAGATCTTCTCCTATGGCATGCAGCCTTACTATGGGATGGCTCATGAGGAGGTCATCTACTATGTGAGGGATGGGAATGTCCTCTCCTGCCCAGACAATTGTCCCCTGGAGCTCTACAACCTGATGCGCCTCTGCTGGAGCAAATTGCCTGCCGACCGGCCAGGCTTTGCCAGCATCCACCGCATCTTGGAGCGCATGTATGAGAGGGCTGTGGCTAACATGTCTGTCTGAGAGATGCATTTCCTTCCTTGTCTCCTGTCTCCACCTATCCAGACTGATTTGGATCAGCCAATGCGCTCCTGAGTGATGGTGGCTTTACATTCAGGGAAGAGACACAGCTTGTTCCACTACCAAGCAGGAAATATGGACTGTACCTCCTTATCCATCTCCTTGAGTGGGACTGTACCTCCCAAACAGTAGGGCTGACCTACTGACGGACAGGACTCCTCAGGTTGGTGAGAGTGCTGGTCATGCTAACTCAGTACTTATAATGAGCATTTCCAGGAGAACAGAGTTGCCCAGGGAAGGCAAATCAATGTTTCTTCCTAACCACTGTTTCTTCCCTTCCTAACAGATCTCACCATGCCCTTTGGCATTTACACTCTTAGCTTTTACCTTTTTTCCCCCTTTCTCTTATGTTTTCAAGCATTATTTAAAAAGAGTTCAATCTTCTTTTGGGGATACTGTTTATTATTTTATTTTTGCATACTGTTTACTATTTTGTTTTTGCATACTTTTCACAGAAAAAGGATGTTTCTGAAGCCATAGGCCACTTTAGTCTTTCTTTTAACTTCTGCTCTCTCTCATTACAATAACACTGGGAGAGTCAAAACAGGAGCCTGCTGAATCCCTGGCACCCACCTGAATCATCTTATGATGAGACTGGCAAACTCCTGTCAAGCATGACACTCTCCATTTTCCAATGTGGGAAATCCAGAGTTAGGTTCATTTGATGTTTGTTAAAGTCTCACCTAAAAGCTTTCCTTGAGTGTTGCAGCACATCTTTCCTGTCTTCCACAGAAGCAACAAAACCGTTTGGTGCTAAAGGAGAAATACATCCCAAAGGCTGGGTGCTGCACCTCCTAGGCATCCAAGGTGTATTTATTTGCTACTGCAAGGATCTCACTATGCCGAAAGCAGGGGGAAATTCATCCCCTCTTGCAGAAATGTGGCAGGTTTTATTAATTGTTTATTTCATTTTCCTTTAGAGTCTTTGCCTCCTGTTTCTAGTTTTCCTTTCCTGACAGACTCTCCTAAGTCCCACTACAATATTTGCTGTCCGCCTTTCCTTGTGCTGCAGTTTAGAGAAGTAAGGAAGGCAGATGTCTGCCATCTGAGTCCTTCAGACACAGCCTGTCAGTTAGGAGAAGGTGGAGAAAGCGGGTGCACACAAGAATTGCAGACTATCCATCTGCAGGGCAAAGATGACACTGCCTCAGTCACACATGGTCTGCAGCCCATCTCCAAACACCAAATGTTTCTCTGCTAAAAGTTCTCCAAATTGTAATGGATACTTATAGTGCTAGAGAAAATTTTATTCCTCTGGTGACAGGTGCAACCTTTTAGCTCCTTGTGGAGTGAGAAGCAGTTGTCCCAGAGCCTCATTCCTGATACAAAATATAGCCTGAGGCAGGGATGTGCATCATGACTGAAGAGTAGGAGTAAAAGTGATTGAGTGTTTAATGTGGCTTCTGTAACTAGGACACACTGGTTTAGCCTACCCAGAAAGCAGCAGCTGAGAGCAGCTATCTATGGTTTCTGAAAGGTAAGCTTGAAAATGTCTGTGAACCATTATAAAGAACATTCTGGAAAGTTAATACTTTCTTTTGCTGCTCTCCTGTTTGTTTGGATCTTTATTTTGATGGTATTGTTGAGTTTTTCCATATAACCATAGTTTTTTCTGATTGTGGCCACAACAGCATAATTTAATGTTTTCAGACCACTGGTGTCACTTTCACTTGGAGGAAAGAGCTTGCAGTTTCCAAAGGCAGTGGCAAGAGGTTTGGGCTGCAAAATGTTGAAATGCTAAAATGATATCTGCACAGTGAACACAAAATGCCCAGTGTTGTCTAACTCATTTAGCAGTCCTACCATCATGCTTCTATGATATAACAGTTTACTGATGTTTGGATGCTAAAGACAAATACCCTCAGAAAATCCCAAAGCCCTCAATTTCAATAAAAAAATTATACTGGAGTTCCTTATATAGCTTTTGCTACTGCATTATGAGCACCTTGCAGTGTGCATCATTAAATTTCTGTTAGGTTGTATCCCTCTCTGTCTTCCCTGTTCTGAGGAGGCAGAAGTGAAGAGGCAGGCCTGGAGGGATGGGGCGTGATGCCAAATACACAGCCCAGGACTTGCATCATCTCTGCAAGGGAAGGTGCATATTCAAGATCCTTGCAGTGCTCAGGGCATCAGGCATTTTGTCACCACCCTCTTCAGAGAGGGCAGGGTAAGAAGCTGTGTGTGCGTAGGGGTGTGGGTCCAGGTACCTAGCACCCCTTGGAAACGGGAATGATTCTTGTACTAAGCAAAGGGCACAGTAACAGGTGCAAAACCTGCACCTTGTGCTAAATTAACACACCCATTTGCAGTCTACCTTTCTGCCTTATAGCATCCTGTTGCTGGCTTCAGTTGCTCATTCTCCCATTCCCCCAGGAAAATGATTTTAAAACTATAATCACAGTTTTCTTCGTAGCTACCTATGATGCCACATGCTTGGAATTTTCACTCACTTTCTTTTCCATGAACTTGGAAGTGTAGCCCTTTTCAACTCATTTTCCTAGCACAAATGCTTCTCTCAGTGGCCCCATATTTAGGATGAGAGTGGAAAATTTGGTCTTCCTCATCCAGCATTCCAGCCTTTGCATTATATGCATGTACTGAAGTGTGAGGTTGTCAGTGTCTGCAGGTCAGGAAGGAAGAATCTTCGTTTCTTGCAGGAGGAAAGAGATAATTTCATGACAGACTTAGAGAAGCTCTCAGCAACTTTCTCTCCAGGAATGGTAATCGCTCCTGCCTACCGATCCAGCAGGAGGGCTTAGCACCTAAATGGTGCTGTCCTTTGAGGATTAAATTGTAGTGGGACTTCTGCTGCCTTAGTGTGTAGTTGGATTTTACCATTTCCTACTGCAGTATGTTTTTCAGATTGCCAGGAGATGGAGGTTGACTGCTTTCATGGCATGCCTTCTTTCACAGATGTTTTTTCTCCTCCTTATGTTTAAGATTCTACTGTATTCTTTCTATGCTATACAGTGTGCTATGTCAGATTCTTCTAGACTTTCTGTACAATTATCATGTAACACAAATTATTTTGAATGGGAGTAAACAAAGGGATTATGAGAGAGTAGAGGAGCAAGAAAAGTTTGTTACTCAAAAACATTGCTTAGAAGCAAAAATATTTTGCTTCTCTAGTTTGGGTTTATAATTCATGTAGAGAAAGAGGATGAACCAAAAATGAACATTTTTATGTTCATTTTAGAACATTTGTGTGCTGCAAGGTAGAGCACCTTTCTACATTTAGTTCTGTCCATACTGGCCCAAAAAATATGGAATGCTGCATGAATTTGCATGTCACCCTTGTGCAGGGACCATACAAATATACAAATTTAAAATGAACCTTTTGGTACTTTGGTTCCCATTCCCGCTGATAGCAGAGGGAGCCAGCAATGTGGGGCACTGGATGAGAACCCCAAGAAGAGTATTTGCAGCACATTTGACGCATCCATTCCCTTTGCAAGTGKGCTGCCTTGAGCACTGGCTGCATGTATACATCTTTATCCTGGGTGACATATTGTGAAATCTGACCAACCAAACAGCACAGAAATCCTCTCATGTTCCTGTGCCGTTATTTGACAGTTGCATTTAAAATGCACTTTTAKAAGCATAAATTCCATAATTGATTGGACACTGTTTGCAACGTGATCAAATTTGGTTCAAAGGAACTTCTTCTCAAACACTTTGTGGGCTAAACATAACTGTCTTGTCTCATTTACCYAAGGGAATATACTAGTTATTATTTTGTGATTGTTTGTTATACCTTCATGAATGATGACTTTGAAAGACATCCCTAGCAGAGATGTACATTTCTCATTATCTCAAACTGTGTAACTCATGTGTGCAATATTTTATAAAGTAAAGAGACATTRAAAAGGATTATTCTAATTCTGTTCTCTCTGTTCTCTTCTTTTGCCAGCATGATTTTGGGTTTTTTTTTGCTTTTTGTTGTGTGTTTTTGTATGTGGTTGTGTTGGTTTTTTTGTTTGCTTGTTTGTTTGGGTTTTTGTTTGTTTGTTTGTTTGATTGATTTAGCTTGGTTTTGGTTTGGTTTTGTTTTTCTGATTTTTTTTTCTGAAAATGGATGTATTTAATTTTATTATGAAWTAATTTATTCAGCTTTAATATCACATTGGTTATACTGCAGCCAATTGCAGTCATAAATCAGCTTATTATGTGTGCTCAAAGACATGTTGTTTTGGCGGGTTAAACTGGGTGCTGTAAGAACACATTAAGAAAATTCACACTATGAGAACATACTAAGGGCTGGACAAGAGAAAGGAGAATGTTTTTACARCAATGTGGATTGGAGACCCTTGGCCACTATCCCAAGGTGTAAGATACCTCACACAGATGGGAATGACATCTGTGTCCCTCCCAATACCTGCTGGTATTTGTGTCTGGATTCTGGTCTCACATATAGATGTGTGGAATTAAAGTGTGATATAAAATCAAAAGGGAATTGAGTCTGCTGTCTGAAGAACACAGCTGAGCAAAGTTTCATGCTGATGGGTCTGTCTAAAAGGTTATAACTTCTTTTTTCTGCACATGATCCTTAAAGATGAGCRCACTCAGTAAGCTTATGGGAATTTTAACTATTTCAAAATTAATTGAAAATCCTTAACAATCAGAAAAGAGGAATCAAGCAAAAATTTCTGACCACAATTAGTCAGGCAAACCAGGAAGTACATTTCTTTCTTTCTTGCTCTTTCCCCCCCACTACCCCCAACACAATCTAAAGTGTTTTCTGCAAATCTTCTTTCTGGAAAACTTAGGGAAAAAAGTGTTTTGTAAATATTGTAAAAACTTGCAGGGAAAGTCATTAATGAATTAGGAAAGGAGTTATTTTTCATCCTCTCAATCAGAATGAATCATATTAAAGGATTGACTGTTACATGCCAGGTTTTTCAAGGCACAAGAAGAAGTAGTGTACTCATTTCCYACCACAAAATGAATAGACTTTTGAATATGTAGAGAAAAATTCTTCTAGCCTGGCTAAAAAAGTTGACCCTATGACAGAACCTGTTGTCTTCAGCAGTACAATCTCTGCCAGGCTTTGCTCCTTCCAACCCCCTTCTCAGGTCACCTGAACCARACAGCAGAATGGGATGACTCCAGAGTCTCCCTGAGTATTTTGGGTAATTCAGCCATCCTGCATGAAACAGTGACAGCAAGTTGTGGCTGGGAAAAGCAGAAGTATGTAATGGATAATTTAKTTTTCCTTGGCTTTTAAATGTGATTTTGTAAATGCATATCCTTGTGTTTGTGTATGTATGTATGGGAAGAGGGTGAGGAAATTTGCTTTGTGGGGAGGGCAGAAAAGGTTTCACTCAGCCCTCTACACAAATTCCTTGTTGTGTCTTTCCATTCATTCTAAAACTTTGCATCCTCAGCTGAATATAATGACATCTCAATTCCGCAAAGGAAACGAGGTTCTAAGAGGCCTTTGCTAAGTTTCTGTCATTGCAGTGATGTGGGAGTTGCTGCCCCTCTGCTGCTGGTATGAAGCTCTGAAGTAAAATGAAGCAGCTTTTCATCTCTCATAAAGAATTCAGAGGCTTTCAGTGGTATATAAATGCAGGACTAGGATAATTTTATTATTAACAAGAAGGAAAAAAAAAAGAACCAAAACCAAAACCCCTATCAATTTCCCTATTCCACCAGAACAACAGAGCCTGTTGCAATAATGTCACAGGTGTTTTACAAGTTTCTCAGCTTGGGGAGAAAAATTATGTACTCAATCACTGACAAATCTTTAGAGACTCACCTTTTAATGTAGTCTTGCTGTGCATAGCCAGGAGAATTCCCTGGAGGCCTCTGTCCATACTTAGTGGCCAGTTGTAACTGCAGAAAGGGGAACATATGAGGAGTTTGAAGCTGCCCTTAAAACCAGAACTAGCAATTTTCTTCATTGCTGGAGTGGTAGTGCTTAGCAAAGGTCATACTTTATACCACTGACATATTCATGTGCTAACACAGCACCTTATAATATCCCACAAATTTGGTACTGAATAAATAAGAGTTTCATTGGCAACTGATAGACACAAGGTTTTATGATAAATTTGGACCAAAAAGCAATCAATTAATTAATTTATTAAAGAAATATTTTTCTTCTGTCTGCTGGGATGCTTTAAATCTTGTGCCATTTATAGGCCAGTGTGCTTACTTTGACTGTCAGATAACCACACCWTACATTTCTAGCAGGCGTGAGTGAACACGTTGAAGCACTTGTATGTTTATCTGCCCTCCCCCATGGCTCTTACATAAAAGAGATGTTACACTTTGGGAGTTTATATAGGCTAGCTAACTTTTATGTAAACAAAAAACTTAATGGAAGAGGGGATCTGTGCAGAAATGAGGAGTGAATGAATGAGTGCTATTCACCCACTGGATGCTGAGATCACRCTGTGCTAATTCTGACTTCTTATTTAACGTTGTGCTAACTTGAAAGCAGTGACACTGAAGAACAGGAGGGCTTCGGTTATCGTGAAGATGGGGAACTTCCCGTGGCTGGCTGAGATCAGACGGGATAATGTGGGATYGCTACATGGAAAGTGCAGCAAGGAGCAGGGTATTCCTCCACCAAGGAGAACAGCATTTTCCTGAGGGATACAATACCAGGCACAGTCAGTCCCATGCCAGATTCACTCAGATTTGGTTGAGATTTATTTGCAGTGCTTTTGTTATATTTTCTTCTGTTTTGGAACACAATGAGATCTCTTGGTGCTCCTGCTCCAAGGCCCTGAACTCTCCACACCTTGTGCTCTTCTCAGGTCAGCCCTACTCCCCTCCCCTTTCTCCCAGYAATGCACCACTTACATGTGATCACAGGATCCAGACAGGTGCCTGTTTATGGAGCAGGGCAGCCCTGCAGCAAACCTTTCCACACCTCTTACAGTGTTGTTTGGCTGTTTGACCCCTGCATAGAGCAGTGYTGTCCCTACCCCAAGTGGGTACCCAACCTGCAATACAGGTTTAGACTTTATGGAGCTGGGAGGCTGMATTTTGTTTGGAAAGGGCTCCTGAAGAGGTCTGTACAAAATGTTCAGATCAGAACTTCCAGCAGTGAAAAGCCACCCAGGTTTGGGTGTCATTGCTGGCCCTGATGAAGTTTGCCAGGAGGATCTGCATGCCGCTAGGCTGCTGAACAGCCGCATTTCGAGAGAAACTGCTCTGATTTATAGCTCGGTGTCAGCAGCAYACTGCAGCCCAACAGCCGTGCACTGGCAGGGGAATGGACAGGATGACTTGGCATTGGTATGTCTTACATGTGAGATCTTCAAGTCAACAGCAAAGCATTTTAATGATCTGTCCTCTCATTAATCTTAGATGTGAGAAACTGTGTCTGGGCACCAGGTGACACCTGTCTCGACAAAACAATACATTTTTTGGCAAATCTATTTTACTGTGTAAAATAGATATACAGACACAACACTAGGTTACTTACACACTGTGCTGAACAGGATTRCTGTCTCTTTTGCTAACAATATGCACTACTGCCCTGAGTCTACAGGACAGAAGAGTATTTGATTTAGCTTGCATGAGATAAATCTTGTCAATGAGAGGGACACTCTGCCTGTTTGGAAACATACCCTGATTCAGCAAGACTTGCACAAATATTTTTCTTGGACAGCTACCATGCARTCAAGTAGCTGCTACTACACATTTGCCCTTTTATGCCAATCCAGACAAAGGATTATCTATTAGCAAGAAGTTTATAAAAATAACTTGAGATAAAATGTTAGATTAAATTCTTACACATGAGATAGAAGTATCTGTGTCTACAACAAAAAATGTGCACAGCTCATTCTTTTGGAACTCTGAGATCCTATTTGCCTTCACTTTACTSAGAGGTTAGTAGGGCTGATAATTATTTACTGCTTCTGCCAACACTGAAATGAAGGGGCTTTCAATGAACAAGGATGCAAAAAAATCACATACAGGGCACAATTACATRCACGTGAGGCTACAGATGCCAAAGTATGAACACATTTAAAGAAAAAGAAAACAAAAGGGATTACAGAAATTCATATGAGAGATGCCTGTCAATTTGCATTACGTTTGATGGCTTCAATGCTTTACAGTGCTGTTTTCTAGAGCATTTTGGWGGAACAAAGAGCAAAAGTCCTACTTTATGGATGTAGGTATGACCTGAACTGGTGCTTTTCTTAAACTATCTCCTGGTAACAGTTGGAGCCATGATACCAAATATCTGTCCTTCTGATACCTGGTTTACTGCTCCTATTCCAAGATTCCTTCACAGAAGGGCCTGGGTTGTAAAATCTGATGTCTCCTACCAGAATGATAATTGGTTGGTCTGGCCTTGGCATTGGCATATAAATGGATGAAAAATGTTAACTTTCTGTTTTCTTGTACTGTGTTAGTTTCTCTTGGATAATTTTTATAATACCTTCTGAACTGAAACCTGAGCATCCTTCAATGAGCAATTGCCCTATGTGCACCTGCAGGGCTAAAAGAATCAACAACAAACTTCTGGTGCAACTCAAAGTTTTTCTACCCACTGACTGTGTCAATGACTTTTGACTATGTTTCTGGCTGACAGAGATGCAACAGTATTAAACAYTGAAGGGAAATAACTGAAAGGCGTAAGGAAAAATAGACCAGATGATACAGAGAAAGAAGCCAAGCTTATCTGCAGAGGAAGTTTCTAGAGACTGAAGCCCCTACAGCTGCACATGGTACCTACGCTTCAGTTGGGAACTCTGACCCTGTGATCTCACTGTGGCAGTAGGGATTGTACACAGACATTTTTCAAGTTAAAAGCACAAACACCTGCATTTGGAGCCCTTGTCWCTGAGCAAGGTGTATAGAAATGTGTGCTGACAGGTGAATGCACACTCCACTGAATTCTGAAGTCCATCTGTGTCCCTAAGGCAATCCCTGCACTGAACTGATTTGGTCATAGACATCACAGGATCACGTAATATTCTTCCTGCAGATTTGGCAATGTCAGAAATTGTAAAACACCAGCACAGTATCAGCAGCAGTACTTCTTAGCAAGAGCTCTYTCCATATAGTCACTAGCAGCCCTCAGTCCCCAGCTTTAAATGATTGCAGCCAAATGTAGCTCTTTCGGTTCCAAACCCTGGAACCATTGACCTAAGCAGCTGGCTGACTTGTGTCTCCTGGGGCARTCTTTTTCCAAAGAAACCCATGATTCATCTGCAGATGGCTCCCTGAATCAGCAGGCAGCTCCACCCACAGCCAAGAAAACTGACAATCCCAGTGCTTGCTGCCCTAGCAAGGATGTGAACCCAAGGCTGGCATGGACCAYTGCATTTTCAGAAACTTCTTGCTGTTTGTTTCAGGCTCAATGCCTGGCTGGGTGGTAGGAAGGAGAGACTTGCGGAACTTGTGGGACACACTGTGCACCATGGTGGGAATTTGTGTTGCAGAGATACTGTGATACTGCAGGACAACATCCACAAGGCACCCCAGGATGGGTGTGACTACTTTTGGGACGGCTTTTCTGTCCTTCTGAAGAACACAATTTGTCCTAGCCAAGCAGCAGCAAGCGTGTTGATGCTGTTACCAAGTAACAGACATGGTGGGATACAGCAGGGATCATCTTGATCTGTTCCGTTTCCTGGGGAAGGAAAAGTGGGGCAGAAGTATGAGACTCATCTTTTACTCTCCCTTGAATATCAGTGCTGCTTGCTGCCCCTTGAAGTTGAATTTCCCATGATTTTGGCACTACCAGGAAAAATTGTCTTGCTCAGAACATGCTTGAAAATGCCAGCCTCACTGTTGACAGCAAAGTTATTGTAATGTCAACAGTTATGCAAGGCAAAGATTTATAACACCTATGTTGCTGTAAATATGGACAGTTTTGATCACACAACACAGTTTTTTGAGTTGCTGCTAATTCATGCTGGAGTTACATAAGAATGACCTGTACTTGACCTCCCCTGGCAGTTTCCCACATGCAGTTAGAGATCTTCGGTGACAAATTTATGATTGGATCCAAACAGTTTGGCAAATTCCAGATACAGAAATTTCTGCTAAGCTGAGAGTCCAATTAGCCTGATGCTGCYGCAGGCACATCTTCCAGATGTGCAATTTTGGTGCCAGGCAGACAAAGAATATTTCTTCTCCACCTCTTTCCTCTTTCCCCTTGCTTCAGAAATACTTTCATAAAGAAGAGCCTTCTGGTTGCCCCTGCCTGGCTGGTGGTTACAGCAAGCTCTGGGGAAGTGCCCTTCCTGCCCTTCCTATGAGGTTTGTCTTTTCTAAAAATTAGATGCATGCTTCAATGAGGCCAAAATGAAGTMATTTGCCATCTACAAGAGTACAAATTCATGCCGTGAGTCTCCCAAGTCAAAATGACAGGAGGGCATTAGAAGTCCCCTGCCTCCTAATGCTTGCAGGACAGCGTCATTCTGTGCAAGAGGGAGAGCAAGGGGGGAAAACAAGGAGACGTAAAACACCTTGCTAGATTCCATGGTTGTCAGCTAAACCTAAAGTGGTGGGAAGAGGAATGCTGTAACTTGTGGCTCCAGTCAGGCAAATCATCAACCCCAGGACTTAACTGAAGGCCAGTCCAAGGGTAACCAGAGYTATAAATTCCAGCCCCAGCAGACAACAGGTCATGGGGCCATTGAGATTATGGAATTGCCAAGGTTGAAAAAGACCTCTAAGATCATTGAGTCCCACTTACTGTACCCTTAGTTTTACCTACATTCCAACAAGCAAATGGGTGGCCTTAGAGCCATGGTGAGTTGCTCAGCAATGTTCAGTGAAGCATGCTTTTGTCTAGAAACCATTTTCCTTAGTCTCTCCAAACAAAAGCACCAAATGTACACCAACAGTAGCATAATGAAAATTTTGTGAGACCTACCACATACAACTCATTAGTTGAGGCTCATACAAAATAAGATAGTCTGCCTTTTGGTGGGCAAGGAGAGACTCTACTCCTATTGTGAATGGATCGAGACAAAGWTAGTAATTAATCCCAATTGTGTATTTTGTATGGGCTTCTGAGAGCTGCCAGGAAGTCAATAGGTGAGAATACTTAAGCAAGCTTGCCCTAAGGGTGTGTGCAGTTTATCCCTTTCTGAGCACTGAGAAGTTTTTGACAGAGACTTGCCTATAAACATCTGACTGGGAGCCAAAAACTTATTGCTGAACAGGATAGTTCTCTGAAACAGGCTCAGCCATGTTCTTCACCCTGCTAAGGGTAAAATACAGACAAAAACATGTTATGTATCATTACAACTGTTACATCTGGCATGACAGGGTCTGATCCAGCTTTCATTCAAGACAGTTGAACAATTCACACTGGCCTCACTTAGGGGATGGCTACACTGCACAGCCAGCTGTAGTTAAGTTAGACACAAATCCAAACATTCTAAAAGCAATGAGGAGTGCTGCAATGGCTGCTTTTCCCTGGTATTGGCATCCSTGGGCTTCAAGATGACAAATGTACCTGAACCTTTCTTTGAGAATTTATTTTATGAAAAACAAGCMCTTAGAAAGCCCTTTCATGGGCTCCTTTTTCCAGCAATGAACAAACTTCTTCCAGAGAGATACTTTATACATCAGTTAAACTGAAACTGTACKAAAACAGTATTTGAGAAACTGAGGCAGTGGGTGAAGATATCCATTACTTTCTTTCATTCTAACATATATCATTTTAGYGGCTGTTCCCTGACTTTCTTTGACAAAGCAGTGACAAATTTCTGCAGTTCTTCTGGGGCACGAAGCATTCATGTAAAAAATTAATAGTACTGCAGAATTGGAAATGGTTTGGATCACACAGGTTTCATCATCACTAACAATGGTCCTGGCTGGGCTTTTGTGCTGTCTCTGGTTCAGTGTTAGTTGTACAAARAAAAGAGAAGAGCTGGAGGAATCAACTCTCACAGTGATTACCCAAAATATTCACAGTCCTGACTAATGGAGACCTTCTTGCCTGTCCTCCCTTTCGATCCTGAGAAAACAAGGCAATAACTCACACAACTCTTCAAGTCAAGCTGCTTTACTCTCCTCCCTCTCAATAAAACAGCAAATTGAGGATAAGATAAGGCTAAGCATTGCACTCAGTAGTGCTGAGGTTTGTGGAGGCTGAGACATGAGCAGTGAGTAGTTCTTGGCTGCCTAAAAAGCTATAGGTTGCATCTTCATCAAAAGGAAACACAGAACACTAGAAACTCATGGATGGGAAATAAAAAAAAAGCCCAAATAGAAATTACCTGTGGTCTTCTATCTAAACAGAATTAAGAAATTTCAGGAAGAAGTAAGTTTCTCCCTCCAAAAAAATAAAAAAATCCAAGAGGAGCTGTAACTGCTGCATTCCGTGCCTTGTGCAACAACATGGTGAGGAGGGGTCACACAAGATTGAGCTATAGAGGTGTAAAGAGTAAAGGGCTGTGAAAGTAAGAACAGGTTTGTGGAGTTCAGATGCTTTRTAGGAGGTATGTGTCTATTTTTTATGGGGGGCTGGAGTGCCAAAATATGATGCACACTCAAATCACAGCCACAGAATATGCTGCCACAACAAAGACAACAACACAGAACATTTTTTGGGGGAGGAGAAGGAAATCAGAAAATCTCTTGACTCTCTTGAAGGCARGGACACCTTGCAGATAGACGTTAAGAAATTAGAGGGCTGGTCAGTCATCAGCTATATGAAGTTCAACAAGGGACAAGTGCCGGATTCTTCACCTGGGACAGGGTAACCCTGGATGTACAGAGAGAACAGGGAATGAGAGGCTGGAGAGCAGTGTTCCAGAAAGGGACCTAGAGGTCCTGGTCAGTGGCAGGTTGAACATGAGCTAGCAGTGTCCTGGCAGCCAGGAGGAGCCACCTGTGTCCTGGGATGTATCAGACACAGCATCACAGCCAGGCAAGGGAGGGGATTGTCCTGCTCTGCTCTGCACTGGGGCAGCCTCACCTCAAGTGCTGGAGGTGCCACAACATAAAAAGATATTAAAGTATTAGAGAGTGTCCAGAGGAGGGCAATGTAGGTGTTGAAGGGTCTGGAGGTGAAGTCATGTGAGGAGTAGCTGAGGTCACTTGGTCTGTTCAGCCTGGAGGAGACTGAGGGGAGGCCTCACTGCAGTTACAGCTTCCTTGTGAGGAAAAGAGGAGAGGCAGGCACTGATCTCTTCTCTGGTGACRAGTGACAGGACCTGAGGCAGTGGCTTGTCAGGGAAGGTTTAGGTTGGATGTTAGAAAAGAATTCTTTCCCCAGAGGTTGGTTGGGCACTGGAACAGGCTCCCCAAAKAATTGGTCACAGCAGTGTTTGGACAATGCACGTGGGTACMTTGTGTGACTCTTAGGGGTGGTGYTGTGTGGGGCCAGGAGTTGGACTTGATGACCCTTGTGAGTCCYTTCCAAATCAGCATTCTGTGAAAAGCAGAAGTCATGAGGAAGAGCTGGATAAAGGTCCTTTAATGGCTCCTTCAGTTCMGTTCCCTTGGCACGCCCTGTGAGGGAGATAAAACTGACCCTTGGTTAGCTGATAGTGCTTCCAGGAGAGGAACAGAAAAGGTTTACAGCTTTTGTTTCATGCTTTGTTTCTGGACTACAGTTCTCTTTGCCAGCACATTTTAAGTGTCTTTGTGTGTGCTCTCAAACTTGTGGCAATGTCTGCCAACTCGAGCAGTCTCAGGCCACACACAACATCTATGGACTCTTAGAAACAACAGCCTTTGCATTTCAGGGCAGGGAATTAGCTCATAAATATTTACAAGGCTGTCAGTTACAGGAAAAGAGAACTATTAGCAAGACAGCTCTGATCAGAATARGGGAGATGGGGCTTCAGCATGCCTGACTAATCTAGTCTGGTAGTTAAMCAGCAAAATGATTTTTGAGCACAAGGAAAGCAGTTTTCCTCCTCCTGCCTCACAAACAAAGTAAGAATGTACATTGCAGGATGGCTACAAAATCCAGTACTGCTCAAAACATGGCCCTTAAGGCTGTATTTTTAAATCCATAAATATACTTTTTTTTTTTAAATTAGAGAGATTAAGTAAATTCTCCCCATAATYTCTCATGTTGTTGGAAACCAAGCCTGAATACATTAACTTGGTCATGACCCAGAGTCCCAGTTCTTCCAGTCCTGGCCCCACTCAGGCCAGTGCCACCAGGAGAGAGCTAAACATCACCCCAGTGTCATGACTCACTGACCTGCTTCCTTATRAGAAGACACAGGGTCTCCTGCAGGGATATATGCTGCTCTCACCCTTCTTTTGGTAGAAAGGTCCAGGGATGTACCAGCAAGGTGCCTCTGCCTGTGGATGAGGGCATCRTCCTAAACTCCTTTGGAGCTCCTCCAGCTGGATCACATCTGCAGGCACTAAATCAAAGTGCCTGCATTGAGGGCTATGCTGGCATTTGCCAAAACAGAAATTTGCTGCTGCAAACTGGGAGCCTTCCTTGTCTGAATGAACCAGTTGGTACTCTTGGAAGACAGGCCCTTGGGAAATGTAATGTCTTCCTAAAAATTTAAATAGATTTTTTTACAAGGTCAAGGATATTTTAGTAGTCAATAAATAGGAAGCTCTTGGTGTTTGGGTGTTTTTTTGGTTAGATTTTTTCTTTTTTAAACTGACCATGGTAAAAGATCTGAAGGCTGAGCACAATGTTTTCAACTACAGTACACCACGAGGGGATGGAAAGAAAAAGACGAGCCACAGTGGATAGGTGTGAGACTCTAGCATATGGGGAGGTGAGAGGGTTGATAGGGATGATCATTTTTCCTCTGATCCAAATCGCATGAGACACAAACAGGACCCAAATGATCTGGCAGTATGGGCTAGATTGGCATGCAGCAAGCTCAACAACAGAGATGGAATGAAACTTCGAGCTTCTAGGTTGGTGAGAAGTCCATAGCTTTGTGAGACAATGAAAAGCCTGAAGGCCATGTATAATGCACAGAGCTAAAATATATTGCTCCATTTCCAGTTATTTCTCTTCTGCATCTTCCTTCTCTTCTGCTTCTTCCTTTTGGCCCAGTATGCGGCATCAGCTTAGGTCTTGTTCTAACTGGTCTTGTTCTAACCCATATTTTGAGTTAATGCTACGAGCATGTCCCTRGACCACTGAAGGCTATCATGCTTTAGTAAAAAGGCAAAAATACCAAAAAGGTGTTTGCYAATTAAGCACTCTCACTGAGACTCTCAAAACCATGAGCTGCTTGTTCTTCCTCTACTTCTTCCTCCCTTTACAGGTGGCTGGAATTGAGAACTGGAGGCACAAAAGGTAAAGGTCACAGGTTGAGATAACAATTTACTGGAAGCAGCARTGAGATAGGAAAATGAACCACAGTGGCAACAATACTAATGACAGAGGTACAAGAAAGAGGCAAAGGATTTGCAGGGACACCTCTCAACAATATGTGACTACTCCCTGCACCAAAGTATGCCAGCCTGGCAGGGACCCCTTCTCCTGGGAACAGACCCCCAAACCCTCTTGCCTGGCAATGACATGAGGTAGTATAGAATAATCTCCAGGGACTATCCATGCCTCCTCTTGGCTGCTGAAAAAAATTAACCCTGTCCTGGCTGGAAATAGGATAAAAGTTCTATCCACATAGATTTAACTTTGGGATTAGGTCTTGAAAGGCAAGTTATTTTGAAGACAGCCTGCCACTTATTTTGTGTTATTCCAGCACTCAAYTTCATGTATCTGTGACTCCAGTGAAGTCTGGGAACAGGAGTCAAGAAACAATGGCATGAGAGCAGCAGTCTCTTGGCATATTTTGTCCACTAGGCACTAAGCAAAGTAATTACACGTCTTAAGCCATGGCTCATGTTCAAGGAGTTCTTTGGTCATTATTTCTGCACATCCTTGGATCTGTGTGGAAAGATTCTGAAATTCCACTCTTTTTGCTGCTTGGTTTGGCTCTCAACTGTCTTCATGGATACATGAAAAGGTGGGGAAAGAAGCAATTTTGTTAACTTTTCTGTGGCTCTTGCAAGGCACAGAAATTCAAGGTGTTGGACACTTTTTAAGGTGTACTGGGAACAAAAGGACCATGCCAGCAGAGGCTGAAAATCATGAGTCCTGCTTGATTTTTCCTGCCACATCCATTCTGGGAATTRTTGAAACCTCATTACACTTCCTATCTCCAGCCTGCTGTGAGAGAACGACACACACATTTGTTTCACCAAGGACCACAAGAGACACTCTGATGCCCAGYGACATGGGGCAAGATGAGAAACAGGCCAGGTGTTTCCAGAGCCTTTCCTGCAACAGGAATGGAAGCAGCCAATATAAAATCTCAGATTTTTGCCAAAGATGACAATAGTCTACCTGATGCTGCCCATGCTGTCTGCTTCTGAGGCTACTCTCAAAAAGAATGGCACTGGCAGCTCTGTTATCCTACCAGATGCTGCAGAGGTGAACATCTGCAGGGCCAATTCATAACAGCTGAAGTAATGGCATTCAGTTCCCTATCTCCTATGGTATCAAACTGTCCAGCCTGGKTGTGAGTCCTGAGAGCATGACAGCCTCTGGCATCTCCCTGAAATCTTCAGTTTCAAAGCTGTGTGCACAATCTGCACACTCTGATGTCACGGTAAATTAAGAGACGACTCATGACTGTTATGTGTGTGGCCAGGARGTTCCATAAAGATGCTGAATGATGAAACAGACTCCAGCATATTCTTTTCACATCTCTTGATTTGCCTTATACTATAAAATACAACTGGTGGGGGACTGAGACTGAGRATTTGGAGATAAATTTAAAAATTGAACAAATAACAGAAAACTGTTACGATAGAAGCACTCTGAAATGTTTTGCAAAATCAGTGACACAGTATGAAAGGACTCACTAGAGTGCTACTCCTTCTTTGCTGAGGAACAGAAGAAAAAAATACCACCAGTTTTTGTGGGACTCAGTCTTCTGAAATAGAGGTAGAGGCATTATAGGATTTTTTTTTTTCTGTATAGAGATCAGGTCCCTATTTGGGGTGTACTTCATTTGCAGAATTCTTTCTCTGCAGTAGCAGAGAAATATAAAACCATATATGTGAAGGATAAAAGTAGATGTCTGAGGAAAAGCCACAGTGAATGCAACAGATATTTTGCAAAAATAGGAAGTACCTGTAAGCAAGATATGCACTTTGTTCAAGACAAAGCAAATAATTTCTCTGAGTGCTTTTCTGACAGACTGCAAAAGGTATATAACTCAATGACTTAACTATGCCTTCATATTATACTTCAAAATATCACCTTTTCCTTATCACTGGCCTCAATTTATTCCTTTCCTCTACTCRGCAAAACAAATAAATGCATAATTAATTTCTACCTTTGTWAGAGCAGTACAGACCCTTRCTTCATGGCAGAAGCTGACCTTTGSAGGGGCTGCTGTGACACCCCAGTACTTGGGAAGCTGGCAAGTCYTGCYCCACAKGCTTTTGCAGAGCTAGGAATTTGCTCAGTTACCCCATGGGAATCTCTCTATATGTGAAGGGTCAAGCTCTTCTCTTTAATAGAAAATGGGAGCTGAGATGTGGTTCCTGAGCATTCCCAGGAAGCTTTTGTGTATCCTTTTTGTGTATCYTTTTACAGATCTTTTTCATTTCCCTCAGCAAAGCTGTAGGTCCATGAACCTCTTGTTGACATTACATCCCTGGACTTTACACATTCTTCCTTGCCCAATTATCAGGAGGAGGATTGCATGCTGGAGGGGGAATGTAAAACTTTTAGGAAACAGCGAGTGTTAGGTGTTGCAATATATATTCTATTTAAGTCTGTACTGGTAACAGGTTACTTTTTATTAAAGAACTTAAGAAAGAATGGTGAGGTCCTTAGAGGACAATTTGATGTAACTCAAGCCATAAATCTTYATTCTGTATCAGTAATGTGCAATGACTTACCAAAACAGAATATACTGGTCTTCAGCCAGTGCTTTTCTCCTAATTAAATCTACAGAGTGTAGAGGTATTGTAGGATTTTTTTCAGAAATATAGCCTTCAAAGGCCTGTGCTGGGTTTCTGAATATTTTCATTACAKGTCATCATCTGTGTGTATGTAATTTATAAAGTCTCCCACTTTGTCAGCAGGCAAAAATTTAGGAAGATACATGTGCCCTGCCTAACCTTCCATTCACGTGTTCCCGGTCAAGATCTTTCCAACTCCTTTTTTTTCAGTGAAGATGCCACAAAAATTTGTGGCTGAGGTCCTGCAAGAGATGGGAAAGAAACTCTCCCCTAAAGATGTGATCTTCCTGCACCATTCAGTGCAAAAAAAAGTGCCTTTCCCTGCCCAGAGTGCAAAGYGCTACAGCTCCTGCAGTCAGCACTKTGAGAAGACCAAGGTCTTGCAGTCCTTGTTCAACAGGTCTTGTCTGTGGCTGTCATGCAAGAGAAGGGTCACAGCCCCTGTGGCCTCAAACAATGGGGTAATGTCTTTTGAGCAGAGGAAGTACATCTCCCAGAGGGGAACGTGTGTTGTATTTCATGCCATAGAAAGTGGAAGCTGTTACAGAGCTTTGGCTGTGGAGGTGCTTGTGTTTGCAGCTCTGGATGCCCTCTGTTCCTCAAGTCCCTAGCTAAGGGAGACTTACGAATAAACAATTAAAAAATATTGTTGGGGTGAATTTTCCAGGAGTTCCATAAAACACTGTGGTCAGTTGAAAACAAAACAAGGCCCAAGCCCTGGCAGATGTTCAAGACTTTGGAGGATTGAACATGAGCTGAGCCAAAATAAATCTCAAGGGGCAATAATAAGCTAGCAACTTCTTTCCAAACAYGAGTTTCCTTCAGATTATCCACTCCTGTATTGTTAATGCTTAAGTGTCAAGGTCCTGAAGAAAACATTCTCTGAGACCATAGGTCAGAAAATATTCTACAAAAGTCATGGACGCCTCTTCACCTCTCACAGTGTTCTGGACCACACACTCCTGCAAGTTATGGGCATGCCTCCAAAGAGAGGAGAGGAAACTTTGGCGATGCTGCTAGCTACAAACTTCAAAGCTTTGCTGCTGTTACCTTAGGAAAACAAGTAGTAAATGCCACCTCTGCAAGCTGTAGAGACTGCTCCAAGCCAGTACTCTCTGCTACACCATTGCAAATACCCTCAATATGAGAGCAAAGATTGTCTGTCCACAAACCAGTCTGCAAAGGGATGAGTTGGGTCAGGGAGACTTCTATCTGACACTGTAGGATACCACAGAGGTGCCATTGATGCAGGAAAATGCAAAGAAGTTGGTTTAAAACCACAGACKGAGCCTTCCAAAATCTGGCCATTCAGTTCTCTGCAGGTTACGGGGGACCTGAGTGATCAGGGATTAATTGGGGTAGGGCAAAAATGCAGGTGAAAGAGTAGCACCAAGTAACCTCCCCGTCTAGTTCCAAACACAAGTATCCCAGTTTATTCAATTTCAGATTACAAATTCTGCAAAGGCTGGTTTCAAGTCTGAGTCTGGACATTTCTCTGAACCTTTCTGTAGCTGACAGGAATATGCCGGAAAAATTCTAGAGGAGGGACAAGCAAAAGTGCCCTGTTCTAAACTATAAATAGCTTTTAATGCAATGTCACAACTTTTGGATGCTTGACTCTAGAGTTATCTCTAAGCTTTGGTACCAAATCAATGCACACATTCACAGGTCTTCAAACAATATGTAACAAGCATGGTGTTTGTTGCTCAGAGGTTGTGCTCCCCATCAAACCTCTGACATAACCAGAGATGTAGATGTACMCTGTGTGATTTTAATGCTGAGTTTCACACCACAGATTTTTAATGCCTCCATGTAATCCCTCAGCCAATCTCAAAAACTCTGGGTTTGAGTATACTGTTACACAATAATTCATGGCACAGAAAGAGTTAAGTCAAAACAGCCATCCAGATGAAATTACAAAATGCTGAAGAAAGAGGCTGCCAAAGATGAAAAAAAAAAAAAAGAGGTGACATAATTACTTTGTGACAGAACAGAAAAAGCACTTATGTATGCATTTATTTTCTTATCAGATGATTAAGTGAATCAGAAATTATATTAAGCTAATGTCAACATTTAATATTAAATATGATTTTAAAAGATGTTACAAGGTCACATGCTCAAAAGTAACCTGAATTGCTGGATTTACATAGCATGATTGTGTTAAAATGAAACAAAAGTAAAGAAAGAAGTCCTTAGGACTACCCTGGAAAACCCTGAAGGGCTGAAATTTTGTTCTTTCCAGAATKCTACAGTGTGCTTGATCTCCAACATAAGTGTAATTTTTGGCTTCATGCAAGCCAGGAATATCACAGATATCTACTGTTTCAGTTTATTTTATTTCATCTGCTAAAAAAATAATAATAAAAAACAAACAATTTTTTATCCTGAATGTTATGAAGATCTGGAGATGCTGAAAATCTTAGTTCAATGGCAGAAGTGTCCTTATTTCAGCAAAAGGGACTGATCAAGGCCTGACTTTAAGGTCTTTGGGCCCAAAACTGCTGCCTATTAGAAAGAAAATGCCTAATATTTTTCAAGTGCAAACAGGTAACTTCATGGTAGGAGTGCCAAGAGAGGTGAAAAGTAACAGGATAAGTTCCTGGTGAAAAAGGAAACCGGCTAAAAGTCTGTGTGCACATATCAAATGAATATCTTCTTTTTTCTCTTCTCCATCTTTTGCTTAAGGCTAAAATAATTCAATGATCTGACTAACAAGTGTATCCCTGCTGTCTTACAGTGACAAAAACCACAGACATCTTTATTCAGATGGTCTGACTTAAAAGATAAGACAAGCAGAGACAGTTTCTGAAGACTGTGTTGCGAAATAATCAAATTAATGTATTAAACACCTTGAGAAAACTCAGAACTGGCAAA